>NW_021011476.1:12502863-12671525 GCF_003987935.1 Bombyx mandarina
TTTTACCGGAGACGCCGAATTTCCTTCTCCAGCAAGGTAGGAGAGAAAGGGCCGAGAGCTCATTGGCTAAATTGAGGGGCTCCACTTGTAATCTACAAGAAGAGATCGATAAAATGATTGCATTTAAAGAGAAGAACCATGTTGAGCCGTAAGTACTTGTTTTAATTTATTTAATGAATATAAAGATAAATATGAATATACAGTTGAACATAAAGATAGATTTTTAATCTAAAATATCGTACAGTAACTGAAAGGCAATCTATCTTCGAAAAGCTCTTTCGACAAACACCAAAAGGCCCACAAAACGACTTGTATATATTAATTATTCGTGTTTGATCTTAAATAATGAGGTTAATATATTTTATAGCATTCCGAGATTTTAATAAGTGTTTAATTTTAATATTTTAATTTTAATAAGTGCCACAGAGCTATGATAATGCATTACGAAAAGAATACGGTCAAGCCATTCCGTAGTTTTTTTTTTTATGATTGAAGAATTACTGGTGGCCCGGTGGTCTTTCTATAATAGTTTCACAAGGACAGGCGGACGAGCAAAGGCTCAGTCAGGAGGTCATTCCGTAGTTACTAACAGTTTTTTTTTTTATAATTGCTTAGGTGGATGAATGAGCTCACAGCCCACCTGGTGTTAAGTGGTTACTGGAGCCCATAGACATCACAACGTAGACGCGCCACCCACCTTGAGATACAAGTTCTAAAGTATCAGAATAGTTACAACGGTTGTGCCACCCTTTAAACCGAAACGCATTACTGCTTCACGGCAGAAATAGCCAGGGCGGTGGTCCTATCCGCGCGGACTCACAAGTGGTCCTACCACCAGTAATTACGCAAATTATAATTTTGCGGGTTTCATTTTTATTACACGATGTTATTCCTTCACCGTGGAAGTCAATGGTGAACATTTGTTGAGTACGTATTTCATTAGAAAAATTGGTACCCGCCTGCGGGATTCGAACACCGGTGCATCGCTTCAACACGAATGCACCGGACGTCTTATCCTTTAGGACACGACGACTACTATTAATATATAGATTCTGCAGCTACTCGTATTTTACGCTATGTACATCGTGATACATTTGAGCAGTCGTATGTGTCAGTTCAAACATAGAAACTAACTTCATCATCAATCTTCACGTCTGTTAAGTTTTAGGGCAAATTATTTACCGCGTACGTTTTAAATTGATATAAAATTCTAGAATAAATTTTATTTCAGACTGAAGTCAGCGAGAGAAGTAATCAAAGCTTTATGTTCGCCTTCTGCTCTAAAGCCGTTTACGATTCTCGCCATTTACTTCTTCGTGTATCAATGGTGTGGCATCAACAGCATTACGTCATATAGTGTTCACATTTTCAAGGTAATGATAGATTGAAATTTCGAAACAATAGATAACCGTTTTTACTGGTGGTAGGACTTATGAGTCCGCGCGGGTAGATACCACCACCCTGCCTATTTGTGCCGTGAAGCAGTAATGAGTTTCGGTTTGAAGGGTAGGGCAGCCGTTGTAACTAAACTTAGTCTGGCCATAAATACTGTTACCATTAAAAATAAACAAAATATTACATTTGAATTTGGAATCTGTCATTTTTATATGATTGCTCATTGAGTTTTCTCATTTTGGCGCCAATACATTGTACAATATTTTGTGATATTAAAATGGAGTGGGGTGATAAAGAGAACCGAATCGCTGTGATTGCATTACACAAAGTAGGTATGGAGCCAAATGCAATTTTTAAAACTCTCCATACGCTTGGTATTAGTAAAATGTTTGTGTACCGGGCTATTAATAGGTGGAATGAGACCTCCTGTTTGTGACAGAAAAAGATCTGGCCGTCCCACGTAGTGTTCGTACGAAAAAGGTGGTCAAAGCAGTAAGGGTAAGAATTCGAAGAAATCCTGAGATAAAATGTTTTGCTTTCGGACGATAAATCGGTCTAGCTACGATTTATTTTCAGAATATGAGTCGACTATTATCAAAGGCGGCAATCTGACTTTTGGACAATGATTGGTAAATCAGAAAAACGAATTATTGACTTTGTATTCCATTGGCAGTCACAAAACTTTTCGGAACGACATCTTAGATAAATAACAGGTTAACTATTAACCTTTATTTAATGCAGGTTTTGAACCGTATTCTTTGAAGGAGACGATTATATTCAAATAAATCTGTATTGACATATCAATAAAAATTTTTTGTCCAAATGCACAGATTGCCACCTTTGATAATAGACGACTCATATGTTGTTTTATTCGTGTTTTCAATAATCAACTTTATGACTCTTCCCGACACCTATTGGCGAATATTAATTTCTTAATTGAGAGAAACTAACTGATTTAAAGACAAAACAAGATGGCGTTATCAAAAAAAAAACGAGCAAAGCTCGGTCATCATCTACTATTAATAAATGTTTGATTCAGGCGACGGGTAATGAGGCGCACAAAAATGCACTTACGATTGCGTTGGGCGTTGTCCGAGTCGCCTTCACGATTGTCGGGTGCATTATGTGCAGAAGATATGGACGGAGACCTCTCACTTTCGTCTCAGGTAAAATACATATCTTGGTGTAAAAATAAGTAGATTCTTCTTCTTTTTTATTGCTTAGATGGCTGGACGAGCTCACAGCCCACCTGGTGTTAAGTGGTTACCGGAGCCCATAGACATCTACAACGTAAATGTCGCCATCCACCTTGAGATCTCTCTAAGATCTCAGAATAGTTACGACGGCTGCCCCACCCTTCAAACCGAAACGCATTACTGCTTCACGGCAGAAATAGGCAGGGTGGTGGTACCTATCCGAACGGACTCACAAGGGGTCCTACCACCAGTAAATCTGATCTGCCTAGATCCGCTTAGATACTAGATCTGCCTACATACGCCATATAGTAAGCAAAGCCCACCGAGTTTCTCGGCGGATCTTCCCAGTAAGTAGCGATTCCGATCCTGTGGTAGATTTTGCGAAGCACTGCTCTTGCTAGGGCTAGTGTTAGCAAATACTCTCAGGTTGAGCACGTGAGCTCACCTACCCATCCGGAAGTAACTGAAATAGCCCCTTAGTCTACCAGTTAATATGTAAGGGAAACAAGAAACTCAATACTAATAAGTCAATATAAGAATTAACTGCTCTTCTTTAAAATAACTAATTTGTCTTTTCTATTTTTAATTATATCTGTGTATTTCATTCCCAGCCGCCGGCTGTGGGATCACGATGCTGATCCTTGGAGTGTACTTGTATTTCTTGGAAGGATGGAAACAAAACAATGTGACTCCATCGTACACTTGGATCCCAGTGGGCTGTATCTACCTTTTCATGGTCTTCTGCACTGTAGGATACCTAATCATTCCCTGGGTTATGATTGGTGAAGTTTATCCAACGCAGGTAAATATAGACAATTTTTTGTATTTATTTTACCTTACATACTGTTGAGTATATTTTAGGATCTGTGCACTACTCTATGGTTATATATGTGTTAGTCTATAATGTATTATTAATATATCTATGGCAATATGCCACAAATCACTTCACTTCCGCTCTGCTAATAAAATGGTGCCCGTACTTTTGTGTATTAATTTGCCAAAAGAAATCCAATACATACTTTACGGACGCGACATCGCAGCAAATAATTAAATGCCAAACAATGATTTTTTATACAACAGATATGTTATCTTCATAGTAACTGACTCTTCTTTTTTTTTTTTCCTACCTATGCTGATAGCCTTGAGAGGCTATTTCAGCTTACCCTAGCTTGTGTAGGTGAGCTCGCGGGGCTCAAACCGGAGAATTGCTAACACTGACCCTAGCAAGAGCAGTGCTTCGCAGAATCTACCACCGGGTCGGAAGCGCGACCCACTGAGAAGATCCGGCGAGAAACTCAGTGGGCTGTGTCTGTGGGTTAATTCGCTCGCCGAGCCCTTCGTCGCAAGCGACGGGTTCGACGAGGACGGTGACCGGTGCTTGTGGTGCCTAAAAGCATCGTTAATGGAATGACTCTTCAAATCTGATCGCGCCATATATATCTACATCCCTACCGATATAGTACACACACATGTTGACAAGTAGCATTAATGAAAAGTACAAAAGATGGGATAAGCGCGTGAGTAAAAAAGATAAGCTATAATTGCAACGATTGCACTTGTTATATTATTATTGCATTTGTTTAGACGCGACTAAAGACGAAACGTCCCAATTGGCCTGTTTTCGAATCTTCACTTGACGTGCGCTTGAAACATATCTGCTTCTTTTTACATATAAAATATCATTGATGCCAAAATAAAAAATATTAATGTCACGAAGATGTTTGCTTGAAGTCGTGCTACGAAATTTAATAAGATCCAAAACGAGTACATCTGGTGCCTAGAGTTTAATAGCATAGGTATACTTAGGCATAACAGTAGGTTATAGCATAGGCATTGAAATAGGTTAGTTATAAATAGGCTCTAGGCCAGTGCCTCTCAACTGGTGTGCTGCGGCATTTTTGTGTGCCGCCAATTTCTTAAAGTATACACTAAAATTTTACATTCAAAATTTTTAACATAAATTATTTTACGCGGTCTTTTACATATAATTCAATAAATTTTAAACGTATCTTTTTCTTTGTTTGCTTTAAATTTTAAAATAGATAAAAGTGTAGAATCACTGGTCTAGTCTTAGGCCTTTAAATGAGGCCTTCAGCGCAAAAGTGGCCTAAGCTAGGCAATTAGGTTTGAATTTTCATAAATTTGAATTTGAGTAAGCAAATAAAAAATCCGCGCAAAAATAATGTTTACAAAGCTATCTGTTAACTATGGATGAAACTATGGATAGGCCGATTTTGCATCAAAATTTATTATATTTTATAGTACATTGTGCACCAAGGGAGAAAAGTAGGACATTTCCTCACGCGTGTAAAATTGCCACGCGGGAGGAAACACGCGGGATGAGATGTGCCTACTTTTTTGCCGCGGTGCACATACTATTTTTACTCCCACCAGGCCGAAAGTTCGTGGAGTACCGAACCGGGGTCCAGGGGAGAAGCCCTGGCAGGGGGCAGGGGGGGCGGAGCCACCTCTTCCTGTAAAAAAATAATTTAACTGTTTTTTTATTTTTAAATAAACTACTACTAATTGAATAAGAACTGTCAGAAGAACTCATCTTTGTTTAATACTTCACTATTAAATTTTATTGCCTTTTATTTATTTCACTTTTACACTAAATACAATTTTGCAAATTACCCGAGCACAACAATGGCGGAGAATTTTAGGTGCGTGAGAGCAGACGTAGACACTAACGCGCACGCGCACTTATCAGTACACAGGGAGGAAAAGCTAGACTTTCTTCCCTGTGCAGCGGGAGGAAAATGTAGACTTTCTTCCCTGTACAGCTCTGCCTATTTCTGCCGTGAAGCAGAAATGCGCTTCGGGTGGGCGGCGCATTTACGTTGTAGATGTCTATGGGCTCCAGCAACCACTTAGCACTAGGTGGGCTGTGAGCTCGGCCACCCATCTAAGCAATAAATAAATAAAAACCGAACTTTCGGCGTAGGTAGGAGCAAAAATAAATTCCAATATGCGTCCTATAAGCTTGAATTTAAAAAAATGTGGGTTAGGTCACTTTTGCGCTGATGGCCTCAAATATCCACAGGTAGAACGTAGTTGAACTTATAATAGTATGAAGGTGTTTAATTGATTTATTACAGGTGCGCGGCATCATAGGCGGCATGACCACGTGCGTGGCGCACATGTCCGTGTTCTCGGTTGTGAAGACATACCCGTTGCTGGCGAAGCTTATTGGACAATACGGAATCTTCTCCTTGTATGGTGCCATGTCGCTTTTCGGTAAATATTCCATAGTTTTACAATAGAAATTGTCGTTTAAAATGAATTTATCGAAAGACAAAATACATAAATCAAAGGGTGAAAGGTTATTTAAGGACATTTATTAATTACTTAATACGCGACTTTTAACTTTGTAATTAAATATGGGTTTTATTTGGTATTAGCATCAACAGTTCGGTGTTGTTAAGTGAACTTCAATAAAGTTTGCTCCTTTCAAATTCAATTCAATTTGCACCCCTCGAAATTATATTTTTATGTGCTTAAACTTTTTAGAAACAATAAGGTTACAATCTTAAAGTTCTATTCATTCCCTAATGGATATGAATAAAAAAACTTACTTAACGTGGATTTCGTTGCATCATGCGAGCACAATAAAAAAATGCTAAATTAAAAGCTGTTTCTATCAATTTCAGGTATACTTTACTTCTATTTCTTCTTACCGGAGACCAAAGGTAAAAACTTGCAAGACATTGAAGACTACTTCAGCGGTAGAACGAAAACTCTCAACAAAAAGAATAGCATTCAGACTGCCGCGTGATAATGATCCAGACATCGAAAATAGGCCTTAAAAGATCAATTATTAGTCATTCACGGGTCTGTTAATGTTTTATTTGTTACTAGCTGACCCGGCAGACTTCGTAGTGCATCGATCGATAAATAAAAGATCTAAACTGTTGTATAAAATAAACTTAAAACAAACAAAAGGAGTCCGTCCGACGGGGGACAAATCATAGGAAAAACAAAATTGTTATTTTTATTTAATTCCGAGCATTTTCAAATTTATTTACCTTTTAAACCTTCTCTGGACTTCCACAAATCATTCGAGACCAAAATTAGCTGAATCGGTCCAGCCGTTCTCGAGTTTTAGCGAGACTAACGAACAGCAATTCATTTTTATTTAAATAGATTGAAAAAATGATAAAGAAATTTTCTGTTTTTTCGTGACAAAAAAAAACTATTTGTTTGTTTCCACTGAAAAGATACGAGACGGTAGATGTCTATATTATATTACTTTGAAACTATTCCGTGATATTAAATTAAATTGCCTTAACTATTTCATTTTATTCAACTACAGTCGGGCAGTAAATTTGTTTTCTTTTGGGATAAGTAAATTAATTTATCTGTAGTTGAAGCTTTTTCGGTTAAAATAAGTGACTGATATACTATATAGCATTCAAGTGTTTCACTTCTAGAAAATTAGTTAAGTTCAAATTTAAATTATTGAACTTTTTACACATCTTACGATCGGATAAAGTTATTTCAAAACCAAAATTAAGTCAAGTCTATGTTAATCAAGTCAAAACTGATCAAAGATAAGGTCATAATAATAAGGAAATTTCCCCAAAAGATCGTAGTTTCCTCTACCAGCGTCAATCAACAAAAATAACCATGATATTTGTATAGCCGTTTGTGGCCTTTTTATTGTATAGAAACTTACAGACATAGATAAAAGAAGAGATAAAATTTTAAATAAGCGTATCGCATTAAAATAAATAATAAAATCGACTATTTTTTAATTATTTACATAAAAACGTATATTATGAATCGCCTTATTGAAATGAAGTGCCTCGATTATAATATTAATTGATTTTAATGAATATTCAATTTGTGTATTGAAATTTAATTACCTAGTTGATAGCAATGGTGACAAGTAATATATGCCTTCTAAAATTTCCATTTGGAATTTATTTGTCCTCCATATTCCAGTGATGTTGTGCCTCGTATTCTGTCGTCAAAGAGGAATGTCCAAAAGATAAAAAAAAAAGTCTCTTTTTCACACGGCATCAGGATACCATTTAAAAAAAATTATATCCGTAAGCATTCGCTCGGGTCGTCATCTAGCAATCTTCGTTAAGTGACGTCACACAAGCAAAGCACCGAAGTTGACACCGAGCACGTGTTTCTCCTTCAGTGTTCACCAGTGCTCATTGGTAGTCTTTTAGAATAAAAAAAAATGATAATGATAACTAATCCTACTGTCATTGCAACAAAAAATACGTAAATGTCATTTCTTACTTAACAAATAGTTTTAGTGTATATCTTAGTACCTAGATATCCCGTACGTGCCAAGTGTTATTTGAGAAAGTGATTTACAAATTAGTGATTTAGTTAAATAATATAAGATTTTGTTTTTACAGTAGATGTACCTTATATATTTTTCGAAAAGTATTACCGTGTTAATGCCTAGTTAGTTTAGTGTATTATTGAATGATTAGACGTGCCATTAAATTGTTTACAAGCGAGAATAATATATTTTAATAAAAATAAATATGTAATAAAAAGTCAGTTCTGTTTCCTATAGTTGAATTGCCAACTATTTATAGGTACTTTACAATACTTGAGCATCGAATGCATTTTGTTTTTTGTATGTGTTTATTTTATCGATTATAAATAAGCATTTGTGATAATCACGTATCAAATACATTATTGTTGAAAACTGTTGTAAATATTAAAATGAATAAAAAATACTTTAATAAAATTTATTGTTCGTTTTATTTGTATTTATTTTTGTTATGTAGTTTCCGGCGACGATTTTTCGCGACAACAGAGCGCTATGTTGACGAGAATATTATGAGGGTACTTAATCTATAGACACAGCCTACCGAGTTTCTCGCCGGATCTTCTCAGTGGGTCGCGTTTCTGATCCGGTAGTAGATTCTGCAAAGCACTGCTCTTGCTAGAGTCAGTGTTAGCATCACTCCCGGTTAGACCCCTTGAGCGCAACTACACGTCAAGGAGAAGCTGAAATAGCCTCTCAAGGCTATCAGCATAGGTAGAGAAAAAAAAAGTCAGGGCACTGAACCGCCTCGAGTTATCGTTGCGCAAATAGGAAAAAAATAAGAAATTCGAATAGTGTGTGTGTGTTTTTTTTTTTCTTTCACAATACGTTTGAAAAAAATGGTTTCGAACGCACTTCTTATCGCAACTCTGCAGTAGGTCATTAGGAGTCGAAGCAAGCAACCTGTCATGTCCAGCCAATTTATTAGTTTAATATTAATTTTCTGCGCAACTGAAATGAATACCTTGAAGAACTTAGTTGGTAAGTCTCAGTGTATATTGTTCTGAGTCTATAAATTTTACTTCAGCTAAAGCGATCTAAAGTAAATATTTTAAATGTACTAGTTTGTTTTTTGTAACCATGGCACTATCAAAGTAGTTTTATTTATTTATTATGCACACATCACAAGCTAAAAATATACATAAAAACACAAGTGTAAAAAGAAACAAAATCTGGCTTGCAACATAAGCCACGGGCTTGGGCGCACGACTAAGCAAAAAAAGTGCTGAATTTGTACACAATGGTCCTTACAACTATACGACAAAACAACACGATAATGAAAAGTAATAAAGTAACTTATAATGTAAGGAAATAATTTTACTTTTTTTTTTATTGCTTAGTTGAGTGGACGAGCTCACAGCCCACCTGATGTTAAGTGGTTAGTGGAGCCCAAAGAAATTTACAACGTAAATCCGCCACTCACCTTGAGATATAAGTTCTAAGGTCTCACTATAGTTACAACGGCTGCCCCACCCTTCAAACCGAAACGCATTACTACATCACGGCAGAAATAGGCAGGGTGGTGGTACCTACCCGTGCGGACTCACAAGAGCTTAATAATAAGCTTAATAATATGACACGTCTCTTTTGAAAGGTATTCAACCTGTACTGCTGGATGATGGCGTTGAGTTCAACGGAATTTCACGCGGGACACTTCTGAAAATTCTTTTCGATTACCAAGATGAAATCCAGAGCAGAAACATCATGAAGAACACACAGACTTTGTTTGCGGCAGATTTCGCGAATAACAAGTTCACGAGACCACACATCTATCCGGATGTTTACAAAAAGAGTAAAAGTTAGGATCCTGCGAGAGCGATAAGCAGAAGTATGGTATTATATCCGCTCGGCCTGAGTGGCCACACGCCTTATCACGAGTAAAAATGGGAGGTAATTAGGTAGAATTCGTCGTGGCCTAACGGATAAGACGTCCGATGCATTCGTGTTGAGCGATGCACCAGTGTTCGAATCTCAGGCGGGTATCAATTTTTCTAATGAAATACAAACTCAACAAATATTCACGATTGACTTCCACGGTGAATGAATAACATCGTGTAATAAAAAAGAAACCCGCAAAATTATAATTTGCATAATTGCTGGTGGTAGGACCTCTTGTGAGTCCGCGCGGGTGGGTACCACCACTCTGCCTATATCTGCCGTGAAGCAGTAATGCATTTCGGTTTGAAGGGTGGGGCAGCCGTTGTAACTATACTTGAGACCTTGGAACATATATCTCATGGTGGGTGGTGCATTTACGTTATGGATGTCTATGGGCTCCAGTAACCATTTAACACCAGGTGGGCTGTGAGCTCCTCCACCCATCTAGGAAATAAAAAATAAAAAAGAATTTGGGAAAGAGAAAGTTTTTGAGAAGAGGATACTACTAAATTTTACAATTGAGGAGTATTTTTTTTTGTTGCTTAGATGAGTGGACGAGCTCACAGCCCACCTGGTGTTAAGTGGTTACTGGAGCCCATATACATCTACAACGTAAATGCGTCACCCACCTTGAGATATAAGTTCTAAGCTCTCAAATATAGTTACAACGGCTGTCCCACCCTTCAAACCGAAACGCATTACTGCTTCACGGCAGAAATAGGCAGGGCGGTGGTACCTACCCGTGCGGATTAACAAGATATCCTTACTACCAGTAAAGTATTTTAATTTACGGCATTGGATTACTTTGTGATAACTGTTTGTTACGGTAGCCACTAAACATCAAATTTACCATGAGCTTCTTTACCAATCTATTTCAGTAAAGCCAGAAAAATATGTGTTATTATGTAAGTATGTAATCGTTTTAAGTATTTTGTATTTTGAGGTACAATAAACATATTCTGAAATCACTTTTTTTTATTGACCCTACTTATTGACTTAGAATTGTTTTTAATTTTTATAACATTAATTCGATATGGAAATCTCCAAAAAGATAAAAAGATTCGAACAAGAATTCTGTTAGACGTGATATTAACGGAACACGCGTAGTGTGTTTTATGAAGTAAGAGGAATACAAGGGATTAATATAATAAAGTTGATTTTAAACTCACGGTGGAAGCGGTATCGTGTTTGACATTCACACCCTCAAATCACCGTGGAGCAGTCGTCACCTTTCCCAGTTTGATTTGTGAGACAACATTTCCACTATCCAATTACTACCTTAACTGTCGCAAGGTAGGTAAGCGGGGCGATATCAGCGAAATAAAAAAAAATCATAATAGGATTAGTTACAACAAAGCGGTAGTCTGTAAAGTTGATTTACGGACCATAGTTTTATGTGATAACGTCATTAGCAGAACTATTCGAACTGCTAGGTCTGACGTCACGCGAGAAGAGCGATAAATGTGTCACAAGCCAACGCTTGGGCCGATCGTGCCTGTTTATCGCTTGCACGCTCAGGCTCAGGCGGAACGTGACACTTTTTCGTACGTGCAGCCGGTGTTCATCGATTTATAAGACGTTATCACGACAATCAGTTCAAAGTTAATAATTTAGACACAATCGTATGTTAGAATTTCGCAATTAAAACAATAATTACTTCAACATCTAAAAATATCTCAATGGGTTCGTATTAACATTACGGTTACATTAGTTTGTGTTACATAATTTAGCAACACAAAAATCTGGTTGCATTAGCAATGCGCAGCGAATCATTTAAACTTTCGAAATATTCTGAAGAGTATGCTAAATCATCAAGTTGTCTATGAGCTAAACAATATTTTCGAACATGACAGTTGTCATGCTAGTGTAAAATACAGAAAATAAAGTAATTTAATTTCAAGATGCAACAAGGGGATAAGCAATATCCTGGTTTCTGGACGAGAACGTCTCTGATACAGTTCGGCTATGGGATCTGGGTTAATTTGACAGCTATGTCGATCGGTCTCTGTTATGGTTTTTCTGCCGTACAGATACCCCAGCTGAATGCAAAGGATTCTGATATACACCCTTCGCTGTTCGAGGATTCTTTAGTCGGTCAGTTTTTTTTCTATGACTTAACATCTTTAAAAAAAGGTTGGATTTCTCAATTTTTATAAAACGGTTGGATCGGAAATGTTAGTGCTGCGGGTGTCTAATAACAGAGTTAGATGAAATAGGGAGGACGTGTCTAGGGCATTGACGATGACTGGCTTCTGCGTGAACCAATTCCGGCGAGCACTTACCGGCAGCCACGATGACGCAGTTCAAATGCCGCATCAGCTTGTCGAAGTAGCGTCCCGACGCTGACTTCAGGTGCTTTTTGTCCGGGTGTTTAATACGTAAATATTTATTTTGAAGCCTGAATAAATATGTATGTCAGGTTTTTTTTACATAGTACAGGGAAAACTGGCTTAAAGCTAGCTGTTCGGATGTAACTTTTCTTGTAAAAATGATAATTGCTATTGTATGTTATACTTTAACAACAATAATGCAAATATAGTGCAAAAATCAAAATAGATACTTTCGCTAGACAGCGGTCTGGCTGTGCACCCGGCATTGCTAATGTCGGTAAATATTTACGATCATAATAATATGTTCATCTACATATTATGTTCATCAACAGTAAGAATAAGTATCCATTTTACACATATTTTTTTTCATTTTAGCCAGTATATTGACTCTGGCCGCCCCGATTGGATGCGTTCTGTGTGGTTACTTGGCGGACACCATCGGGAGACGAAAGGTTCTTGCATTGACTAAGTTGCCGCTGGCCTTAGGATGGCTGTTCACTGGTTTTGCTCGAAACCCTATACAGATAATATTAGGTTAGAAAAAATTAATTCAATATAATTATAACTTCATAATAAAAACGTCTGGCTTGGTTCACAACCACAAAATGCCGCCCCCGGCATATTTCCTGTAATCTTCTTCTTCTATATATATAAAAATAAATTGCTGTTTGTTAGTCTCGCTAAAACTCGAGAACGGCTGGCTAATTTTGGTATTGAATTGTTTGTGGAAGTCCAGAGAAGGTTTAAAAGTTAGATAAATATGAAAATACTCGGAAATAAATAAAAATAACAATTTTATTTTTCCTTTGATGTGTCCCCCGTCGGACGGATTCCTTTTGTTTGTTTTAAGTTTATTTTATACAAAAGTTTAGGTCTTTTATATATCGATTGAGGCACTACGAAGTCTGCCGGGTCAGCTACTTTTTAATACATTTTATATGGAGTCGCCGCACGCGGTTGACGTCGGTGGCCGCCACACGCTACATATAAAATGTATGAAAAGTACGAGAAATATGCTGGGGGTGGCGTTTTGTGGTTGTGGTCGGTGGTCCGTGTGCGGCGACACTTAACGTCTTCGATCCCGGCGATTAGCATCTTCGGCCACTGTTTTCGAAGAACCAAGAAAAAGGCTATACGTAGCCTGAAAAAACGCAGTAGTAGTGTCGTAATAATAATAAAATATATTAGTTCTATAACTAGCTAGAAACTTAAGCCTTAATCCTCGTAGGTAGACTTATATTGGGCATTGGCTGCGGGATGGCAATGAGCTCCCCAAGAGTTTATGTGACTGAGATATGCCTTCCAAACATGCGAGGCGTTGTGGCTGCGATGCCCAATCTTTTTGTTGCTGTCGGAATCACTATACAAGTAAGTTTACTCATCCGACGCAAAATAGTGAGTCCCGAACTTATTTTTCAATAAAAACTCTAATCGTTAGAAATGTTAACACTTCAATATTTTTTTTCACTAATTATTTGCTGGTAGTCTAATGAGCTATTCTATCTACGCCCGTACGAGTAGGTGAGTTTACGGGTTCAACCTGAGAAAATTTACTAACACTAGCCCTAGCAAGAGCATGCTTTGCAGAATCTACCATCAGATCGGAATCGCGACCCACTGAGAAGATTCGACGAGAAACTAAGAGAGCTGTGTACATTTTGATTACTTTTCATCATTGCCATGAACGACTAAAAACAAAGCATTGGGATTTTTGTGTAAAGGTTTTTCGATCCGCAGGCACACACGGGCGTACGTTCCACTTAATCGTGAATAGTCATCGTGTTTGTAAATGAGTCGGGAGTCCTTTTTTAAGACGAACTTTGTCTCCCAAAATAATACCTACGCTAGGAAAGGGAAGACGAGGTTTCGTAAAATCCAATCTCTATCCAAACCTAGTTGTTATCGGAGCGCATAATCCCCGCTCACAAATCGAATGTTGCCGTCCGTCCTTTTTTATTTTTTATTTATTGCTTAGATGGGTGGACGAGCTCACAGCCCACCCGGTGCTAAGTGGTTACTGGAGCCCATAGACATCTACAAGGTAAATGCACCACCCATCTTGAGATATAAGTTCTAAGGTCTCAGTATGGTTACAACGGCTGCCCCACCCTTCAAACCGAAACGCAATACAGCTTCACGGCAGAAACAGGCAGGGTGGTGGTACCTACCCGTGTGCACCCACAAGAGATCCTACCACCAGTAAAAGTTTGTGGTATAAATTTGGTTCACACTTGGCATTGCCAGTAAAATGAACACTTAACTTCCAATAATATTTCTAGGCTGCTCTGGGATCTGTGTTCAAATGGAGGAAGCTGTGTTACATTTGTGGAACATATTCAGTTGTTATGCTGATAGCAAACTTCTTTTTGCCGGAGACGCCTTACTTTGTGCTGATGAAGGACACCGAGGATAAAGCAAAAAAAAGTCTAACGAGATTCCGAGGGAGAGATTATGACATTGATGCAGAAATGGTTCAGATCATAGAATTTAAGAGTGCTAACAACATTGAAAAGTAAGATTACTAAGAGCTTAATTTACATATTTGTTCTGTAATGGGAAGGCTTTAAAGGAACACTTTAAGCGTTTTCTTGGCATTATCATTCGGTTGTTTGTCTTGGTCCAATTATACCAAAAATAAATTAAAAGAGTCTCGAAATTAGTAGTTATACAGCTAATGGTGTAAAAGTCTTAAATAGACTTGCTGCTAAATAACTCATTGTTGTATCTATTTCAATGTAGAACGCAATGGAAATAATGTGATACATAAAAATATCGGATTAATTATTTTCAACGTTAAATCTCTTACAATACTTATTATATACATAGTTGAAACTCTTTTTATCATCTTAATATAAATTTCAGATTAAATTTTCGAGAACTAATCCGAGCTCTCTTCAAACCATCATCGTGCAAGCCCTTTTTTGTGATTTTTAGTTATTTTGTAGCTATGCAATTTGCTGGTGTCACCATTCTCATGATGTGGACAATCGAAGTGTTAAAGGTGAATTCATAGTAGTGAATTCATAGTAATAAATTAAAGTGAATAGTAGCTAATAATTAAAGGTGAATTCATAGTAGTGATTTCATAGTAATAAATTATAGTGAATAGTAGATTATATTTAAAGGTGAATTCATAGTAGTGAATTCATAGTAATAAATTATAGTGAATAGTAGATAATAATTAAAGGTGAATTCATAGTAGTGAATTCATAGTAATAAATTATAGTGAATAGTAGATAATAATTAAAGGTGAATTCATAGTAGTGAATTCATAGTAATAAATTATAGTGAATAGTAGCTAATAATGTGCAAATATTTTCATGCATTAAACAAAAGTTACGTTTCTTGAAATTGATAAGTAGGTGCTAGTTTTTGTTAGTTACTACGATTGATGTGGTTTTCTTTTTTTTTGTAATTTTCTTAGTCTTTCTAGACTGCAATTTTTGGATCGATTACTAAAAGATGTATTATTATCCTACGAATTATAATATCCAAAATTTCAACTATATTATCAAGAATTCAAAATGTTTTATGTAGAAAGTTGATTCATATTATTTATTTAGTTTTTAAAAAATATCAAAATACTTGTAATACTTGTAGGCTTCCAAAACATCTCTAGACCCGAGGTACGGGAACATTATTTTGGGTTTCACAAGATTATCGACGGCCTGCCTCACTACAGTTCTTCTCTTTAAGGTCGGAAGAAAACCATTAGCTCTAGTTTCAGGTGAATCCATATTTAATATTTATTTAATATATATTTATTTTCCACCCTCAATAAATTCTCTTTGAAGGTGCCATCTAGGTTACCTCGTCGCCCCGTTGCTTTTTTCAGCACCCGCTTTAGCAGAACCAATCTAGGCAAGCACTCACCTACTCCTCGTCTAACTAACCTTTATAATAATCTAGTTAGAAAAGTTGAAAACATTGACATATTTGGCGATTTCCTTCCAATATTTAAGAACAAAATTATAAAAAGTTGTTGTTGAACCTCAGCCTCAGCCTTGGTCTGAGTACTCGGGTATTACTGTCCTTGTTGTCTTTCTTTTGTTTTTAATTTATTATTATTATTAATAGTATTGTTAAATCTCTATTAATATATTATTAATGTAATGCATGCTGTGATTGCCTCTAATTAGAGTTGCAGTTATCAATTGCTCTATACATGTCAATGTTATTTTATGTCTTACTGTAAACCCTGTCGGTAATCCTTAAATAAATAAATAAATAAATGATAATGATTATATAAGCAGTTGTTGTGTCATACAAAATAGTGCCTAAGGTTTTAGTTAGAAGGGCAGAGTTCATCCACAGTGCGTTTCCAAAAATATTTTCTGCCATGTACCATCTGGCATTGAAATGAACATCTTTCCACGGTGCTTCACGAGCGCTATGATATTTTCTTCTTCAAACGAGGCTCGCGGTAGGAGGAGAGTACTCGGCGGTAAGCAGAGGCTTGACTCTATCTCTGATATTGCTGATGTCCATGAGCGACTGTAACCACCCACCATCAGGTGGGCCGTATACAAGTCTGCCTACAAAGGTAATGAGGAAAATTGATATAATTTTATTTTTCAGCTATCGGTGTGGGTATTATATCGGTATTCCTTGGTATGTACATACATTATGCAACTAGGCCCACGATATTACCGCAACTATGCTTCATGGCCTACATGGTATTTGCCACATTTGGCTACTACACAATACCGTTTGTGGTTATGTGCGAGCTCTTTCCATTGCAAGTAAGTTGGAATGTTCTATTCTATTTTAATTACGATCCGACGAATGAGTTAACTGCTCATCTAGTTTTAAATAGTTAACGGAAAGGTATAAAAGCCGCCACGCACCTTGAAAGGTGAGATAACAATCTCAATATAGGTAGTATAACGGCTACTCCTACTACTCAAACCGGAATGCGTGACCACTTCACGGTAGAAACAGGCTGGGTGGCTGTACCTAATCGTACGGCTTTTCAAAATGTCCTACCTCCAAACGGTTACCGGAGCTAATGGACATTGGAAATGCGACTACCGTCTTGAAACAAGAAATTGAAATGCTATTCAACCCTTCAAACCGAAAGCCATCGATTCATCGTAATAGGAATACTCTCTCGTATGGGTTGACTACATCCGACGCGCTTCCTCTTTTTTATACGGCCTACCAATAGATCAGCACTAGCGCACTATCTAAGGTAGTCGAATCCAATCCGTTGGCAGGTTTTTGTAAGTATAGATTGGCCAATGGTTGGTTTTATTTTATTTGTTTACATTATTCCAACAGCTGTTATCTTTAAATAAAATGTACCAATGTGGTGAGACCAAAGAAAACCAATTAAAGATTCTCCCAAGTATGCCATATACACCAAGACGTCAAAAATGAAGCTGCTCCAAATAATACATAATTTTATGATGCTAATATAAACGTTAAAATAAATGTGCGAATTTATAAACTTTCACGTACTTGCCGGTCATAAGTTGTTTTTGATCCAAAAAATAGCCCATAATAGCTTTGTAAAATTAGTTCACCACAGTGTGGCCAAGCCAAACAGAATGACAGACAGATATACGTAAATTAAAACAAGATTTTGAGTTTTTGTAAGGAGTCGCAAACTTAATCTTATTATAGGCTTGTGATTTAAAGTCCCATTTGCTGATACGTACTTTTTGTGTTTCGCAGGTGCGAGGTCTTCTCGGCGGTCTATCATTGTCCTCATTCAACATACTGATGTTCCTAGCGACTTTTTGCTTTCCTTATCTCCGAGATTCACTTGGTTTCGCGTTTACTGTTCTCATGTTTGGGATAATATCGTTACTTAGTAAGTATCGAAAAGGAATAAAAGGAACATTTTAATTCTTTCCATGTTCTTTCGTGTTGGTGGTATTGGATGGGGACTTGTAAAATATTGTTAAAGACATTAGATGTATGAAAGTGCTCATGGCCGAATTGAAGTTAATTGGTAACTGGAATCTATGGAAATCTTACATTTGATAGTATGAACTGAAGAACCGTCTAGCAATTCGATCCTTAAGAACTTTCCAATTCTGTGCCTTTGAATCTACTTCCTCAAAAAACACACGCGCAGATTTCGCAAAAGTTACTTGAATTCTTTGATAAACTTAAAGAAAATTTAAAAGGTTTATAGGTTTCAAGATCTATTGAGAGCCAAGAGATAGAGAACTAAGTATACATACACTATAGCGAGAATTACGTTAATATTCAGATACAAACACTTCATAATTTGACTGGTATTGTTTTTTTTTTTTTTGTAAATTTAAACGGCTTAATAACTATGAGATTTTTGCAGGTGCCGTCTTTCTGTACTATTTTCTTCCTGAAACAAAAGGTTTGACCCTGCGAGAGATTGAGGAATATTTCAAATCAGGTAGATCCGTTCGACAGTCACAAACGAAGCTTCCGGCTCTGATGAAAGACGCCGCCAACAAGAGCGCTACACTTTTGAACAAATTAAAGATTAACAAATAAAAGTCAACAAGTTCTGTTGTTACATTTGATATGCATATATTTGAAGACCGAGCGTCCGATGATCCCGGGATAAATTTTAGTGAAATGAAGGAAGAAAACAAGCTACGAAAACACTGGCGAAGTAGAAAAAATATCGGAACACGTGAATTTTTGAAAACTTTAATAATTTTGTCTTCTATAAAATATTATTTTTAGGTGATTGTTTTCTGTTGTTGTTCATTATTTTTTAGAATATATTTTGTCTTTTAAAGTTTGTTTCAGTTTTATTTATAATATATATTCTTGGGACTTGGTAGTTTAGAGTTCAAAGGCACTCTGATGAAATGATAATATAGAAAAACATTTCTTTCCAAATAATTTATTGATGAAAACAATTACATTTATCATTACGAAGAGAAAATTAAACATACGCAATTGAAAGTACTCTCCACAACTAGTTTTTTTTTTTTTCAAGAAATTAATCAAAGGGGGAAACGACTTTTTTTTTCGGAAACCCATTAAAAAGATCGACTATTCTTTATTTGAATTTTGGATTAATAAATCAACTAACATATTTCATTTATTAATCCCAGATAGTATAGAAAGCCCAGTAGGGCTCCGTGTAAATGTTTAAACATTGGCCAGTGCTTCTAAAACTTTCTCCATGATGTCAATACCTTTCTTGTACATGTCCGCATGAACCCTCTCGTTGTGCGCGTGGACATACAGCGGAGTGTTCAGTATCGGTGTGAAATTGATTACCGGGATGTTGTGTAGTCGAACGAAACGGGCATCGGTGGCTCCCGGACATGTCACACATTTCAATTTCAAACCCCTAGAAAATATAAACATTAATTTACTATCAGCAGAAAAGATATGTTAATACACAGTTTGAGGTATTAGTTCCAAAAGAGACTGCTCAATTTCTGCTTCAATTTTCACGCTGCTGTATCTATGAGTTCGGATAGCGATGGTTCGGCGACAAATGGAAAGATAATATGGCTAAGCGACATTATAAATGGTCAACAAAAATTTCATCGAATTCGCCACTGCCGAAATAATAGTAGTGGCTATTATAAACCCGTACGGGTAGGTATTAGCGATCTGACTCTTTATCCCGCAAAGCAGTCAAGTGTTTCAGCTAGAAGGGTGAGATAATCGATTTAAAATTAAGATTCTTTGTGGACTCCAGTAAGTATCTAGTGTCATTTTTAGCTCAACTAAGCAAAAAATAGCCCATAGACTTGATCTTCTTCTAGTGCAACCAATTCGTTCAAAATGTGACGTAAATCAAACAGCAATTAATTTAACGCGTTTCAAAACAAACTTTATATTCTAGACAGATAGTAACTAGAAGTGTTAAACTTAAGCCCTAAAATAAACGTTATGCATGATAATAAACGTAAAACAATATTTAGAACAAACAAGCTAAATGTGTTTCTGTCAATCTCATTAGATAATAATGTCTGTTTTGACGTATTTAAAAGAACACAAACGTAAGTGATTTGTTTATTGATAATAAATTTAATTTATAGATGAATAGAAACCTGTCTTTAGCACTATTTCATCTAAGTTAAAGAATCTTCTATATCTCTAAGAATATCTCTATGTAATTTTCAGATTACGCTATAGTAAAGAACTTCAAACAGGATCGAAACTAAACTTTGTTCTAAACTTGTTTGATTTTTGCTATTGAAAAACATATACTACATAAACTATATTTTCTATTAAAAGTATAACACGGATACCTTAATTGGATGTAAAAAAAATGACAAATTTATTATATTTTAATGCTTATTTAGTATACCTACTGATCATATAAAACAGCATTAAACCCAGGAAGTTAAATAATAAAATTGTTTTTCATCAAAGATTGGAATAACTCTTACACAATACAGCCACATCTATAAAATTATGAGTATTAAGCACATGTAAACATTGTTAATCTTGGTGATATTAAATGGATTTTCTTCCACTACCTACTTTCTATCACTACGAACCTTTGCGTGGATTTGCTTCTCATCAAATCTTGACCCATATTTCACGTGGGTTAATCTTTTTTAAATTTGATTTATCCTTTTCGAAGCGCGAAAAGTTTTTTTGTCAATACACGATATAAAATTTTAAGAGCTAATTTATTGTGAAATCAAAAATTCTTACATCTTTTTGATAACTTCGACCAGACTATTCCAGAATGGTACACTTCCATCGGTTTTCGTGCTGTAAACTTGTGGATTTTTCACAAGATATTCGAAGGTGACACCCTCGCCGGCCTCTTTGCACCAGGCTTCTATCTGGAATTCAGCTTAAGATTCAATCGGAAAGTTAATTCTAGAACTACAAATTACTCGTAACTTCTTTGTACATAGCAAATACCAGCCCAAGGGATTATCTAAACGACTTAATGGGTTATCTATCTATAATATAAATATATGGATGTGTATCCCTTTGTGTTTGTGTGTTTATGTGTTTGGGTGTGTGAATGTATGTATGCATGTATGTATTATATGTTCCGTATAAGTTGCGTATGTATTATATATAGATTCCGAAACGAAAAATAAACTGTTCAAGAAATCTGCAAACAAGTGATCCCGTGAAGTTTGGTAGCAATCTTATCCAATCGTTTTATCTATATTGTATAATTTAACTAGTGCCATTTATATTAGGTGCGTATTCACGCAGCAACTAGTTAAAGGTAAAGATCCGCTATCGCTGTATGCAACCGCTAATGTATGCGAAACACCTGTTTGTTTGAAAATGCCCCATAATCCTATGTTGATGGTACTATGATCTTCGGAGTTTCAAGAATAAGTACCGTGCCATCAGTCAATGGTTTTAAAAATTAGATTATTTTAATATTCTATTAGTGTTTTCACAAGCTACTATACTCTGTTCCAATTACGAAGTCCCTTTTGACACTTCTTAGAATGTAACTCTTTCATTTTTAACGTAACGCTTTTATTAGCTTCAGACGTATGTATGCTAGTATGTAACGGAATCTTTGAACATGATTTTGACCCCCTTCAAAACGTCGGATTAACTCGAAATTTTGTATACTTATTAAGGACCTATGACAATTCATTAATAACAAAAAATTTGAAAAAAATATGAAAAAATTGAAATTCAACTAAAAAATGAAAAATAATAGTTTAAAAAAACTAACAAAATACGCTTTTATAGAAAATACAACTAAAAAATAGAAATTAAATTTTAATAAATTTGAATTAAAAACAGTGTAAGAAAAAGTAAGTTATTTTCTATTTTTAGTTGGATTTTCTATAAAAGCGAATTTGTTAGTTTTTTAAAACTATTATTTATTTGTTCATAGTCGTAAACATCATTTAAGAAATACACAATTAATCTAAATCATTATACAATTAAGTCACGCACACAATAACATAATAATAACATCTGTCTCACGGAACTTCATAATTGGAATAGAGTATAGGTATTTTTAAGGCATACCATATTTCCAAACTCATCCAGATCTACGTCAGGTGCTATCCTCACGTCGAACGTGGCGCTCAGTACTTCAGGTAAAACATTAACCATAACTCCTCCCTGAAACATTAATGCTTTCACATAATCTATAGTAATTATATATTACAGTGTAATCTACAGTGGTTTTTACGGATGTTCCGTTATAACTACTGAACCATGCATCCGATTGACTTGAAATTTGGTATCTATTTAGAAAATACATGTACTTAATGAATAGGGTAATATTTATATGAGTGTTGGACTCCTTACACCAGTTGCGGGGGCGTTAATGATGAGAATCTTTGTGGGGGTGAGAAATAATGCCCAGCGAAGCGGACGGGTACAGCTAGTATATATATAATACAAAAAATATGTCATAAACTTAAATGAATTAGGTTGTAGAAAAATTTGCTAGCCATTATTGTTATCTGTGAGCGGCAAATATGCGGTTGTTTTTTGATTAAAAAGGCACTGGTCAAAAACAAAAATTTCTCGCTTCGATGTCGTCAGTAAGTTTTATAGATGATTAAAATGAAAACGCTCTATAAAAATCGGTAAAAATGAAATTAATTTTCCAGAGTTTGTAAAGACAACACACGGTGCTGACCTAAGTTGATTGAGATATGGTGATATTAAGCTATTGATAAGGATTGAAAAGGATGTGTTTTTAAGCTATTTCGTGTCAAGTGGTGACGCATTAAACACACTGAAGCGACAACTATCATAGAATAGAAAAATCCGGAAGCCAAATGAATACGAAGTGACCCTATATTTTTTTTTTAAACTAGTCTTTTTAAAAAAAAAAAATACTTTAAATTATCTAGAACGCTATCAAAATTACCAACAGTTTCAGTACGGGTAGAATAAATTATTGAGAAGCTGCTTTAATAACAAGTTATGGCGTATTCTTATCAATGCATTTTGAATAATATAATTAGATTCAGCCAAAGAAATCGCTAAATTAAAAAAAAAATATTTATATTGCCCTGGTACAGACGAGCATGATCCCCGTGATGGTGAGTAGTCACCGTCGCCCATGGACGTCAGCAATGCCAGGGGCACAGTCAAGCCATAAAATTAAGCGTAAAATTACCGTTATTCCCATATCTACTTAACACTATCGTGCTCTTTATTTATTTTCGCTCGCATATCAGCAATCGACTCTGCTGTATCAGATATGAGTAGGTTAGTTTAAATGGAAAATAGTTATGAACATTATGCTTTAGAACATTGATAATATTTTACGTTTTTTATTTGATTTTATCCATTGCACGACAATTCAGCTCACGTCGTCTGTACAATTATATATATATATATATAATCTGAATCTCGGAAACGGCTCCAACGATTTTTATAAAATTTAATATACAGGGGATTTCGGGGGCGATAAATCGATCTAGCTACGATTTATTTTCAGAAAATATTGTTTTATTCGTGTTTTCAATAATCAACTTTATCGTAAATCAACTTTATGACTCTTCCCGACATCTATTGGCGAATTATAATACTATTTTTCATAATTGAGAGCAACTAGCTGCTTTAAAGACACAATAACACTAAAGCTATTTCAGCAGATAGCGTTGTTAAGCCACCCGAAGCCAATGAGTGTTTGGTTTAAAGTTAGACCAAGAAATTATGCCTTCCTGCTACAATTAAACTAATATGTACAATAAAGCAAATCACTACATTTAAAATTATGAGCCTCAATGTAAATCTATTATATTATTATTATAATATATACTATTTCTGTCATGAAGCAGTAATGCGTTTCGGTTTGAAGGGTGGGGGAGCCGTTGTAACTATACTGAGATCTCAGAACTTATATCTCAAGGTGGGTGGCGCATTTACGTTGTAGATGTCTATGGGCTCCAGTAACCACTTAACACCAGGTGGGCTGTGAGCTCGTCCAACCATCTAAGCAAAAAAAAGAAGATTAATTGTTTATTTAAATTACTTGCGTCTTTTTAACTCACGTGTTCACTTAAAGACGCCTAAACGATTTTGGAATATTTCATCACTTTATCAATATGTAATTCGTATTAAAATATCTATATATATAAAAGAAAGTCGTGTTAGTTACACTATTTATAACTCAGGAACGGCTGAACTGATTTGACTGAAAATTGGTGAGGAGGTAGCTTAAAACCAGGAGAAGGACATAGGATACGGATTTTATCACGTTCCCGTGGGACGCGACATAAAACGTGGTATAACAAAACGCAACTGATATGGAATAACAAAACGCAACTGACAGCTAAACGTAATATATTCTATGGTTAATGATAGCTGAATTTTGAAGTTGACCGGTTGATGTGTTTGAAACAAACCGTGTGGCGGAACAAAGTTCGCCGGGTCCACTAGTAATTTATAAAACAAAAATTCTGAGCAAAATTCGGTCATCGCCTAGTTTAACTTAACGAAGACAAATTATAGTTTTACATTCTCACCTCGACTTGAGTTAAGTTGATTGTAGTTACGTCGCCTATGAATGTATTAATAGGGGGAAGCGTTTTACGTTTTTCTTCAGCACGCAGACTCATAAACTTGCTCAGTATCGTATAAAACTGTGGATGGTTAATGGAGAAAAAAAATTGTATTTAATTAAAGGTTAATCATATTATAATTTAGTTATATAAAATAAATAAATAAAAGAAATTAACATTATTCACTAAATTAAGCGGTATGAACTTATTTAAATCTCATACAATAATCGAAGAACCAATAATACACGATTTGTGAAAATAATTTAAATTAGTTTAAAATCAGTATCTTTTGAGTAACTAGAAGAGAAACCGAGAAATAATAATAAATTTAGTTATAAGCATCCGTTTATACGAGTATAGCAGTTTAGTTGTTTTTACATTAGCTACATTAAAATCTTTTATTGCATTTGAAGGGTGGAAATTGGGACTTTGATCTCATGTGAACCTCGATGATGGCATTCGTGATGTCTATGAACACCAGAAAGCGCCAGATGGGTTGTGAGTGCAACATCGAGGAGTATTGAACATAATGTAATTATAGTACTATGGTTTTATTAAAACTCTTTGTGGGTTAAGTTATTGTCCGAATGCAATTGCTTTTACGATAAGGCTTATTGTATATAATATAATAAAAAATAAAATATCTTCGTAATGCTTTTCAATCTGATTACGACTAAATTTTGATTTATATTAAAGTATAATCGATTTATATCGTATATAGTATTAACTTCGTTTTTCCCGAGTCTGTAGACATTATTAAAACTAATTTTACGGTTAAATCTCGTGTTTTTGTATTGTTTTATATTATTTAATTATCTCTTAATCATAAGATTACAGATTGGCCAAATAAAAGGCCAATCGGTAATACTACAATGCAGATACTGTTTTTTTTTCTCTTTCAAATAATGTATGTCGAAAGTGTAAGCAAGGTACAAACGTCAAAGAAGCTGTCTTATTTCTAAGCGAATTGTACCGAATTGCAACGTTTAGTAGTATTTTCTTAGTAATATATCATCACCAACATAATAAAAAACAAAATATGATAATTTGTGTAAAGTTTTGACTCTAAGCTGTCAAAAATATTAGATTTTTTTTTCTGTGGTTTTTACATTTTGCGCGCGTGGTTCATTTCACAATGATACCGTCCTGCACGTATAAATGTTATGACGCGCCCAAAAATATATATTTGTAAAATATTATAATAAATAAATTTACTTTTTCACCGGCGTTATCAATGTCAAGGAGGGCGCCGTGTCCTGGTTCCCCTTTGCATGTCACTTTAACCTCTGCAACCATTCATATAAATTATTTAAGGATTTTTAGGTACATATAATATGTAAATTTCTTAATCATGAAAAGATTTTCTCATTTTAATTTTCATAAGTCGTACCACTGAATGATGATTTAGGGTTAAATTCAATATGACTTTTAGGGCGTTATTTTTTGTTATTTTAAATAAAGCATATTATAATACTAGGAATAGAGTAAGAGATAGACCTAAGCAAAAATGTATGGATTGCATGAAATACGTGACGTGTAAGAAGAAATGGTATATGGACAGAGGAGTATTGAAGGAGAAAACATGTTGCGCCGACCCCAGGTGACTGGGACAAGGGTAGGAGAATGATGATGAATACTAGCATGCTTGAATACTTGCTGGCGCCGCTGCGGCTGCGATGAGATTATGAGTGCAAGGCTTATCCGAATAAAAGTGAACTGTTTTAGTAACTGGTTAATTAATCCGATTAAAGTTTGTACAGTTTTATGGGACCGACAATGATGAATGATATGTTTTTTTCGTTGCCACGCGTCGTTTTATTTTGAAAGTCCACGCCTCTCCCCCACTTCTGCCGCGGTGAGGAAAATGGGGTTGCTATGTTTCGAACAATATTAAATAGTGAAAGTATTTATAATGTATAAACGATTTATGTATTATATAGTATTATATGTATAATGTATTATTAAGTTAAGTATTTATGTATAATGGAAGTATTTATAATATGCAGACGCGAAATAAGCAATAACTACGAGATATAGCAAAATTTTCGAAATTTGGTCGTTGCAAATGAAGGGCACAGACTGCGGAAAGAAACGATAATAACGAAGAAGCGGCAGTTCTGCGGTAAAGGAAGGATGCGCAATAACTTATGTGAGTCGTCTATTATCAAAGGTGGCAATCTGTGCATTTGGACCAAAAAAATTATTGATATTTCAATACAGATTGATTTGAATATAATCGTCTCCTTCAAAGAATACGGTTCAAAACCTGCATTAAATAAAGGTTAATACTTAACCTGTTATTTATCTAAGATGTCGTTCAGAAGAGTTTTGTGACTGCCAATGGAATACAAAGTGAATAATTCGTTTTTCTGATTTACCAATAATTATCCAAAAGTCACATTGCCGGCTTTGATAATAGTCGACTCATGTAGTCCTTACTGCAGGCTCGTACCGCTACGCGATGAGAATCACCATCAATTTCACTTAATGACGTATATATTACAACAGAGACACGAAGCGCGCGCGCGGTAGTTCAGCCATTACATTTTCATCTCGAGTCGATGTCGCCACACGATCTCGCTTGCACGCGTCGTTAGGTAAAGTGCGGGAGAGGGATGGGACAGGATTTGCAAAACCAAATTAAATGTTGCTATTTTCCGAGACCAAAAACTAACAGTTATATACCAGCACAACCAATATATATTATGCATAAGCCAGTGGAAGTATATTACAATAAAACTCACGTCTCGAAGTACGTTCACCGTTGAATACAATTAGCTCGTCTGGTTCTGGGCTGGGCGCGCTCTCGTCCATTCCAAAGCCCACGTTCAGGTTCTTAAATTCCTGCGACTCGGAGAACGCTTTCATGCCGTATGTACTGCCGATTTCTTCGTCTACCCATCAAGATAAAGCTATGTATAGCAACAGCCTTGCTACAGAAGCCACTTTACTTAATTGTAATTAGAGAGATATGGAAACAAAACAGATATAGGATTGATTGACCTATTTATATGTTTAAGTAAAGAAACTTCCTTTAACTGGTGGTAGGACCTCTTGAGAGTCCGCACGGGTAGGTACCACCACCCCGTTTATTTCCGCTGTGAAACAGTAATGCGTTTCGGTTCGAAGGGTGGGGTAGCCGTTGTAACTATACTGAGATCTTAGAACTTATATCTCGAGGTGGGTGGCGCATTTACGTTGTAGATGTCTATGGGCTCCAGTAACCACTTAACACCAGGTGGGCTGTGAGCTCGTCCATCATGTAAGCAATAAAAAAATAAAAAAATTGCGCTGTTTGAAAACCACTTCAACTAATGTGGAATGTCAACAAAACAGCGGTGACAAAGATGAAAAATATGAAGTCACTAATTTATATTTGTGAATTTCAAACGTGGTTTCTTTGTTTTTACAGTTTAGTGTAGTAATGGTAATACGTAATTGAAACAAATAAAATACTTTGCTTTTACTGAGCAACATGTTTGAAGTTTTCTATGTAATTATAACAAAAAACACAATGTTCCAACTCACCAGGTACAAAACTGACGTGTGTTGTTCTTTTCAAACGTTTACCAGACTTATTAAATCTACTGATAGCTTCCAGGTATATCATGCCGGTGCTCTTCATGTCTTGAGATCCGCGGGCGTATATGAATCCATCGTCAGTGAGTTTCGCCTCGAACGGGGGATAAGTCCACAACTCCTAGTTATTGAATATAACAAAACTAGATTTGATTTCTACAATAAATTGACCAAATTTCGAATCGAGAAGAGCGCTTGTACTAAATACTTTTTTTTATGATTGAAGGATTATTACTGGTGGCCCGGAGGCCTTTCCAGTTTCACCAGGACAGGTGGGCGAGCAAAGGCTCAGCCAGGAGGGGTGGGATTTGCTAACAGCTACCCGAGCGCCTCCGAAGGAGACCTAACAGCTCAAGAGTAGCTGCTCCGCGAATGAATCTACTACCGGATCGGAATCGCGACCCGCTGAGAAGATCCGGCGAGAAACTCAGCGAGCTGATTCATGGGTTAGGTTGCACGGCGAACTCTTTGTCGAGTTCGACGAGTACGGTTACCGAGGTCCCTAAGCCTGCTCCTAGTGTTAGAGCTGAAGGCGTCTAATGCAAAGGTTATGGATCTGATGGATCCGTAAGGACGTCGACGGTGACTGGCTCGTACTAAATACTAAAAAGTATTAGAAGCTTTAAGAAACATAACGCTCAAATAAATGATGAACTGGAAACATCAGTGCATTTTATAATTCAATTGCATGTATTTTTCTTCTTAGTTTTAGTTTGAGACTAATTGGTTTTATTTTTTATCGTTTCAAGTATGATTTTGTTAACTTTTAAATTTGTAATAATTTTGCTATAGTCAAATAATGAATTATTCTGACTAAGGTTACAATCTGCTACTGTTATATATTACCAGTTAATTCTGGTCTAAAAAATAAATTATGTGGGCTGCTTGGAAACTTTCTTGGCATAGGCAATGTATGGATACCTATGCCTGTGTTTACTTATCATTTGGTAGCTCGTCTGTTAATGACTTTCATATTGACGTTGGCATTAAAAGAAACTTACTTCGTTAACAGGCACGACATCCATATGAGAATTGAGCAAAATCGATGGTAGATCTGGTTGAAGGCCCTGGAGCGTGACAACAACTACTGGTTTCTTCGGCACTATCTCATGTACTACAACCGGCAAATTCATTAACCTCGCTTGCGCTGTCAAGAACTCTACGCAGGCACCTTAAGATTTCAGGCAGTATATTAATGTAATAATAATATTATATACATATTTAACGGAGCAGGGTAGGATGATTCGTTATGAGTGTGGTCAAACATTATCGAGATCTCAAAATAACAGCTTGGACAATCAATACAGATGTTTATTTTCACTGTAGCCAACAAATTTACAGGGAATCCCGAATGATCAAACGGATTGCGATCAACGGGGTAAGTTCGTTACAGCCACGCACGTCACCAAGTAATGACTGTTTTTTTTCCCCTACCTATGCTGATAGCCTTGAGAGGCTATTTCAGCTTACCCTAGCGTGTGTAGGTGAGCTCACGGGGCTCAAACCGGAGAGTTGCTAACACTGACCCTAGCAAGAGCAGCGCTTCGCAGAATCTACCACCGGATCGGAAACGCGACCCACTGAGAAGATCCAGCGAGAAACTCAGTGGACTGTGTATGTGGGTTAATTCGCTCGTCGAGCCCTTCGTCGCAAACGACGGGTTCGACGAGGACGGTGACCGGTGCTTGTAGTGCATAAAACCACCACGACTGTTCAAATCGGTGATCTCCTTCAGAATGATGGCGGTCTTTTCTTTACCGTAAAACTATACTTTAAACGTCAACTGTCAAACAGCCACAAACCACAGACCGTCGGAAACTAGTGTTGCCATCGCTGTATCGAACTGCTTGACGTTTCCGACTAAACTCGGTTGATAGCATTTACTGAGACTGCGACATAATACTTATAATTTAATACAAATACGTTAATTTTCATTCTTGGATTGAGTATGCTCTACTATAATGTAATAGGTTTTTCGTTTGTAATAGTTAGTACTAAAATGGTGGTAAGACGATAACGTTTACGATGGTATATATCTTTTTAACACGATTTTATTAGATTGGTAATTAGTATGTACAAGTGTGATGTAATAATAATAATAATAATAATAAACATTTATTCCAAACACAAATTAAGTACAAAAAATAAATAAAAAAGGTAACAAAAATAACGAGGCTTGTAAACGGTTACCGGCTCAGCAATGCCTAACAGTAACGAAACAATCGGTACTGCGGCGCTGATCTTCCGCCGGCACCTGCGGAGTGACGCGCACACCAGCATCAGACCGACCAATACACAACATTGTGAAATATATTAAAAAATAAAAAGAACATGAATAATAAATAAAAAAAACAGTTATGAAAAGGACAACAAAATGACATTATTAAATTAATTAAATGAAAATTGCGGTTGCAAAGCACAATTAGTTTATAGTACGGAGTAATTATCAAATATATAAAATATCAAATATATTTTCGAATTTTTCTTGTATATTCAAAAGATATACTTTTAAATTTGTTTTAAAGGACCTTAGCGTTCTCTGGTGCCGGATAGGTGGAGGAATATTATTCCAACATTTAGAGGCCAAGTAGCGGAAGCTGCCTCTAAAAGCAGCAGAGCAGTGTCGAGGAGTTGCAAACACTTGGGAGCGTTGTCGCGATTGCCTACCGCCATCTCCTAAATAAGTCAACTTAAGATGCAAATAATTCGGCGTTTGCAATTTTACGACTCCAAATAATAAACAAGCAAAATGCAACTTCCTTCTCAACTTTAAATTCAACATTTTGCTTTGATTAATTATCGGCATAACATGGGATCGTGGTGGGATGCTAAAGCAAAATCTCATACATGCATTCTGTACTCTCTGTAATATGCGCCCAGTTGAATTAAGTAATCTTGATCCGTATACCACGTCCGCATAATTCAGTTTCGAGAGAATCAGTGTCTCAACGAGTTGAATTCGAAGTTTTTCACTGAGATAATTGCGGATGCGGTACAGGACCTTCAAGCGATAGAAGCAGTGGCGGACCATCTCAGTGACATGCTTCTTAAACCGGAGACCTGCGTCCATCAGTAGGCCCAAGTTACGCGCCTCATATACTCTCTCAATGGGGTCATTTCGAATATTTAACCCATTGAAAGGTTGTGATGGAAGCTTAGATAAACGAGATTCATTTCCAAACACAATATATTTAGTCTTGATGTAGTACGTATGCTTGTTTTTATGCAGAAAAATCTCTGATTCATTTTCAATCGACTACTTTTAAACTATTAATTTACTGGTGGTAGGATCTCTTGTGAGTCCGCACGGGTAGGTACCATCACCCTGCCTATTTCTGCCGTGAAGCAGTTATGCGTTTCGGTTTGAAGGGCGGGGCAGCCGTAGTAACTGTACTTGAGACCTTAGAACTTTTATCTCAAGGTGGGTGGCTCATTTACGTTGTAGATATCTATGAACTCCAGTAACCACTTAACACCAACTGTGAGCTCGTCTACCCATCTAAGCTATACAAAAAAAAACTATTCAAGACTACCGATTCACTTGCAAAAATTGCACATGTATCAAGGACCGAGGACAATACAACAATTTATTATAATAACTTCGCTTCAGTATGAATAGGATAAATGAATTTTATATTGATTATTCTGTTCGATAGTTCGATTTGCGTTCTAGAGATATTTTTAAGCTATTTCATAGCTTCTATCGCGGGCCTTGAGCGCGGCGACTGAATCAAGAAATTCCGTAACGAAAATAACCTGACACCCCCACTACGCCTACTATGTAGCTCGCGTTTAACACATTCACACGTTGTGCTGGTGTAGTGTTTGTGAATAAGCGCGCGGCGTGACGTCGCACTGCATGAGCATCATGAAAAGTCTGCCAATCTCTCTCTCACGCGGTCTAGCTTTTGAGTGTGAAGAGGACCGTTAATGTTTATAAATATAGCGTGGTCTTATTTTTAATATTGTTTTAATATTAAATTATTATTGTCTAATTGTAATTGCATAAGTTGATAAAAAATGCTTTGCAATAGCTTTACCGCGGTAGTCCCCGAGTGCCACACGTCTTTTTTTTTAGTTTTTCTTTAAACCGAAACTGCTTTTTTGCAGTCGTTACAGAATTAGGCAGGAACGTGGTGTGTGCAGGCTTAGAAAACTCCCTAGCACCACTAAATTCAATTGGTTATTTACTACTCATAGACAAACAAACAATACTCACTATAATCCACATCTGGTTGTACGCTTGGTATTTTTAAATATTCCCGGAACCGCATTATTTCTTCGTCGTTTTCCCAGGCTGCCATATTGAAAATAATTTCAGAGTAAAACAACCCGAATACTGCACCTTAAAAATTTTGTAAAAATAATATATTCTTTTTAAGAACAGAAACAAAATGGTACTTTTAAATTAGTGTCACGTAACAATCAGTTAACAATTCAATTCTTTTTTTAGGTTGTCAACAAAATGCTTTGACGCTAACACGAACAACATGCACTAATTAATAACAAAAGTGAACTGAACGTACTGCAGTTTGTGTTGTATGACTTTCCTTATCAGTTGTTATGTGGTTCGAGAGCACATTGAATTCAATTTTAATATTAGATTATACCACTATGCGATATCACTTAGTTAATGACTTTTAATATTTTACCTGTTTTCTATTACAATTTATAGGCGAACAAGATTGAAGTAATCAATCTTACTGGACGTATCGCTTTAATCCACGCATCTTCTTTTTTAGGAAGCAGTCATATTATGTACCTGTTGGTAGTTGGCAGGAAGTGATAATCTTTATGCAACACAATTAAAACTTCGGTCTCGTATTTAAAGTCTATGAGGCGAAATTTCGATTCTCGTGTCACAATGTTACATACCATACTCCTCTGAAACGGTTTGACAGTTTTTTATGAAATTTTATATGCATGTTCAGTAGGTCTGAGAATCGGCTACTATCTATTTTTCATACTCCTAAGTGATAAGGGTTGTCCACCCCTAACATTTATTTTTTATTTTTTGGACGTTTTTTTTTTTTATAATGAGGAATTAGGTATGTGGTTGAATGAGGTTTTGTTATTTTTATATTCCCTAATCATTGACAGCGCTACATGCCTCTTTCACTAATTTACCACATCCTTTCAAACTTACAATAAGTTTTTTTTTTCTACACTAGAAATTCCCTAGAAACCTTATATATGGCAAAGCAACGTTTTCCGGGTCAGCTAGTACATATATAGGTTTCTAACTTCAAATTCAGCTTTATAAACTTCAAATTCAATTTTGTAAATAACAAATTTAATTCTGTAAGCATCAAATTTAATTCTGTGAATATCAAATTCAATTTCTATTCGAAGGTCAGATGTTTTATTATTATTCTCCTTGTTTTTTTCTTAGTAGAGTAAAAATAAGATGATGGGACCATGTCAAATAATTCCTCAGGGCGCTCCCCGTGGAACATACGGTACAAAATACAGAGACCTGATGTCCCTCCGCAAGTTCCAAACGATCCGTGAGAATGGGATTATCGACAATCCGAACGGCCTTCTTCTGTATGTAGTCAAATGGAAGTAGCTGGTATTTGGGAGCCCCGGCCCAGAGGTGGGGGCCGTTGTAGATGTCTATGGGCTCCAGTAACCACTTAAGATCAGGTGGGCTGTGAGCTCGAACACCCAACTAAGCAATAAAAAAAAACTTAAATCTGTTGCTACAAATGTGGTATACTAATATCTAGGCAACAATTTGTTCTATACAGCAATGCTAAATCTTTGTAAAAGACTCGAAGTGTATTGAAACTTGCACGCTGACTATTTCTATTATACATTCCGCCGAAATGCTACGCTGAACTGTCACTCAAGACAACTTTTTTTTCATTCCTATTCGTACACTCTTGACAGAGTGGTCGTGGTCATGCATCAGTCGGATACGACCTGCTCATGACTCTCGTGGGAAATTAGTGCAGTGGTTTCCCGTTGCCTTCTGCACCAGCATTTTAGGGAGTATTTGGTCCCCAATGTTTCTGACGCCTCTTCCGTACAGGTTGTCCTGACGGGTGTGTATGGTTATACCGCCATTGCTCGGTCGCCATTGCCCCGTTCGTTCTCTAGCAGGGAGCACCACGGCAACCTGTTGGTCGCCGCTGCCATCCGGCGCGTGCAGGTGGGGTTGACAATAGGGCCGGTGAAGGTAGCATTCCGATACCCCTTACTCCCAAGACAACACAATACTTAAAAAACCACTTCAACTAAATACTTATTACTGTAATTTAGTGTTCTCTTCTGTTTTTAAGGCGCCATTAAAACTACTTTCCGTAGAAAAATATAGGGTAGTTAGCACAAGATTCTTAATAACATGTCGACGAACAACGCCATAATTCTCTGGGACCACGAAAACTGTAAAACATACGAAATGTCAAAAATAATATTTTTTAATGACATTATAAAAACTTAAGATTTAGCCGTAAAAGTATAATAGTTTTAATAATATTGTACAATAATTTGCAACATAAAAGATTGCTCTCTCTGCGAAACACCGTGCCACATGGCGTCGCATCGCGAGAGCATCGGTATCGCAGGATCCGACTGATACATGACCACGACCACTCTGTCAAGAGTGTACAAATAGGAAGAAGAATAATTTGCTTTACATTAATACTTGCGTTTGTATGTTTATATTTAGTGAGGCCGCAGTGAGGAGGTATATAACAGACGCGCCTAGCGTTCCTTCGAGAAAGAGAATTTAATGCATGAGCGTCATCTAAATTCTGGTTACATTGCGAGTAATGTCAGGCATATTCACAAGATTATGTTCTGGTAGGAGGTATTGTGAGCTGACATGAGTAGTTTACTAGGTATTACCGTTTCGCCTATTTTTATCGCGAAGAAGTCCTGCATCCCGGATTGGAGGGCGAGGTACCCACCCGTTATTTCATAAAATTAAAGTTTCGATCTCACATCTGAGCATAATCAATCGCCAAAAACATGTCGTGACGTCTGTATATATTAATATTCCCTTAACATAAAATGGGCCGTGAGCTAAAAAGAATACAATGAAAATTTCGTGTACATTTTTCCCTTAGAAATTCTTATAACCTGATTTGTTTCGGGGAAACTACGAACGTATCCTGTACAATTCAAAAACCTTGGCGCCTGAACAAAATCTTCGAGACAAAAATGTGACAACGGATTTTGCTTTTAAGCCAAAAAGAAATTATCGTTTACAAAATTTCAATTAATACATTAAAACTTATTTAGGCCCATTTCAAGTAAAGGTTATATTATAGTTAGCATTAATCATCCAGTAATATATTAGTTTTAGATGAGAAGTAAATATACATTCATAAACAACAATCTATTATGAAATAATCACAACACGTTTCCAGGGTTCCACAGATAAAAAATATAGCTTAATAATTTTAATTAATTTTAATTTTAATTTTATAATGTTCGTTTGTCATAGGTATTTGAATAATATTTAGTAGATTATTGAAACAATAACATGGGTCGATTTAAATTAGTAGGTATTCCTTTATTTGGGATAAATTAACACATATCCATGTAATATTTCAAATATAGGTACTACACAAACCAAACAAGTTTTCACTGTTATGAAAACCATAACATTCTAGATGCCGTTTTACAATGATGCATTTTTCTAAATATATAATAAAAAAGCTAAATAAAAAAAAAAGTGTGTGTGTCCGCTCCGACGCACGACTGGAGTTTACTGGATATAAAAAATTAAACGAAACAATACGAGAAATAGTTCTATATTACGACAACACGATACACTACAGATTATTAACAAATTAACGAGACACAAAACAAACGACTAACAAATATATGAAAATACAATAATGAGAGAAACGCGCGATCAGTNGACACGGTCCCAAGCAGCCTTCTCTTGAAGAATCAACGGAGGAGGGGCCTGATTTCTCGTTTGTGCCACCGGGCGCGGCGACGGCGTGGCACGGGGACAGGGAGCGACGGGGGTCGGAGGGCGGGGGCGCGACGCGTTCGCGGCTTTGCTTATTTTAGCGGCCGCGGAAGCTCGGGACTCCGCGGCGCGCTTCTTACCCTTTTGGACGAGGGTGAATCCATCTGTTAATGAGGCGGGAACGAGGTCAACCTCCATATCCGAGTCAGAGTCGGAGGACGAGGAGGAAGGCGCGGGAGCGGCGGACGCGACGGAAGCCGCAGATGATCGCTGAGGTAGAATGGAAGCTGCCGCGGTAGACGCGGGAGTTTTTCGCGACAGTATGGGGGACACGGGTGTGCTGGGCGCGACGGAGGCTGCGGTGTACGGCGTGGGAGTTTTGCGCGCGTTTGCAGGGGACGCGGGAACGGCAGGCGTGGCGGAAACGACGGGCGCGGCGGGCACGGCAGAACAGTTCACGGCGCGTTTAGCTTTGTAAGCTAAAAACCTCCGCAAGCTCCAAACGATCCGTGAGAATAGGATTATCGACAATGGCTTTCTTCTGTATGTAGTCAAATGGAAGTAGCTGGTATGTGGGAGCCCCGGCCCAGAGGTGGCGGCATACTCCACGCGAGGCTGGACTTGTGCTTTATAAATTAAAAGTCTTATTAACAAATTATTACTTAACTTTTACTTACTTTTACTGTTGTCGTCGTGGCCTAAACGATAAGACGTCCGGTGCATTCGTATCTAGCGATGCACCGGTCTTCGAATCCCGCAGTGGTTGCTGAGTCCGCACGGGTACCACCCCGCCTATGTCTGCTGTGAAGCAGTAATGCGTTTCGGTTTGAAGGGTGTGGTAGCCGTTGTAACTATATTGAGACCTTAGAACTTATATCTCAAAGTGGATGGCACATTTACGTTGTAGATGTCTATGGGCTCCAGTAACCACTTAACACCAGGTAGGCTGTGAGCTCGTCCACCCATCTAAGCATTAAAAAAAAATTTGGAGGGCGAGGTACCCACCCGTTAATCCATAAAATAAAAGTTTCGATCTCACATCTGAGCATAAACAATCGCCAAAAACATATTGTGACGTCTGTTTATGTTAACATTCCCTTAACATAAAATGGGCCGTGAGCTAAAAAGAATAAAATGACAATTTCGTGTACATTTTCTCTTAGAAATTCTTATAAACTGATTTTTTTCGAGGAAACTACGAAGACATCCTGTACAATTCAAAAAGCTTGGCGCCTGAAGAAAATCTTCGAGACAAAAATGTGACAACGGATTTTGCTTTTAAGGCAAAAATAAATTATCGTGTACAAAATTGAAATTAACATATTTAAACTTATTTTAGCACAATTCAAGTAAAGATTATATAATACTTAGCATTAATCATCCAGTAATATATTAGTTGTAGATCAAAAGTAAATATACATTCATAAACAACAATGTATTATGAAATAATCACAACACGTTTCCAGGGTTCCACAGATAAAAAATATAGCTTAATAATTTTATAATGTTCGTTTGTCATAGGTATTTGAATAATATTTAGTAGATTATTCAAACAATAAGATGGGTCGATTTAAATTACCCAGTAGGTATTTCTTTGTTTCGGGATAAATTAACACATACTCATATAAAATTTCAAATATAGGTACAACACAAACCAAAAAATTTCACTATTAAGAGAACCATAACACTCTAGATGCCGTTTTACAATGATGCATTTTTTTAAATATATAATAAAAAAGCTAAATAAAAAAAAAACATTACTTAATATCTAAAAGAAAACTCCGAAGCTTTAAAATAAATGCAAAGAAAAAGGAATTAAAAAATGGTTTCCGACTTATTATTTTAAGCATTATAAAAGATTTCTAGAAAAGGCTAAATATTTATATGCCTCTTTTGTATCACCAACATCATTATCAGCCTACAGTTATCCATTACTAGACATACGAGTATCTCTCAAACAATTCTTAGTATATTAACCACAAAAATTAATCGCGTCCACGGAACCCGTTGCATTCCTGACGTTTATTTACCGTGTTCTTTTTTATTATTACAACGTTTGAATTTGCGTAAAATGGAACGGACCAAGAAATCGCGCGAAACCCTCCTACGCGGGCCTTTCAAAAAACCCCACATTCACGATTCTCGTTGCACATAGCGTTCGACCGCGCCGCACCTTTCGCCGCCTGTTACTCGTACCCAATAAAAAGCGTACGATCGATATTCTAAATTCAAAAGTGACAGAAAATTAGTGGATCTGTGTAATAAAGATGGTTCGTAAAATCAGTGCGCTTCTCTGCTGTTTCTGCGTTTTGGGCATATCGATGTGCGATAGCGCTATTTCTACGGACAACGTAAGTGAATTTATAATCGCATATGGAACTATTCCTTTCAGTTGTTCGAGGTTTTATTCAATTACTTTTTATACAAATTAAATAAATTAGTCACTTTTTTTTTTTAATTGCCTTTATAGGCAGACGAGCACACGGCCCCCCTGATGGTAAGTGGTCACCGTAGCCCATGGACGTCGGCAATGTCAGGGGCAGAGCCAAGCCGCTGCCTACCATAATCAAATATCGTTCTCTAAAAAATCAATTATCGTTCAAATAGAATTAATTTATAACATACAAGTTGACCTTTCTTACAAAAGCCACTCCAGTTTCTAGTTCGCGGCCTTGGATGGAACTTGTCGCATTTGTATTAAGCTACTCTTGGATACATACAAAACGTTCTAAACACACTGAAACGATAAGACAGTAGTGGTTGTATAAATGTAAATTATTATTTAAAAATAAATATTCCAAACCTTGATAAGATATTGATAAGCATATTTCTCAAAGAACCATCATTAACATAGGTACACTTTTTTCCAAAAACTTTGCTTAACTTTGACTTTTAAAGAGTATCTATTAAGGTAGAGATAATGTCATTAAAAATATACATTTTTATACACTAAACTACGAGTATTTAGGTACATTTTTTAAAGTATTGAGTGATTTGACAGTTGTGAAGTAGCAAATAGACACACATAGATTTTCTGACATTATTTTTGTTTTAACTAAATGAAAAATACGAAATGTTTTTATTTTATACTCGACTATAAAATTCGACTATGAATAATAATGAAGGGAATTAAGACACGAGTCAATTTAAATATAGAATATTATTATGTAGATATATCCTATTGCAATATTTAGCACACGAACTACTGAAAAGTCAGGTGTGCTCAACAATTGGCAGCGTCGTCACAAAATTAACTTTTTTTTTAAATTGAGTCCATAATGTCAATTTTATTAGATAATTACCATGTTGTCTTTGGGTCACACAGACCTACATGTCTTATTCGAGATTAGTTTATTATTTACCATGGCTAGTTTTATTTGAAATATGCTTTAATTATGTAATGAAAGAAACATAAAAATACCCAAAACAGTCAATAAACATGAATCACTATTTTTCAGACTGAACAGCTGTTGAAACAAAACGTGAACGAATTGTAAGAAAACAATGTATTCACAACTCTCAATGTCTTTCTTGCTTCGTATATATTTGTAAAGGAAAATCTATGATGACACAATGTGACAAATCGCTATCGTTAAAGAAATGACAGACACAGGTGTTGATTTTTTCAGTGTCGACTAAGATAATATGTATATCTAAACTTTTTTTTATTTGCTTAGATGGGTGGCCGCTCTCACAGCCCACCTGGTGTTCAATGGTTACTGGAGCCCATAGACATCTACAACGTAAATACGCCACCCACCTTGAAATATAAGTTCTAAGGTCTCAATATAGTTACACCGGCTGCCCCACCCTGCAAACTGAAAAGCATTACTGCTTCGCGGAAGAAATGGGCAGGGTGGTGATACCTACCCGTGCGGACTCACAAAAGGTCCTTCCACCAATGAAATTACTAAAAATAATCTCTAAATCGTAATGTCAATCATACTTTAGTGATAAATCACTAGACTAACACTAAAGTGCAGCGGTTCACAACCACTGTATGACGCCCCCTCAAGTGTATCGCGAAATTTACAAATCTCTAGGCCAGGGGTGGGCAAATACTTTAAAGCGCGGGCCAAAATGAAATTTTCAAAATGTCTCCCGGGCCGGAGGACTATACCGCATATGCTTTTTTACCGCATATGCTTTTTTAATGCTGATGTCAACAAAATCTCATAAAAGAGTTTAAAAAAATTGATGTGCGGAATTTTTCAACGGGCCGGATAAAATTAGCAAAAGGGCCGGATCCGGCCCGCGGGCCGGCTTTTGCCCACCCCTGCTCTAGGCTATACATACAGGGTAAATTTACAATTGTTTAAAAAATTAAAAATTGTGGTATAGTATAATAAATATTCCTATACCGATCTAAGCTCATTAAAACAATTAATAAATCAACATTAAGTACGTAGAGTGTGGTAAATTTGGAAAGCATATTTTATTGCCTCACTATATAAAAAGATTGAGAGCCGCTGGCCTAGCGTATAGCTCACAGTATTCGTATACATTACACTCTAATCAGCCTGCCAACACTCGGGGATCCAACTCACGTTGCCGCGTTTTATATTAAATTATTTAGCAGTTAGTTTAATTAAATTAGCGTAGTATCGTCAGTGGCCCAGTAGGTATAAAGCTCAGAGGTTCAAATCTTATGACCGTTAACAACGTTTTTTGAGAAATAAATACAAAATACAAGCTTAAAACATATTCACGGACACCTTCCATAGTGATAGAAGAACATCTAAACTAATATTATAAAGCTGAAGAGTTTGTTTGTTTGTTTGTTTGAACGCGCTAATCTCAGGAACTACTGGTCCGATTTGAAAAATTATTTCAGTGTCAGATAGCCCATTTATTGAGGAAGGCTATAGGCTATATAACATCACGCTAAGACCAATACAAGCGGAGCACCAATAAATATATTATAAAATTGAATATATAATAAATAGCTCCATAACATTCTATTATTCAAAAATATTTTCACTTTCTACATAAATGAAGAGGCGGGAAAAATTTAGCGTTATGCCAAAGTAACTATTCCACGTGGACAAAGTCGCGGGCAAAAGCTAATCGTATATATAATAAATCAAACCAGTAAAATATAAAGAACAACTACTGGTTCTAGAACGTATTTTGAACTTTTGAGTAACCGTACTATTAAGACTCTCTTCTCATGTCTCAAGGTGGTCAGACATATGCATCTTATCCATGACTTCCAATAACACCAGAAAATCAGATGGATAATAGAAATAAATTTCCTGAGCCATTTCAAAGGCGGTATGTGCACCATTCGAGAAAGTCAAGGTACTCTAATTTAAATAGCATTCAATGATACCAGTAAGGAAATAATTATATTCCATAAACAAAAACTTGGATTATTTCTTTTTTTTATTGCTTAGATGGGTGGACAAGCTCACAGCCCACCTGGTGTTAAGTGGTTACTGGAGCCCATAGACATCTACAAAGTAAATGCGCTACCCACCTTGAGATATAAGTTCTAAGGTCTCAGTATAGTTACAACGGTTACCCCACCCTTCAAACCAAAACGCATTACTGCTTCGCGACAGAAATAGGCTGGCTGGTGGTACCTACCCGTGCGGACTCACAAAAGGTCCTACCACTAGTAATTATCTATTAAACCACAAGGCTTAACAGCCAATATATTAAAGAACAATAGTTAACCCGTAATTGTAATTGAAGCACGAATTAACGAAAAAATGTCACTAAATAGAGACAAAAATAATATACACAGATATTATTTATGCAGCTAGAAAATGAATATAATAAAAACTTCTTAAAGTTTTACTTGAACCATGCGTGAATTGCATATGGTTTTTTTAAGCCAGACTCCTGAAATCGAAACAAGTTAAAATCTTTAAATTCTATTTTGATTCTCGAACCTTGGATTGGAAACATACAAAAGTCCGTTATTCCCTATGAAAAACAGAATACTAATATTTTAATTATGCTATAGATACTATGGCAGTATAATGAAATGTATTGAGTACGTCTTATTACTTACTAGTAAGTACTATAAGTACTTATTAGTAGTTCAATGAAGTACTAATAAGGCAGGTGCTCTTAACAATCGGTGCGTGGAACCGAGACAAGGGAGAAAGTGTTCGCTTTGTGCCGACAACCGTGTTATGGCGTACTAATTGTTAAACGTTCTCGTTTTGTCGTGCAAAAACATATCCATAGATGAGTACCTTTATTTTCTAACGTCTACTTCATTGTGGAATTAAATGAGAATGCAGTGATGCCAACTCTGGGGTTTTCCCCCCAAATTTAGGGGGAAAAAATCTATACAGGGATTTTTTTAGGAGGTGAAATTTTTTAGGGATATTTTTAGGGATAAAATTTTATTTGTATTTTTTAAAAATTATCAACGTACATCAACAAAAATAACAATTAACAATTTCATAATATTGTGATGAAATTAAAGAAAAATACTTATAAATACTAAATAACTGTTGTTATTAACTAATTATTTTTTTATTTTTTTTATTTCTTTACTTATATTGTAATGAATAAATACTTGGTCCGTCGTTGGGGAGTTTTGTTTTGAATTTAGTGGTTTTTGAAATTGCTTTAGGGGGAAAGTTTTCAAACAGTTGGCGACACTGTGAGAACGCTTTATTAAATTGCAGTAGGTTTTGGATTACGAAAAAAAAGACAAGAATCTTATTCCCGACATATTTGCGTGTTAATTGAATAAAAAGTGGAAAATAACGCAAAATAATTTACTTGGAAAGAATATAATAATAATTAATGTGCTTCCGTGATCAGTTATAACAAATTCCCTATTACAAACTTGGCTTCGCTGTTACATAACGCGGTTGCTTGTAACCGTGTCGTCTGATTGCCGGTTATCCGCAAACCGAGTAACAAATCAATTATAAGATACGTAACCGGCATTTCTATTGAGAGACAAAATGCTTAAAAGCCCTGACGTAACTAGACAGCATCGTTTTGTCTTGAAAATGCAATCGCGTTACATTTTAATGCTTACGGAGGATCGAAAATCATTTCGGAAATTTTTGTCAGTTGTTTCCCTCACAGCAGTACAAACCAGTAGCTTAAAGCTCTGCGTCGGTAGCAAACTTTTTTTTGTACTTATAAAAGAAAAACTTTTATGCTCAATGACGACTTTCTTGACATTTTCATCACCATATTTAAACACTTTATTTTTAGCGTAAATCGAGCCAAAGTGATTATCGTTGAGCCATGCTTACTAAAGCTAAAAGCAATAAATAGTTCATTAAAGTATTGATTTACAGTACAATATTATAATATAGTAGAAGTACTTCAAAAGAGAAGGAAGACACTGTCATAATGCTTATATTTTTGTGACAAACTGTTTGCAAGTCCTAACATACCACAAGAGTAAAACACAATGTTAATCCTATGTTAATTTGATGTAATAGCTAATTAAGATGTAAAATGTGTATGAAGTTGCACGTTACGATTTGTTTGCGCCCTTTGCAATAAGAATCAGTATGTTAATAAATAGATTCTTTTTGGATTCTAGCGATTTATGTTCTAAATGTAATACTTATTGCGAGATCTATTATACTTAAACCGCTTCTTTGTTTTTACGTATCTTTAGATTTAAATGGCATATTGCAGATAAAACGTACAAAATATTTTTTTAGTCATTTTTTCGCTCTGACATTATCAATATAGCCATAGGTACACACCTAGTCTTAGTCTTTTTAGTGTGTAAATATATAAAAAAGTGAATTGTACGTCCGAATGCGATGTTGAAAGGCTACACAGTACAATGATATTCTATTTAAACAACATAATCTATCATTCAAAACACTTTTCAGACTATATACATATTCTCAATTATTATTATAGATACGTTCTTATTTAAGATATCTTTGGTAGATGAAGGAAAATTTAGCCTCCATTTTACTGTTACACGTAAGCCCGCACGGTATTTATAACAATTTTGCTTAATTTTGCTACGATGCAATAAGTTTAAAATGTAAAAAATTAGATAGGAACTGTAATATAGCAAGCAAGATTGCAATCATACAAAATGCGGCTGTTTCTATACACACTTGAAGACACATTTAACCTACACGACACCTAATAAGGAATGAGAGCGTATTAGCAAGGCTATACACACCCACTTCGTTTTAGTGACTCAATTCTCATGTTTCGGTGTAGCTCAATTGTTTTTTAAGCGAATTAAAATTAACTAGTATTCGTCGAGTGATCGCACTCCGACCGTAATAACTGACGCCTTAAGATTAAGATTGATTTTATGTGAGACATTTTCTGTATTGCATTCATAATGATATTTTATATTAAAAAGACTTCAATGTTTTTTTTTTATATTGACATCATTGTTTGACCAAAAAAAAAAATCGGTCGACAGATGCAAAAATGGTACTTACTGTTTTTTCTCTATCTATATAATACGTCCATATTGATACATATATACATTTGAAAATTAACCAAAAAAATTTACCAATCAACTGTCCTTGAAGCGAATAGTTGAAATACTTTCAAGTGTTTGATTGAGTAATAATGTTAATTTTTATATCGAAACACGACTAAATATTATGATATAACTGTTAAATATGAAACGCAGGTGATTAGCATCGTCAAGCTTAGCACAATCTTGTAATATTGCCATTTAATTTGACCCTTTTAAACTCGAATCAGTTTTACCACCTTTTTTTATTGCTTGTGTAGGTGGATCAGCTTACAGCCCGCCTAGTGTAAAGTGGTATCGGAGTTCATAGACGTCGACCACGTTAAATGCCGCCACTTACCTTGACACGGGAGGCCTAATTTTGAGGTTTGTTTTTTATTAGACAATATTATTCCTTCAACCTGGAAGTCATTCGTGAACACTTATTGAGTATTTCATTAGAAAAATTGGTACCTGGCTTTGGGATTCGAACACCGGCACAATTGCATCGCTCGATACGATTTGCGGTTGGCAGCGGCTTGGCTCTGCCCCTGGCGTTGCTGAAGTCCATGGGCGACGGTAACCACTCACCATCAGGTGGGCCGTATGCTCGTCTGCTACAAGGGGATATAAAAAAAATTAAAAAAAAAGATGTCCCGAGCGTCTTATCCTTTAAGCCACGACGACTCCCAAAATGATGGGGCTTGATGATTTAAGGAAACAACATTGCAACTTCGAGAGCCAGTTTTGTACATGTCATCATTTTACAACAAAATTTTCCGTAATTTTCCTAATAATGCAAATTCTAAGTCTAATTTCCATTATACATAAATATTGCTCAAGTTTCCCAAAACGCGTTACTTTCGTATGGCCCTACATTGCTAAACAGCCGCCATACTGTTTATTTGCAATACACGGTGCTTATGTAACTGACCGGTTGACAACCGGCACGTTGGCTAATTAAACGTCTTTGCTCTAAATGGAAGAAGTGTAAAGAATTAAAACGTTCGTGACCTATTAAAAAGTTAAGAAAAACCGATTTCTAGATGTGTTGTTTTAGAACAAAATAGACCAATTTATGAAACTATTTTTTTGTTTGTTTTATATTCATTATAGTTATTTATTAATAATCTATGACTGTATTTGACTTTCGAGATGGTGGTGTCAACATCCTTTGAGTTGCAATCAGAAGAGTTTTGAGTTTATCAATAAGTTTTTTTTTCTTTTTTTTTTGTCAATAGCGTTTACTTTTTGCCAATGACGTAAATTAAAAGATTTGGAAACTAAGTTAAAAAAGGATACGGAACACGGGAAAGGATCAGATAAGTAAGAAGAGATTTGAAACGGATAATAAAAATTTCATAATCAATAAGTTGAACTGACTGATCGTACACAGAGTATATAAAAATAAAGGCTAAAGAATCTTTTTGCATAAAGCCAACGATGACGTCATTTGAAGACAAACAAGCACCAAAACAATAATTGATTAAATATATTTGTGATTAAAGATTATCTTTCACGAAAAATCATGTTTCTTGTAATCAGTTAACCTGTTCCTCGAATTACAATAAAAGAAAATAAAAATAATTGTTAATGTCAATTGTATTCTTTGACGGCTATCCTTATCTGAAAACTATTAACGTTAACTACCACGGAGCAAACCGTTTTGGAGCCACCTGCCATATTGAATTCGATTTGTTTCGATAAATACACATACACGTTTTTATAATCGCAATCTCAAACGATGTTTGTGCGACCTTAGCATGTAAAATAAATTGAACAATCAATCAAACATGTTCCTATGTGCATCATTTTGGCACTCAAATTGTAGACACAAGGTCGATAGTTCAGGTCCGGACGTGTCTGAATTTATATTGTAAATAACAACATCGTGATAAACATAAGGCTGTCTATTGAAGGTAATGTTTCTTAAGAAAACATTTGTTTTCCTGGTAACTGCAACGACTGCTTGCTTACATAAGAGGAAATGAACAAATAAATTTAAAAATAGTAATGATCTTTTTTCTTTGCTCTTTCTTTTTTTATTAGAGTTGCACGAACGAGTCGAGCGAACTAACCCATAGACACAGCCCACTGAGTTTCTCGCCTGATCTTCTCAGTGGGTCGCGTTTCCGATCCGGTGGTAGATTCTGCGAAGCACTGCTCTTGCTAGGGTCAGTGTTAGCAACTCTCTGGTTGAGCCCCGCGAGCTCACCTACAAACGTTAGGGTAAAGCTGAAATAGCCTCTCAAGGCTATCAGCATAGGTAGGGAATAAAAAAAAAAAAACGAACGAGGTTGTGATCAATAGTGATTCAAAATTACAGTAGTACATAATAAGTACCAACATACAAATACCAGAGTGAACGTCTATGGTTTTTTTTTCTTTCAAATCGAATCAAGTTTTTTTAGGCCATTTATAAAGCATTTTTTTGCATAAATATCTGTTGGTTTATTTGTTTTTTTTTTAATCATGCATTGGCTCATTTTTACCCACTTTATTAAGTATCCACAGCCATAGAAGATATTAATATATTTGTCAATTTACACTTTCCTTTCAAAATAACTTTTTAGCTATCATTATCTTTATTATATTTCTAAATTAACGGCTATAACAACGTTAATTTAAAACGTTTCAATTGGGAAATATTTCGCCTAGTCGTTTAAGCCTTTTGAAACCAAATTTTAACATATTACATAAGACACACATATGAAACTTTGCGTCCTAGACCCAATTTACCCGTTAAACAGAGCTAATAAATTACACAAACTGATCTGAACAGAATTTGGTAACCTTTGCAAAAAAAAAGCCAATGGAGAAACTGCTTTTTGGCTAATTCTAATTTTATTACAAAAATATAAGGAAGCCAATCTGAATTTTGTAGCTCAATGTCATTGGCGCGTTTCGTAAATATTTGTTGAATTTAAAAAATAAAATTTGCTCCGACTAATTAGATTAAGTAAAATCGTTAGGAATAGGCGTCCATCCACCTAAGCAATAAAAAAAAATCCTTAATAAAAACTCTTTTTTTATTGCTTAGATGGTTGGGCTAGCTCACAGCCCACCTGGTGTTAAGTGGTTCTGGAGCCCATAGACATCTACAACGTAAATGGCGCCACTCACCTTGACATATGACTTCTAAGGTCCCAATATAGTTAACGGCTGCCATACTATTCAAACCGAAACGCATTACTTCTTCACGGCAGAAATAAGCTTTAAATGGCTCTCTGGCAAAAACGACTTTTAAAACAAATAGCCTTTTACCCCTAGTTATGTATTTTTTTGAGTTCAGGCGAATTACAATCAATATAATGTGTTACTAATTCAGAATAACTTTTACAATTCCGTCTCACGCTTTTGTTTCCAACGTTTCCAATCCTTTACAGTCGGCCGCCGACGACTAAGGTTTTATTTGGCGACGCTTACCTACATAGACAATTAGAAGGTAACTAACGCGATATTAGATTTTAAGTAATCTATTTTCAATTCGAAGTGTGTGTAATACTAAGTTAGAGGTAAATTTGATTACCGAACTTCTTATCTGTTCATTGAATCTTTGGGTCATCCGCATCATTGACTACTCATCAGTCCGGCACCAACGAGTTTAACACTGACGGTTTTTTTAGTAATTATTATTGAGATGAGTGAATGAGCTTGCGATCTTGGTGGAAAGAGGCTACTAGAAGGCCACAGACATTAAAACCTCGTATTCCACGACCCACATTAAGACATGAAGCATCAATTGTCTCAAGAGTATCTACCTTCAAACTAATAAGAAATAGGCAAGATCTTACACCTACCTGTGTCGACTTATAGTCTGCATCGAACGGTGAGAGCCAGTTGGCGATCAAAGTACGCTGAGAAATGGAATCCTGCTTTATACACTGACAACATACATCGGAAAACGATAATAATCGAAATTCTAATATAAATCAATGATTATAATTTAAATTCATTTCAAATAATACATTTTCTCGTTTGATTTCTTGTTGACATTTTAAAAAACACATTAACTGTTTCCAAAAAGTTTTTATTGCACTAAAGGTCGTCATTAGCTACAAAATAAAAAAGGAGATCGGTTGATTAATAGAGGAGAAAATGGCACATGTTTTTTCTTTTTTTTTTTCGTTGTCTATTTACATATATGTAGGTATTATACATATAAAGAGATAAAAGAAATTACAATTTAAAAGTCTGACTGAGTCACAGTCTGTCAATGAAGACAAGTGTCAACCATTATCCATGAAAAACGATTGTACATATTAAACGCGTGATTAATATTATAATTGCTTAATCTATTTAAATGAATTCAGACTGAGGCGATATATTAATTACCATATTTAAAGGCATACAGGAGTTTTTATGTAGTTCCTGAAATAAATTCGCAAAATGACGATTTAAGTAGGCAATTGAAACAAAACCTGAATGTTCATTGTATTGAAAGTACGAACAATGATAATCATAGTCATTGTATTTCCTACATCGCGGTCGAGCCTTCCAATCTCCCGTGACATGTTGGCAGCATTGACACGATTAAGTTTGCATTGCGGTGTTGCTCAAATTATTTCAAAATTGATTTGTGTGGTTATAGCACGTGAAGTAAATCATGAAAAATTTTCGCTTCACACTTTTTCCTTGCATTCACAACAAGGCAAGTTACAAAATAGGCTATTTTTATTGTTTAAATGCCTGAACGAACTAACGGCACATCTGGCACTAAGTAGTTACCGGAACCTATAAACATCACGACGTCGATGCTGAAACTTTGAGACTTGAGGTCTGTCTCAATTGTTTAAGGGCAAAATGTATTCTTTGCGGTTTTGGTATTGTTATTTAGATGATGTTCCTCATCATAGAAGTCAGTCATGAACATGAACTACGTAGATACGTATTTCATTGGAAAAATGAGTACCACTTCGGGATTCGAACTGGCCAACTTATCTGTTATGCGGGATTTACATTACGAAATTAGTGTCATGCATGTTGAGCTCAGTTTCACGAAAGTAGTTTCGATATATGCGAAAGTAATTTCGTTAAAAAAGTAGTGTCGCGAAATCCACAGTATCGCAGTAACCATGGCGCCTTCAACATCAAAGCTATAATTTGCTATATTCAATGTAGCTAAAGAAATGCTTATATACCTATAAACTTAAAAAAAGACTATCAAGAAAAAAAAGATTCGAGGATGGTCAACAAGAAGGCATTTAGGTGCAATGAAGTTAGTCTCTGAATTAGCAGATGAAGATCCTGAGAGTTATAAAAACTATTTTCGAATGAGTGAAAATAATTTTGATTTTTTACTGTAGGTGTTTCGGGTCCCAAATTTTGAGGAAAACTTGTAATAATACATTATTTTATATTTTTGTTGATCATTTTACGGGAGAATTATAAATTCTATTTTTATCGAGATTATTTTCATTATTTTTCAATGTGACATTTTATTTACTAGTTTTAGCCTCCAGGTCGTCCAAAATATTTCAAACTCATCTTTATAATAAAAACCAAAAATAGACACGCTTCATTAAAATTTGCATTTTAATTAACGGACGATTGAGTGTTACTCAATGATTGAGGATTGTATACATTATAATTTGTAAATTAAAATATGACCAACGACTTTATGATGTAAATTTTCATTTAATTAGTTTTTTCTTTGGCTTACGCCATCCGTAGATATAATTAAAACTATTTTTACATTTTAATTTCACGTTTATGATTTTCGTTTTAATTTTTGCCGACGTTTTAGAACTTAGTCGGAAAATCAGAAATTCTCAAAGTTTTTATAATAAAAATTGATGATAATATTAATAGACCTGGCATTTAATTGTAAAAATTGCTTTTACACATTTTCAAGTGTCTGCATTTATATTGAACAAAAAAAACAGACTTAATATGAGAATTTTATATGCTTTAAGTTTTCTTGAGGGCTAAAATAACCTAACAAATCAAACCTTTATTATTAAATGCTTAGAATAATTACTTAACATTGTACTAAATACGGTGACATAGACTGTATTCAATAATATTTCAAGGAAAAAACGGAAAATTCCATTCAAAGTTATTGACATAAATAAATATTTATTTTTAACAAAGACATACAAGTTACGGTTATTTGGTATGGATAATTTCTTTAATGTTTTTTTTCTGTTCGGTTTTGTTTCGTTGTCTTCATGTGAAAAAAACTCTGACAAAACTTAAGTGATCTTATGTTCTGTAGTGGACAACTATCGGTCAAATTATGGTGACGACATTATTACGAGACGATTTCAACAGTGTATATTATAATACCATCCGGCTATGGAATGAGCTCCCCTCCACGGTGTTTCCCGAGCGCTATGACATGTCCTTCTTCAAACGAGGCCTGTGGAGACTATTAAACGGTAGGCAGCGGCTTGGCTCTGCCCCTGGCATTGCTGACGTCCATGAGCGACGGTAACCACTCACCATCAGGTGGGCCGTATGCTCGTCTGCCTATACGGCAATAAAAAAAATTATAATCTTATAATACCCTAATTCTAATTTGACATTTCCAGGAGCAGAGATGCAAAAATCCACCGACGGCTCCACAGAAGATCGAACGTGTTATAACCCTTTGCCAAGATGAAATCAAACTGTCAATACTCAGAGGTGAGGCTTCGTGGTACGGGCAACCTAATTAAATACGAGCATCTGTGATTAACAACTTTCCAATCAGAACGCGTTTTTGTTTCAACAACACGGTTCGTACATGTTTTTTGATAATTCAGATGTGGTCCGTGGCTTCCCCTTCGTTGCATTGTACATAATACGGTAATAACATTTTACGTTGTATTTTAATTGTTCCATAGAAAAATAAGAACCAAGTTGCAACATTGTAAGTTAAAAGTGATGCTTACAAAAAATTTATACTACAAAAAATCCTTTTCATTTAACAGCCCTGCCTTAGTGCTAGTTTCGTTATTCAATTGTCACTTCCACAATTTTGGTTACCAAAAAAAATATTTCATATTGAGCGTGTTTTTTTTTTGTTTATTACTTAGATGGGTCAACGAGCTCACGGACCACCTGGTATTAAGTGGTTACCGGAGCCTATAGACAACAACAACGTAAAAGCCGCCACTCACCTTGAGACAAGAGGTGTAAGGTACGGTCAGGTGTAACAGTACAAGGGCTGCCCCACCCTTCAAACATTAACGCATTACTGCTTCACGGCAGAAATAGGCAGTGCGGTGGTACCTACCCGTGCGGACTCACGTCCGTCACAAGACGTCCTACCACCAGTAAGCGCATCATGAATTAAAAGCCTAAACATTATGGGAACTTTTTATCTCGTAAAATAAATAGCGTGCATCGATACCGCATTCTTCAATAAGTCTAATAAATAGTTAAATCGGAAACATGGGAATTAAGAGTCACGTATTGACTCTCAGTTTCCTATGAACCTTCGTGTAAATCGAACGAGGGTCACGCGCAGTCAAGGTCGGCCTATACAAGTGAAAGTACGCGTCCAACTACTGTGTTACGTATCAAAAACTAATATGTATTCGTATCGGCGCGCTCCAGCTGGCCAAAAAGTTACGGCACAGAGAGATTGAGCCAATATCCTGTGCCAACTATACAATCTATCTATCTACATAATATATAAAAATGAATTGCTGTTCGTTAGTCTCGCTAAAACTCGAGAACGGCTGGACCGATTTGGTTAATTTTGATCTTGAATTATTTGTGTTAGTCCAGAGAAGGTTTAAAAGGTTAGATAAAAATGAAAATGCTCGGAATTAAATAGAAATAACAATTTTCTTTATCCTTTGATGTGTCCTCCCTCGGACGGATTCCTTTTGTTTGTTTTAAGTTTATTTTATACAAAAGCTTAGGTCTTTTATTTATCGATTGAGGCACTACGAAGTCTGCCTGGTCAGCTAGTATACTTATAGTATTACAAAGGCAGCAAATGATAAGTCGGTAGCTTACTGCTGATATGGCGTATTGTGACCTTAATGTTACCACAATATCGTTTAACTAAGCCATGAAGTACTGTGTATCGTTTGAAGTATAGAATGGCCTGGTCGAAATGAAGATTACTAAGCAACACAAAACATGTAATTAAACTACTTAACAAACTATATGTGAAATTACATGAATTTCATACGTAAATTATGTACTCAGATTGTAATCATCATTGGACATTCAAGTCTTGAATTGTCGAGTTTCCCTTTTGCTCTCCATAAGAGTTCGTATTAAGATATAAGTTTTGTGAAAGTAAAAGTTACATAGATTTATTAATTTTTTCTACCTACATTTGCTAATGGCTTAAAGAAACACTGATAAGATAATTTGAATGCAGTCACGTACTTTGACACATTAAATTGAGTTCACAATTAGTTTGTCTAACAATTATCTTACTTAAACGAGAGCGTAGGATTGCTTCGTGATTCTGGGTGTATATGCAATGACGAGACAAATCGTTGCAAGTTATTATTATTTATTAATACTTTATATCAGTTTTTTTTTAAAACCATAACATTTTGTTAGTAGTAATTACTTATAATCTATGTTAGTAACATAAAAAATCTAACACATAACTATCATTATATACATTTTATACCATTACATTATTTATTATTATTATTTTTTTCTCCTTCCAAGTGCCTACTGCAAAGGCTATTGATCAGCAGTTCCTCGATCTTGCTCGATATGATTCTCAAAAGACTCTAGTAAAATATTATTTTTAATTGATTATTTGGGTGGACGAGCTCTCAGTCCTGGTTTTAAGTGGCTTCACCTTGAGACATAAGTTGTAAGTCCCAGATTTATACTACAACGGCTGCCCCATACTTCAAATAAAACGAGTTTGTTGTACCTACCCGTGCTGGCTCACAAGCAGTAATTACGGAAATTAAAATTTTTGTAGTTTTAATTTCTTTACACGGTGTTATTATTTCATCGTGGAAGTCAAACGTGTGAATATTTGTAAAATACGTATCGCTATAGTAACCGGCAAACATCTTGAGCAAATGACCTTGACTGCGCAGAACCGAATTTTAGATCACTTTGGTGGTGAGGGTGAGGCGCGACGGCAGGGGAAATCGTATCGAGCGCGTTATTGGTAGATCAGTCGAACCCTGCGCCCCGCACCGCGCCCTCGTTCCGCTCGCTCCCAAAGTACGCTTGCGTACAGTGAAAAATCTATCGTTATTAATCGTAAGTTATTTGTTATAATTGCTTGTTGACTTTGTTGCCATTGCTATTTGTTGAGTGTTTGTTGATTTTTTATAAAAAATACACTATGCCGCGACAAACTGGTGTAGTAATCAAAAGAAAGGGTAGAAAAATTGTGTACGACGTATATTGCTTCATTATAAAACAGGGGAAGAATGATATGGAAAAAGTAAAACAGACTTNTTGTTGCCATTGCTATTTGTTGAGTGTTTGTTGATTTTTTATAAAAAATACACTATGCCGCGACAAACTGGTGTAGTAATCAAAAGAAAGGGTAGAAAAATTGTGTACGACGTATATTGCTTCATTATAAAACAGGGGAAGAATGATATGGAAAAAGTAAAACAGACTTCGGAAGCAACAAAAACATCAGTGAGTACTGTTAGGTGCACTATTAACGAAGCTAAAGGCTCTGGCTTGCTCGCCGTGTTTGGGACTCCGGGTAAGAAAAGATCAGGGAAGAAGAAAGTTACCGGAATGGATAATTTCGTTCAATCTGTAATAAAAAGATGTAATCATAACAACTACATAACAAGCAGCGAAACTCCGTACCGTAGAAAGGCTTCGAAAAATTTAAAGAAGATATACATTTTAATGGCTCGGAATGAAGTTTACGACGAATTACGAAAGAGCTAGGCTTCAGATGAAAAAAAAAAACAGAAAATAATCGGAAGCTGGTAATTGAAAAAAGCAACATTCGATTACTACGAATCGAATATCTTAAAAAAATAATTAATTAGACAAAAAAGAAGATCGAACGACCGAGTTGTAAACTACACCAATGAGCCCTATGTCAACTCATCACGATGATGGCGACTCGGGTGATGAAAACAGTGATGATGATGATGGTCAAGATTATGATAACGAAAAAAAAATTACAAATACCAGCTTCGCTTCAACTGAACCAAGACCTGGCAACAGCTCTAGTTTTGACTTAATAGAAGGAATATCTATTTTACCCCAAGATTCAATTATTACAATTATTAACCTATATTTTTTGATGATGTTCTAATAAATATATAAATAAATACATAATAATATGTTGATTTTAATAATTTAATTGCATTATGACGCAGAGTAAATAATGTTTTTGCACGTGAGTGTACCATGCGCAAACTTACCCCCACTACGTCAACAAATGCTCAAGAAGTTTGCCGACTATTATACCTGTCTGCGGGATTGGAATACTGACACAGCTGCGTCCCTCGATACGATTACACCGGCCGTCTTATCCTTTAGGCCACGACTTCACGCCACAGTCAAATGTTACAAAGAAGTAAAGATATCGAAATTAAGGTACACGCACACAAACATATTTGGGAAACTGTAAGATTTTATTGACTATTTTCTCTGGTTTTCGTAAACATTTCGACTCTTTATACTGCTCGGGGTGACGGATGACAAAAAAACGCGAAATTAAGCCTTAAAAGTACTTTTAATTAGGCTTCACAGAATTCAAAGATAAGGAAAAAGAATTCATTCCATATCGGGCCACTCTTACCGGGTATTTTGACACCAGCGTATATTTTTTAGAGAAAATTACCTTCGCTGATAATAAGACGTCTCTGCATAGAAGAAGAGGAAAATATACATCATACACTTTGCAAGGGTATAAAAAGAATAATAATGGAAAATTTAGGCATTTGATATCCGGACAGAGATGACTCTAGACTAATATTTTCGAACAAGATTCATGCGAGCACATGTTTGTAGCTTGAAAGTAAAGATTAAGGGAATGATACAAAATATCCTCAACGATTGAGGTTTCGGATAAATAACTAGTCAGGTCATAAGTATTGTCACACAGTAAAAACTTTTCTTTTAGAATGCTAGCCACAAAAAAGGTTATTGAATTCGAATTTCGAATTGTTCATGAAAATAAAAATGTATACTTTTAGAATTTTACTCATTTTTAAATATGGAGTGGACGCTTAAAGAAGACCGTGTTGCAGTTATTGCGTTGCGTCGTTGCGGTTACGCGCCAATTCAAATTTTTAACATACTGAAAAATTTTAATATAACCAAAATATTCGTTTATCGTACCATCAAACGATACAATGAAGACTCTAGTGTAGATGACAGGTCAAGAAGTGGTCGCCCTCGGTCTGTTAGGACTCCAGCAGTGATAAAAGCTGTGAAGGCGCGAATTCAAAGAAATCCCAAACGTAAGCAGAAACTGTTGGCCCTTCAGATGGGGTTAAGCAGAACCACGGTGAAAAGGGTGTTAAATGAAGACTTAGGGCTTCGGGCATATCGAAGAAAAACAGGACATCGTTTGAATGCTCGTCTAATGGACCTGAGACTGAAGAGATGCCGCGCTTTGTTGAAGCGGTACGCGGGAAAAAAATATCGGGAAATTCTTTTTTCGGATGAAAAAATTTTTACCGTAGAAGAGAGCTACAACAAACAAAATGATAAGGTGTACGCACACAGTAGTGAAGAAGCGAGCAACCGTATTCCGCGTGTCCAACGAGGTCATTTTCCATCCTCGCTCATGGTATGGTTGGGAGTTTCTTATTGGGGCTTAACAGAGGTACATTTTTGTGAGAAAGGTGTAAAAACGAATGCAGTTGTGTATCAAAATACAGTCCTGACGAACCTTGTGGAACCTGTTTCTCATACCATGTTCAATAACAGGCACTGGGTATTCCAACAAGATTCGGCGCCAGCTCATAGAGCGAAGAGCACACAAGACTGGCTGGCGGCGCGTGAAATCGACTTCATCCGGCACGAAGACTGGCCCTCCTCCAGTCCAGATTTGAATCCGTTAGATTACAAGATATGGCAACACTTGGAGGAAAAGGCGTGCTCAAAGCCTCATCCCAATTTGGAGTCACTCAAGACATCCTTGATTAAGGCAGCCGCCGATATTGACATGGACCTCGTTCGTGCTGCGATAGACGACTGGCCGCGCAGATTGAAGGCCTGTATTCAAAATCACGGAGGTCATTTTGAATAAACTTTAGTGTCATAAGAATCTATGTTTTGTTAAGTTCATTTTGGTATATGAATGGTTACATAATGAATAAACTTGTTTCAATTATTTTACATTAAACATGTGACAGAATTTATGACCTGACTAGGTATATACCCAATCCCAGAAGAAATAAGTTATATTTCACGAATTTCAAAATGTCAAACACAAAAATTATAATAATCATTGTAAATTAAACAGATTTTGTTTTATTAATATTTTTTTAAACCGAGTGTACTCAATAAGCTCAAATAGGATCGAATGAAACGCAGCTTAGACGTCCTAATACGTCCTAAGAAGAGATTTTAACGTAAGTAGCAATATCATCCTTATTGCTATGTTCAGACGAGCTGAAATTCGTTTTATCATTAAATAGATACTGAAGCCTATATTATTGGGGAACCCTGAGAGATGAGATCAAAGCTTCGATTGTACTGTAAAGCTCTTTCATACTACGACACGAACAAGACTAAAATTACTTGATGAATTTATTATTAATACGTCAATTAGTTCTTAATTATTTTGTTTTAAGCTCTAATCTGTTGTTGCTCTGTCTTCCTCTTTTTCTCCACCTTATCCCACTAGGTGGGGTCGGCACAGCTAATTTTTCTCTTCCATTCTCTTCTATCAGCCGTCATCTCAACACTCACTCCTCTCTCTCTCATATCGTCATTCACACACTCCATCCATGTCTTCTTCGGTCGACCTCTTCCCCCTCTACCTTGCACTACCATTTCCATACATCTCCTAGTTACATGCATCTTCTNGGGTCGGCACAGCTAATTTTTCTCTTCCATTCTCTTCTATCAGCCGTCATCTCAACACTCACTCCTCTCTCTCTCATATCGTCATTCACACACTCCATCCATGTCTTCTTCGGTCGACCTCTTCCCCCTCTACCTTGCACTACCATTTCCATACATCTCCTAGTTACATGCATCTTCTCTCTACGCATCACATGTCCATACTACGCTAACCGTCCGCTCCTTAATTTGTTGTTTACCGGGGCCACTTTCACACTTCCTCTGATATACTCATTCTTTATCTTATCCATTCTTGTCACTCCACACATCCATCTCAACATTCGCATCTCTGCCGCATGCACTCCTCTTTCATGCTTAACTTTGTTGCTCTGTAAAACAACTAAACGTCATTTAAAGTTTATTTTATAGTGTTTTAGCTCGATAATTGCGTTGTTAACATTCAACATATTTCGCCTGTCAGTTTTTTCTTCAAAAGGGTAAGCGCGGCAAAATCCAAATTAAAGAAAGTATATTTTCTTTAATTAAGTACATTTAATAATAAACGTATTTTTTGGTCTCTCATTAAACGTTTTTCGATACAACGCGACATTTTGTGTAATGCGTGGGCTACGAATATGGAAGGTTGTAATCAAACTGTACCGGCTGAGATCATTCTGAGTCATTACATTCGCTGAACGTCGAGAATAGTCTTATTGTATGGCATCATGTTAAGAAGTTTGTAAGTGACTCCTACAGTAAGCTAGATTTGATATTTTAAAATACCTGACCTGATTAAAATGATATATATCCATCTTTACTGGCGGTGGGACCTCTTGTGAGTCCGCGCGGGTAGGTACCACCACCCTGCCTATTTCTGCCGTGAAATAGTAATGCGTTTCGGTTTGAAGGGTGGGACAGCCGTTGTAACTATACTTGAGACCTTAGAACTTATATCTCAAGGTGGGTGGCACATTTGCGTTGTAGATGTCTATGGGCTCCCGTAACCACTTAACACCAGGTGGGCTGTGAGCTTGTCCACCCATCTAAACAATAAAAAATAAATCTTCATTCGCGAGGTAGGTGCCCGTGCTCGCCCACCTGTCCTGGTGAAACTAAAAAGGCTTCCGGGACACCAGTAATCCTTCCTTCACAAAATAAAGACTTCCATCTCTTTGCACAAAATAATTATAATATAATCTACAAGAATCTTAGCTCATTACAACTAACTATTATGTCTTACAATTCGTTAGCATAGCTACACAATGCTGATATTTGCTAAACAATATTCTGCTAACATGATTAATAGACAATTTAGAAAAATAAAACATAATTTTGACTTGATGGTGTTGAATTTGTTGTTTTTTTAACAAAAATGCAACCGTCTCTATTCGATCATAGTTCAAATTTTAATGATAATTAATCGAAAAGCCAAAAACCACTCAAGTTAAGTATTTAACTACAGCGGTACAATCATAAAGACACGCATTCTCAACCTTTCAATTGAATCCGGTTGAGGTCAAAAATGTATTTGCCACGCGATTTCGGTACCTACCTACGAACATAGCTGGAAAGACCGTTCACAATTTCGGCGGCTTTAACGAGATTCTTTCGCACTAATAGTCGGCGCAATTAGCTTGTGTAATGTTTTCGCTAAATGGTGTAATAACAGTTCCGAAAAGACCATCTAATTTTGATGATGATAGTGGTTTTTTTTTTTTTTGACCCAGAAACCATTTATTTCGGCCGTTCCAAACGTCATACCAAAAATAAACTTGATAGTACATACATATATGATAAATTAGCTTATTTCCTTATAGTAAGGATGTTTTAATAGTATTCGCGATAATAATTTACAATTTATAATAAATAAATAATCTGGAGCATCACATTCGGTCATTTACCCCAAGCTACAATTTCCTGTGCCATGTGAATTAGAAACATATTTATATAGGTTCAGACTTGTTTAACTTGTTTAGGGTTAATAATATTAATAACTATAATAGGCTTATTTCTGCCGTGAAGCAGTAATGCGTTTCGGTTTGAAGGATGGGGCAGCCTTTGTAACTATACGTGAGACCTTAGAACTTATATCTCAAGGTGGGTGGCACATTTACGTTGTCGATGTCTATGGGCTCCAGTAACCACTTAACACCAGGTGGGCTGTGAGCTCGTCCACCCACCTAAGCAATAAAAAAAGGCATACTCATCGACCCTTGAGATCCTTGAGATCCTTTATTTCATCCAGACTCGTTACGATTATGTAAAGAAGTTTTTCGTTTAATAAAATATAATCTTATTTCGATTATATTTATCGACCACTTTTATCATGCACTCATTTCAAAAGTATTGAATCTGTATTAGTGACACAGTAGTTTTAGGTAACATTTATCATCAAATACACTCGCAATCGTTAAGCACAAAAACAGAGCTATAAACCACTATCAACAGGTACGCTGTCAAAATAAAAAAATAGATAAACAAGAACTGAATCGTCCGATTCCTCTTCTCCTAAACTCAATTTGAATTATCACGACTTACAACGCATTTTCTCAAGCAAAACTTATCGTTCCAATCCATATACAAATTGCGTAAGTCTTACCCAACGCCTAACCTGCAACATCGGGACATGCGATGTGCATTCTTCTGTAACAAGCGTTGCGGTTTTACGAAATCATCGCGCGCCACTTCATTAATCATCTCTGATTGAGCCCTAGTGTTTGAAATATATATTTACTTACATAACGATGAGAGGCAGCCGTTGTGACTATACTGAGACCTTAGAACTATATCTCAAGGTGTGTTTTACGTTGTAGATGTCTATGGGCTCCAGTAACCACTTAACACCAGGTGGGCTGTGAGCTCGTTCACACATCTAAGCAATAAAAAAAACATTAAAAAAAGGCTTAAAATTTAATCGATAATCGTTCGATTCGGCTCGTTCGATAATCGAAATTCTACAATAAACAGTGACAATCTGAGATTTACGTTTATACTAGCCGTACTCGCCCGCTTCGCTGGGCATTTAAAATTAACATTATTATTTATTGTCATTATTATTATGGAGTCCAACACTGATATAATTATTAGCCTATCCATTAAGTACATGTATTTTCTACATGGATACCAAGTTTCAAGTCAATCGGATGCATGGTTCAGTAGTTATAACGGAACATCCGTAAAAACCACTGTAGATTTATATATTAGTATCTATAGATATTACATTTACTATCTAACAAGGCTGTTGAAATAATAAAAATAAATATACTTTTTTCATTCAAAACAGTAATAAGCTATTGCGTAGCTATTAAAAAAAGAACAAAATAAAATTGGTTCAGAAACAGTTGGTCAATAGTTACTGAAAAAAAAAAAGGAAAACAGTTGACAACCACGGGAATGTAAATGATTAATTATTTACATAAGATGTGTACTCGTATCGCGCAGTAGGCAGGAAACTTTTGTAATGAAATACCTATATATACTTAACAGAAGAACTTAACAGAAGAACAGAAGGACTTATTTCTGGTGGTAGGAACTTTTGTGAGTTCGCACCACCACCCTGCCTATTTCTGCCGTGAAGCAATAATGCCTTTCGGTTTGAAGGGTGGGGCAGCCGTTGTAACTATATTTGAGATCTTAGAACTTATATCTCAAGGTGGTTGGCGCATTTACGTTGTAGATTTCTGTGGGCTCCAGTAATTACTTAACACCAGGTGGGCTGTGAGCTTGCCCACCCATCTAAGCAATAAATAAATAAATTTCTAATAATCAGTCACTATCATTAGACCAATATTAACTATTATCAAATCACTACCTGCTACTATTTTTTCAACTTTACTATATTCAGATAACTGTATATTCGTACAGTCACTGTTCGTAATAAATCAAAATGACGGTTATACGTTCTACAATACATCAAATCGACATTTTCGCAATTAAATCAAAGTCCTCCGTTATATATGTATAAGTATACCAAATCTTAAAAACCACAGCAGTCAACGACCCGTCTAAAATATCGATAAGAATTTATCGATTGACCCAAAAAACTGGCGCGTTACTGAAATAACTGGTTCTCCTTCTAGACGTACTACAGATGTTCTAGAAATGATAATCTTACTTACAACTCGTAGTTTCGTATCGATTTCGAAACAGCCAAAGGAAGCTTGCGACATTGGTTCCTTTACCCGAAGCACATACTTTAATTAAAGATATCGTAACGTGTGTAATTAGAGCAATTATATCGTGATACGTATTTTTCGTGCTCTTCACAAAATTGCGTTATGGCTTAAGCAAGAAAAATATAGACAGTCCGTAAATAAAAGTAAGTTCAGTGTTTCGAAGAAAAAAAAAAAAAAAGTATAGTTTTTTATGACTACCAACCCACACGGCTTCGCGCGAGTAAATCAGGACATTATAAAATTTATACTAAAATTTATATAAAATCTTGAATATTTAATTTCATACCTTTTCCTTAAAAAAGTGAAGAACTTCCCGTACAAGCTTTAAGCTCTAAAATCAGCCACTTAGGAGGAAAGTAAAAAATAAAAACCCCAATGTAAGTGTGAATCGAATTATTCAGGCCTTATTTAAATAAAAGTCACAGCATCTTATTTCATTACGTGGAACTATGTGGTCCTCGAGGCACCAGTAGAACTCAAATTGCTATTCCATTGAGCTTTCACGGTCTCTTTCAAGTTCTTCTTCTTCTCAATCGTGTCACTCATGACAGAGTAGCGTGCTTAACAGTGTCCGTGATTACCAAGAACGCGATTCGCGATTGTCAATGCAAGACGAACCATTTTCAAGGAGAGTTGGCGTCAGATACTAAGAAATTTAAAATAGTCGAGGCAAACATAGATCCGATGTGGTGTGTATACGCATTGATTTGAGATCAAAAATACATCTGTATTCACGTTTCCTATGCCCTATTTGTTACTAAACTCTAGATAAGCTAGCTCGGAATAATAATGATTTAAAATAATTCAAATTTATACTTAATCCTATATTGAGAGCGTAAACAGTTTTATTATTACATGAATTTTAAGTCATATCTAGCCGCTTCACAGTCCTGGATATGTGAAAAACCCCTAGTTGTTAAAGCGACGATAAGCGTTGCACACACATACATTTTTATGTTAGTCTAGCGACCCGCCCTCGCTTCGCTTCGGAAACATTAAATTTTATTATTGATAGCGGGTGACGCCGCGGGGCGAAGCTAGTCTTAAAAAAGTAGCCTAAGTTACTTCTTATATCATCAGCTACCTATCAGTGAAATTCTCGTCAAAATTGGTCCAGCCGTTCCAGAGATTAGCCGGAACAAACAGACAGACAGACAAATATTGTAAAAAATATTATTTTGGTGTATGTACCGTATATATATTCATATGCATGTAGTAAAAAGCGGTTATTTCAATATTACAAACAGACACTCCAAATTTTATTTATATGTATAGATTTCATCAGCAAAACAAGCAATTATTTTTAGAATCGTTAGAAAGTATGTAACGGAACTTCAACGTCCCTGCAGAAAAATGCTAAAATGATAATTTGTATTGTCGTATTATCGCTTACAGAAGCCCTAGACGTCATCAAAGAAGAACATACCATGCCGGCTGAACGGAAGCGTAACAAGAGAGAAGTACCCTTTACACACGATGAGAAACGCATTGCTGGGGTGAGTTCTGTTTTTTTATTGCTTAGATGGGTGGACGAGCTCACAGTCCACCTGGTGTTAAGTGACTACTGGAGGCCATAGACATCTACAACGTAAATGCACCACCCACCTTGAGATATAAGCTCTAATGTCTCAGTATAATTACAACGGCTGCCCCACCCTTCAAACCGAAACGCATTACTGCTTCACGGCAGAAATAGGCAGTGCGGTGGTACCTACCTGTGCGGACTCACAAGAGGTCCTACCACCAGTAAAAAGTTCCTAATCTCTTTTTAACTTCAGCTTGCTTACGCGTTGAGCTATATCGGTAACTTTGGTTTTCTTGGGAATTACTTCGTTTCGGATACGATCTCACAGAGAAACGCCGAGCATAACTCGTTCTATAGCTTTTTTCTTAAATATACCTATTTTTTTAATTAAATAAATATAAATAAACTGGTCCCGTGCTAAGTTCGTAAAGAACTTGTATTACAGGTACCAGATAACGGAAATAAATGTAAGATTTTTATTATACACATACATATATTTAATATACATCCATAACTCTGGAAAAGACAGTTTATATTTATCATTCAAATATCTTCCCTTGGCGGGATTCGAACCCGCGACCCCTTGTGTAGTGACCATGTCACTTACCACTGGTGTAGACGGCCGTTATTTTGAAATGAACAATTTGCTTAAATTTCTCCGTCGTTTTTCAGTGTCTACTGCAGTGCGTGTACAGGAAAGTGAAGGCAGTAAGTATAAGTCTTTATTTCGACAACTAACCTAAAACGCACACATCATTTCGGTTCCTCCCGATACAATATCGGTGCTTTTAGGCATTCCAAGCACCCGTGGATGCGACGAAGTGGTCGTCGTGCAACTTAGCCCACGGACACAGCTCACTGAGTTTCTCGTCGGATCTTCTAAGTGGCTTGCGATTCCCATCCTGCAATAGACACAGCGAAGCACTGCTCTTGCTAGGGCAGATGGGAAGAAAGTCTTTCAGGCTAAGCCCTGTGAATTCGTCTACACATTCGGTTAATTTAGTATAATCTCTTAATCTATATATATAAAAATGAAATGCTGTTCGTTAGTCTCGCTAAAACTCGAGAACGGCTGGACGGATTTGGCTAATTTTGGTCTTGAATTATTTGTGGAAGTCCAGAGCAGGCTTAAACGGTAGATAAATATGAAAATGCTCGGAATTAAATAAAAATAACAATTTTGTTTTCCCTTTGATGTGTCCCCCGTCGGACGGATTCCTTTTGTTTGTTTTAATTTTATTTTATACAAAAGTTTATGTCTTTTATTTATCGATTGAGGTACTACAAAATCTGCCGGGTCACCTAGTGTAACAATAAATAAGAAACAAAAGCTTGTCTCCTTATTTTCGAAGACAAGGTCTGTAGGCAATACTTAATCTAGCAAAGCAATACCTACGTCCTTACTAGTAAAAGACTACTACTGTTCAAGCGCTAGTAACCATTTAACATCAGGTCAAATATGTGCTCGCCTACTGATCAATAAATAAAGCTGAATTTTATTATCATTTCGAGTCTAAGAACGGATTATTGAAACAAATATCATGACACAAGTGCACACGACAGTGCTCAATTTGATTGAACATGAGAATGCTTAATCGATCTGCAATTCGAACTGCCGCTGTGGAGGTCAAGCGCGCAATAAATAAAAACGAATGAGAAAATATTAATTTATACGTTGATGTTTATTGTTCAATGAATTTGATAATGAAATATCGCTGTTCGGTCGGGAAAAGATCGGTCGTTAAAATTTCGAACACAAATGCAATTTATTGTTTATTTCTACGAAGATCATATAGTGTAATTTAAATTTTTTTTTTTCTTTTTCCTACCTCTGCTGATAGCCTTGAGAGGCTATATCAGCTTCACCCTAGCGTGTAGGTGAGCTCACGGGGCTCAAACCGGAGTGGGGCTAACACTGGCCCTAGCAAGACCAGTGCTTTGCAGAATCTACCACCGGATCGGAAACGCGACCCACTGAGAAGATCTGGCGAGAAACTCAGTGGGCTGTGTCTGTGGGTTAATTCGCTTGTCGAGCCCTTCGGTTCGACGAGGACGGTGGACCGGTATAGTTCATAATGGATCTGGCGTGCTTTGGCACATTGATAAAATTGTCAAATTATACATTTTTAGTTGCATTGATGAGTGAACCAATTTATAGCCTGACAGGTATAGTGTGGTTCCCGGAGCCCATAGACATTAAAACTGAAAGCAACCTACCGTCTTGAGACCTGAGGTCGGAGACTTTTCAAATCGGAACTGCTGTGCGGCAGACACAGGCCGGATGGTGCCGCCTACCTGTGCGAGCTTACTAACTCACAGACATACTGTAAACTCCACGATGAACCACGGTTAAATAATTATGTTTAATAGATTTTATATTTTCAAAGATTTTATTTTATGACATGACGTTATGTCTTCACCGTCGATTTCACACGTGAGCTAGTGTTACCAATTATTTCCTTATGAAGACTGGTGTTTGCTAGATTTGAACACCGCCATAGACGCATCAATTTATAATGATAACTATTGTTATTCCCTATCTATCTATATCTATATTTGTATATATAAAAATGAATTGCTGTTCGTTAGTCTCACTAAAACTCTAGAACGGCTTGGCCGATTTTGCTAATTTTGGTCTTGAATGATTTGTGGAAGTCCAGAAAAGGTTTAAACGGTTGATAAATATGAAAATGCTCGGAATTAAATAAAAATAACAATTTTGTTTTTCCTTTGATGTGTCCCCCGTCGGACGGATTCTTTTTGTTTGTTTTAAGCTTATTTTATACAAAAGTATAGATCTTTTATTTATCGATTGAGGCACTACGAAGTCTGCCGGGTTAGCTAGTAAGTGATAAAATAAAAGACTAAATGTTTTTACAATGTACGAAACAGTACCGTGTTGTTTCCGTGGCTTTCGTTGCGACCCGAGTGAATCATGAATGCTAAAGTCGTAAAATATTCAAGGTTCCACTGTAATTTTAAGTTTTATAACGAAATGTATTGTTAAGGAGCAATTTTGAATTTAATAGGCCTGGGTAAAGGGCAGGCGATTACAGCCGCCGCCTTCCTTTTTGTGTTGTAAATTTATTTTACAGCTATCTATCTACGTGCCTGATACGACACCTCAATATATAATACCTACCGATATAAATATTATTGAAGCATCGGAATTTAAAAATTAATTCGCGGGTGCTAAATATATCACATGCTAATTAGTTATATTGTTTTTTCCTTAAATTCGTTATTTCAGTGTCAGACTATCGTGTTTGTTATGATGGTGATTATTTTGAGCGATAATTATCAATCTATACTATTAATAATAATAATAATAAGCCGTAGAAGTTGTTTTAATTACGGATTTACACCCGAAAAAAAAAAATACTAAACATATTTTAATTTCTCGATTCCAGGTCGACGGTTTCGGTTTTCCGACCCTCGAAGGTCTCGTCGGATTGTATTCGGACGGAGTCAACGAGCGCGGCTACTTCATGGCGGTTCTAGAAGCCTCCAGAGAATGCCTGATGAAGAACCACGATAAGTTCTCCAGGACCACGCCTATGGGTAACACTACCGCTATGCAATCTGATTTAAATAACAATTGTCTGACCTTGTGAGCTAATTCTGCCTATATCTGTTAGCTCATTGAGTTTCTCATCGAATGGTCTCAGTGGGTCGCGGATCCAATCCGATGGTAGATTCTGCAAAACGCTGTTCATGCTAGGGCTAGTATTAGCAAATTCTCTGAGCTCAAGTTTAGCTCGTGAGCTCACCTACCCTCTCGGGCGTATCTGGGATGGCCGTTAAGCTACTGGTGAATAAGTATAAAAACAAAAAGTCTGTATCAGAATAACGTACATTTTATAAGTGTAGCTGGGTCTTTCTGTGATTATCGCTGTCCACAAAAATCTTCAGGAAGCTATGACCAGTACTAGCGGGATCACGGAATTACTTTTCTTGGACCGCGGGCCGAATATCTATCGCAATACCCGCGTCTAAGGGGGCGCACGAAATATGTGCGAATGGTATGAATGAAATTATGAATGAAAATGGTAAAGTCGGGGACGAAAATGGCAAAGGCGGGTCCGAAGATGATAAATATCCTACTATACAAAACCCCCTCCCCCCACAGTAGTAATCCATAGATTTGTGAGCAAGATCACGACTCACCCGGGGTAAAGCGTTCAGGATCTCATCGACATCGCACCGTGAATGCGGTCACTCGTCTTGACGCACGAGATTCTACGTGACGCACGATCTAGGTCTCAATTGTATAACCTATTTATTATATATATTGCCTTTACATTCGCTACAGAGGTGCCAACAGTAAGTGCCAACAATGATAGTAAGCTGGCATAATACGCAGTGAGCGCTGCTGTACAAACACCCACTAGGATTTGGTGGGAACCACACAGATTACTGGTGGTAGGACCACTTGTGAGTCTGCGCGGGTAGGTACCACCGCCCTCCCTATTTCTGCCGTGAAGCAGTAATGCGTTTCGGTTTGAAGGGTGGGGCAGCCGTTGTAACTATACTGAGACTTTAGAACTTATATCTCAAGGTGGGTGGCGCATCTACGTTGTAGACGTCTATGGGCTCAAGTAACCACTTAACACCAGGTGGGCTGTGAGCTCGTCTACCCATCTAAGCAATAAAAAAAAAACAGCTAGTAATAAATAAATAAATACGTTTTGTTACTTCACTGTAACATGGTTTCCTACCCAACAAACAGCACGTAGCAGATACTTTATTATTTATTTAGTATTTTAATAATTTCCAGATAACGGCCGCAACTGTGACGTGTCCTTCGATATATTCGAGTGCATATCGGATCGCATCGGAGAGTACTGTGGCACTTCAGGCCTATAAGTCTACACACAGATAGTACACACTACACGTCACTGAATTTCCATCGAACTAAAATTTTTTTTTCCTGCCTAAGTTGATAGCCTTAAGAGGCTATATCAGCGACTATATCACGGGGCTCAAACCTGACGACGTTGCTAACACGAACCCTAGCAAGAGCCGTGCTTCGCAGAATCTACCACCGGATCGGAAACGCGACCCACTCAGAAAATTCGGCGAGAAACTCAGTGGGCTGTGTCTGAGGGTTTAAAAATTTAATGAGACGTTTTTTAACGTTATGATGTTAAACTCGACGCATTCACTACTGTTTACTTTCTTTCAGTTCTTCAAACGAATCTGTCTTAAGCTTACGGACAAGTAGCGTGAATTTTCTTGTTAAGTAATTACTGGNTGCCTATTTCTGCCGTGAAGCAGTAATGCGTTTCGGTTTGAAGGGTGGGGCAGCCGTTGTAACTATACTGAGACTTTAGAACTTATATCTCAAGGTGGGTGGCGCATCTACGTTGTAGACGTCTATGGGCTCAAGTAACCACTTAACACCAGGTGGGCTGTGAGCTCGTCTACCCATCTAAGCAATAAAAAAAAAACAGCTAGTAATAAATAAATAAATACGTTTTGTTACTTCACTGTAACATGGTTTCCTACCCAACAAACAGCACGTAGCAGATACTTTATTATTTATTTAGTATTTTAATAATTTCCAGATAACGGCCGCAACTGTGACGTGTCCTTCGATATATTCGAGTGCATATCGGATCGCATCGGAGAGTACTGTGGCACTTCAGGCCTATAAGTCTACACACAGATAGTACACACTACACGTCACTGAATTTCCATCGAACTAAAATTTTTTTTTCCTGCCTAAGTTGATAGCCTTAAGAGGCTATATCAGCGACTATATCACGGGGCTCAAACCTGACGACGTTGCTAACACGAACCCTAGCAAGAGCCGTGCTTCGCAGAATCTACCACCGGATCGGAAACGCGACCCACTCAGAAAATTCGGCGAGAAACTCAGTGGGCTGTGTCTGAGGGTTTAAAAATTTAATGAGACGTTTTTTAACGTTATGATGTTAAACTCGACGCATTCACTACTGTTTACTTTCTTTCAGTTCTTCAAACGAATCTGTCTTAAGCTTACGGACAAGTAGCGTGAATTTTCTTGTTAAGTAATTACTGGTGGTAGGACCTCTCGTGAGTCCGCATGGGTAGGTACCACCACCCTGCCTATTTCTTCCGTGAAGCAGTGATGCGTTTCGGTTTGATAGGCAGCTGTCGTAACTATACTGAGACCTTAGAACCCATATCTCAAGGCGGGTCTTTTTATTGCGATACAATCAATTTTTTGTGGCCAATGCATTGTGCAATGATACCAATTTTGATACCAAAAAAAAACATAATACCCACAAATCAGCATTCCTTTGCTATNTGTAGACGTCTATGGGCTCAAGTAACCACTTAACACCAGGTGGGCTGTGAGCTCGTCTACCCATCTAAGCAATAAAAAAAAAACAGCTAGTAATAAATAAATAAATACGTTTTGTTACTTCACTGTAACATGGTTTCCTACCCAACAAACAGCACGTAGCAGATACTTTATTATTTATTTAGTATTTTAATAATTTCCAGATAACGGCCGCAACTGTGACGTGTCCTTCGATATATTCGAGTGCATATCGGATCGCATCGGAGAGTACTGTGGCACTTCAGGCCTATAAGTCTACACACAGATAGTACACACTACACGTCACTGAATTTCCATCGAACTAAAATTTTTTTTTCCTGCCTAAGTTGATAGCCTTAAGAGGCTATATCAGCGACTATATCACGGGGCTCAAACCTGACGACGTTGCTAACACGAACCCTAGCAAGAGCCGTGCTTCGCAGAATCTACCACCGGATCGGAAACGCGACCCACTCAGAAAATTCGGCGAGAAACTCAGTGGGCTGTGTCTGAGGGTTTAAAAATTTAATGAGACGTTTTTTAACGTTATGATGTTAAACTCGACGCATTCACTACTGTTTACTTTCTTTCAGTTCTTCAAACGAATCTGTCTTAAGCTTACGGACAAGTAGCGTGAATTTTCTTGTTAAGTAATTACTGGTGGTAGGACCTCTCGTGAGTCCGCATGGGTAGGTACCACCACCCTGCCTATTTCTTCCGTGAAGCAGTGATGCGTTTCGGTTTGATAGGCAGCTGTCGTAACTATACTGAGACCTTAGAACCCATATCTCAAGGCGGGTCTTTTTATTGCGATACAATCAATTTTTTGTGGCCAATGCATTGTGCAATGATACCAATTTTGATACCAAAAAAAAACATAATACCCACAAATCAGCATTCCTTTGCTATGAAGAATTAACGTTTGATGTTTTTTAAATTCAAATACGTGCGTTCACTGCTCTATAACTTTGTGATACATTGCGTCCAAGTCAATAAATCAAAGTTATGTATATTTTCGAGAACATCATGCAATGATGTAGTGAATTGAATTCAGTTTAATTCAATTTATTGAAGAATTATGAACCATTGCAAAAAATGTGACATGGCGCCTTAATTACAAAATGTCCTCTGCAAAATGTACTAGCTGCCTGGAGAAGGGGATTTCAAAATCATCACGGAGAACTTTGAGGGCTAACTTATATCCAACAATGAACGTCTATAGGCTGATGATGATGATTTCCGACAAACTTCATTGGACGGAGGAGGAGCATTCTTGGAATAAACATTTCGAGTGATTTGAAAAAAAATTAAATATAATTATCATGAACCCTCAATACAGCCCTCGAAGCGGTATCTGACGCCTGGATAAATGACTTTTGCTTTACAACGACAGATGCGGCCCCGCACCAAATACCGCTTGCAAGTCAGAATGGGGGCTCCCAAATATCAGATATTTCCATTTGACTCCATACTGGAAAGGGGCGTTTAGATTCTCAATAATTTTGATCTTGAAGACCTCTTAGACGTTTGGAACCTCTTGGTTTAAGCAGGGATACTCATCTGTGTATTTTACAGTACGTTAGACGATAAGTTCTCTATGGAATAATTTGATATAATCCCGTCATCTCGTTAGACCATTACGCCGCCCTCTGGAGCACAGTTTATCCAGATCACCTGGAACCACTGCCTTGATGTACAGTGAATTCCCAGAGACCATTGCTCTCACGTACTCATCCAATCTTGGAGTGCGCTCTCCTCCACGATGTCTTATAAGCGTTATGACATCTTTCTTTAAAACGGAGGCTTGAAAGATCCGTAATTACGTGATAGTGGCTCTGGCTTATCCATAGTAATTCTTTTACTTCCAAATTGTTATTTTTTCGAGGTAACGACCAGTCGAACATCTTCAACCGAGCGAATATATCAGGCTCAGTGGACTGATGGTCTGAATATTGGTGTTCGCGATTTTTACATATGTGCACTTTTTTTCCTACCTATGCTGATAGCCTTGAAAGGCTATTTCAGCTTTGCCCCAACGTGTAGGTGAGCTCACGGGCCGCAAGCCGGGAGCGTTGCTGACACTGGCTCTAGCAAGAGCAGTGCTGCGCAGAATCTACCATCGGATTGGAAACGCGACCCACAATTGTGCACTTATTTTGCAAATGTCGTTAGCGCGATTCAAATTTTTGTCATTTACCTCCTGTCCTATGATAGCTACCACTGAACATTACATTTATACGGAAATTTACTAAATTCTATTCAATTATAAACAGGTTCATATAAATCTTATGAAATATTGTTTAATTTTTAATATATTATAGTTACCACGATATCTCCTAAAAACATTTTCATTTAGATTATTGTAAATAATCTTAGATTTTTAACTCGATACTAAAATGTGATGCTCAATTAACCGTAGTGTAAGCCACTTTAATTTAGGGACTCAAATAAAAGCTATCTCTGTGATTTTCATATTATTATGTAAAAACACAATTTCTTTTAATGTTACAACAATAATTATAATTTTTTATTTTTTACAAAGAAGACAATTATTTACCTATTTACCATTTAAAGAGCCGTTGTCTAGAATATTCATTGAAATTTAATTAAAACAATAAAAAATTAACGAACTGATAGATTAATCTTAGTTTTAGGTTTTCGTTCAATAAAATAATGTAAATATACTGTCTATTTTTATTTCGCCCTGTACCTCCAATAGATAAACGTATTTATTTAATTATTTCATTTTAAATGTACGATAAAATTGTATACTTCGACATGAAAATAAATTATATTTAGGAAACAATGAAATTATTTAATTACAAAAAAATGTATTGCAATTATCAAAATAGTTTAAAACTGCTAAATAAAAACTAAATACTACATAAAACAAAAGTTGAGAAATGTGAAATGGATTTGTGGCCAAAGCTACAATACATCCTTGCCGGCTTATACTCATAGATGATTAATGATTTATATTACTTACTTTTGCTTTTCCTGTCTTATTATTCTCATGCGAACGTACAGCCCACCAGGTATTAGTTGGACCCGGCAAGATCCGTGGTAGCTTCGGAGAATAAACAGGCAGGTATGTTGTGCAAACACAATCCCTAAGCAAAAGTAGATTAGGTAGGAAGTCTCCCTCTACTACGAAAGGAAAATATAAAAAAATTCTTACTTATAGGCCAGGCCGTATTGCAAGTCCACAGGTCTAATTCTGTTGCCAAAACAGTAATGTGTTCCGGTCTAATGCAATTGATATACAGATCTCGTATCTCAGGGTGAGTTTCGGCATTCACCTTGGAATTTCTATGGACTCTAGTATGACATATAAAACCAGGTAGGCTATGAGCACGTTCAAATGTTAAAGCAACACAAGATCTACTATCCAGTGGGTTCATAAAGCCAAGTTCCCAAAGATGACTGTATATTTGTTTTCGTTGTGTACTCCTCCCAATTTAATTTCAGCATGTTAGCCAAATGCCTAAGATTGTTCTGCTATCCGAATAGTTAATTTACTATCGAGCAAGTAGATAAACTACAATCTATTTCATGGCTCTTAGTTTGCTTCCGAACTTTATTATGAGGTACACACGACAAGCTAAGATGGCTCATTATATGACTTCGTAATTTGCCTTCGAACTTTCCTATGAGGTAAAGACGACAAAATAAGACATCACTCTCCGACTCCAGCTCATGCAGAAACCAGTCAGCATTGACATTTTAGACACGTCCTTACATATCCACCGGATCCACTAAAACTGTCACTAAACAGTGACTCTAGCACTATGAGCAGGCATTGGAATCCTGGTAACCGTACTTGTCGAACTCGTCGGAGAGTTCAATGTGAAACATAACGCATTACTTTAATAATCTTAAATTACATAACCTCCAATATCTTACAAGTGCACATTTATAAATTTGAACATTGTAGTCATGATCAATTTGGTAAAAATGTGGTGAATTAATAGAATAGTGCTTCGCTCTTATGCTTTTTATTATTATTTTTTATTGCTTACATGGATGGACGAGCTCACAGCCCACCTGGTGTTAAGTGGTTACTGGAGCCCATAGACATCTACAACGTAAATGCGCCACCCACCTCTAAATATAAGTTCTAAGATCTCAGTAGAGTTACAACGGCTGCCCCACCCTTCAAACCGAAACGCATTACTGCTTCACGGCAGAAATAGGCAGGGTGGTACCTATCCGCGCAGACTCACAAGAGGTCCTACCACCAGTAATTACGCAAATTACAATTTTGCGGGTTTGATTTTTATTACACGATGTTATTCCTTCACCGTGGAAGTCAATCGTGAACATTTGTTGAGTACGTATTTCATTAGAAAAATTGGTACCCGCCTGAGATTCGAACACCGGTACATCGCTTCAACATGAATGCACCGGATGTCTTATCGCTTAGGCCACGACGACTTCAAACTTGGTAAAAATGTGGTGATTTAATAGAATAGTGCTTCGATCTCATGCTTTAAGAACGGTTGCAACCCCATTGCGATGTCTATATGGTCCGGTGGTACTCAAAATTACTTAGCCGAGTGTCTATGGAGGTTTACGATAAAGGGAAGATCTTCCACCGAGCGGCTGATATTGCTCGGAAGACCGACAGTCCACAAGCTGTTGTTCGGAACTTGTATATATGCAAGCTTATCTTGAAAATGTCATAAGCGAGATTCAGGGATCTGTCAAATGTCTTGCGTTGTATGATGGCTACCCGCCACATATCTCCCCATTAAAATAAGCCACTAAGGTAATAATAATAACGTTTTCAGACAAAATTACACCTTAAAACGTGTACCCTAAACCGAATATACTTAATTCACAAAATACAGTGAGTTATTCCCTTCTAATAACAAGATAAATATCAACAAGTTATTGTGTGGATTATGATTATGCACAATCATATCCCACGCGATTTTTTGTTTCCTGTTTCAATTTAAAATTATAATTTATCTGTATAATAATATTTTTTTTGATAAATAATAATATTTGTGATAAAATAATAATTAATGTATGTGATATGTATTTTTTTTTGCTAATCAACATCAGCTATACTAGGTACCTGCCTATGAGGTACCAGCCAGACTGCTGCTATTAAAGTCTCTGCTTAATTCTCGTCGCAGATCGACATGTCATAGTGCTGAGAAAAAACTGTGGAGAGAACTTCAATTCAAAATCGATTGATACGTGACATAAATTATTTATGGAAAAACACTGTGGATCCACGCATTTGTTTTAGACAGTATGGATGGACTCCGATTCGGAGAAGGTGGTGCGTTGGTAAAAAAAGAATGAAGAGATCGTTTCGAACAAATCCTCAAACCTAAAAGTCTTTCCGTACGCTGTGATGAAGCAATATACTGGTGGTAGGACCTCTTGTGAGTCCGCACGGGTAGGTACCACCACCCTGCCTATTTCTGCCGTGAAGCAGTAATGCGTTTCGGTTTGAAGGGTAGGGCAGCCGTTGTAACTATACTAATACCTTAGAACTCATATCTCAAGGAATGTAGCGGCGTTTACGTTGTATAGGTGTCTATGGGCTCCGATAACCACTTATCATCAGGTGAGCTGTGAGCTCGTCCATCCATATATCCCATAAAAAATTAACAAATTAAAAATATGTACAATGTTTGACCGCCTCTCCAGCACCATGCTGAAAGATAATTATCATCTACAATACATACCATCTACGAATGTCAGGTCACTAGTGGTTTAGACACCATCACCAGTGACAATCAATTTGTTTAATATTTTATTTATATATTTTTTTTAAATTGTTTCATTGATGAAGATTTTGCAGAGTTGATTCAGCACTGAAGAAATTATGATTTTTCGTCGAAAATGAATAATTTTCAATTAAAATACAACGAACTAAACTTTACAATCGATTGAGTTGATTGCATTGATCGAGAAATTTTGAACTTTTTAGACTTCCTTCCGCCGCCGCGCCGTAGAGTTGGTACTAATTTAAAATTTATACTTTTATTCGTTCCTGAGGAAAACAGTATTAGCTAACAGATACACAGCCAGAAGGAGAAAAGAAATAATATTTGTTTATTGATGTTGACATAAGTAGGTTCAACTTCAAGAAAAAGGTTTATAGAATCGAATATGAATGGGCAGCTTTTGTAAAGATGGTCAGAATCTTCTATTCCCAAACATCTCAATGTCTGCATGCAACTAACAACCAATTCAATCGCATGAGTCGTAAACCAACCGCACTGATAAAATAAAGAGATCTCATATTCGAGTTGAATGTTTAAAAAAATCACATTCCAAAAATTATTAGTCGATACAATAATTTGACTATAGTACGCGTTCAGATATTGAGTGCGGTGGGAATCCAACGAAAATGATCAAAAGTCTTAACGTAAAAACCACGACTTGATTATTCTAAAATCTAACAGCAAATAAACTTCCTAGTAATAAAACAAGAGAATGCAAAGCGCAAACAAAATTGATGATCGCTATCAACAATGGTCTTAGCGCCTGTCCCACGACCTCCCGGTTTGACTGCAAAATTCAATTGTATTATGCGATAAGCTCACCGCATGTTGTTAATTATGATAAAGGTAGGTTTCTAACTAAATTACGCTAAACCAGGGAGCTTCTAACAAGATCCAACAAGGTCTTGTAGTCCGTGCAGTGAAATAAAAATATAATCTGTGCACATGGATTTTACAAAAAAAAAACATGAAAATCAAAATTGCTTTATTTTTATTTCNGCAAAATTCAATTGTATTATGCGATAAGCTCACCGCATGTTGTTAATTATGATAAAGGTAGGTTTCTAACTAAATTACGCTAAACCAGGGAGCTTCTAACAAGATCCAACAAGGTCTTGTAGTCCGTGCAGTGAAATAAAAATATAATCTGTGCACATGGATTTTACAAAAAAAAAACATGAAAATCAAAATTGCTTTATTTTTATTTCATACAAGATATTAAATGTAAACTTCAAAAGCGTTTTACGAATAGGACCTATTAAAAATTAGAGATTCGGTAAACCATATTCAAGGTTTTGATTTCAGGCCCGATTCTACCGTCAGCTTTTTTGTCATCAGGGGTACTCAGATGTGCTCAAAAGTTTCATGACGACAATTAGAATTGAAAACAAATATCAATACATTCAAACTCAATGGAACTTGTATATTTGTAGGTTAATAGGGTTAATATAGAAATTTATATTTATAGATTATACGTGTATTTTTGTTTTGGTCTTTATTGGATGTGGTATTTAGTAGGAATGAAAAGAATGGCATTTCTTTAGTCAGTATGGTTTAGTATCAGACTATTTGTAACAAAATAAGTCTGGTATGTTGAACAGCACACTGGTACAAACGAGCAGGTGCTGTTTGAATTGCTTCGCGCCTACGAACCGTAAAGATTAAGATGCCCTTCTCATCAGCACCATTGTACTAAGGCTCGGTGCCCGTCCTCCGATTCATACATACCTTAACACGCTAAGTAAATAGGTGTTTCTTTGGAAATAAAAAACGGGTTTTTTTCAATGCATTCTCATTTATTTTTCTTGTCAGTTTTTCTGTTTGATTTGTGAGTTCGCGCATGAATTAAACAATAATAACCCCATTACTAATGAATTTAAGTTTTTCAACGGATAATATTGTCAGTTGTTACCTAATTGCTCTTGAAAACAACGGAAGTATTTTAAGTTCTCCATGATTGAAATTAATTCAATTTGAACTCGAGTGCAAAATATTTGAATGTGGTCATCGAAGTGTAACACATTAGTTTAACATTGAATAGGGAGTTCGTATTCACACCGGATTCTGCAGGAAATTGCCACAAACTTCGGAAATATGATACCCGATGGTAAATGATAAATTGTAACCTCACAGACTCATTGTGTGAATAAGATAATGATACATTGTAAGTGCTGCATAGTAGTTACGTATAAAATGTATGTTTACCAAGTACATTGTATGTTTCCTCTAAGAGATACAATATATGTATGTTCCTTCTCTGAAATTAGTAATTGATCACGGTATCCCCTACGCCAGGTAAGTATAAGTTTTGCAGGTTAGCTGTCGGGGCTCCGTGGTTCGTGAGGAACGTTGACCTACACGACGACCTGGGCCTCGAATCAATTCGGAAATACATGAAGTCAGCGTCGGAACGATACTTCGATAAGGCTATGCGTCATGATAATCACCTTATCGTTGCCGCCGCTGACTACTCCCCGAATCCTGATCATGCAGGAGCCAGTCACCGTCGACGCCCTAGACACGTCCTTACGGATCCATCAGATCCAATAACCTTTGCATTAGATGCCTTCAGCTCTAATACTAGGGGCAGGCTTAGGGACCCCGGTAACCGTACTCGTCGAACTCGACAAAGAGGTCGACGTGCAACCTAACCCATGCATCAGCCCGCTGAGTTTCTCGCCGGATCTTCTCAGCAGGTCGCGATTCCGATCCGGTAGTAGATTCATTCGCGAAACTATTGCTCTTGAGTTGTTAGGTCTCCTTCGGAGGCGCTCGGGCAGTTGTTAGCAAATCCCACCTCTCTTGGCTGAGCCTTTGCTCGCCCACCTGTCCTGGTGAAACTGAAAAGGCCTTCGGGCCACCAGTAAACTTTCAATCATAAAAAAAAAAAAAAAAAAGAAATTAGTAATGTAAATTTCACTTCAAACGCTAACTGAAACTATAAATATTTTTTTCTATTTCTTTTTAAAATTTAAAATAGTCATTCTTATATAGCTCCCGGCGTTCTGGATATCTAATAAATGACATATGATTACTAAATTGAGTAAAATAAAAGTCATTAATGCTAATTTCGGCTATCGCGAACTCGCGTACAAATAATAGAGGATTTTTGCCAACATGTCTGCTAGTAGTCTCGAGGGGATTCAGGGTGAGAGAATTTGCTAACATATGTCCTAGCAAGCACCGAGAGTGGATCGGAAGGATCCGTAATGACGGCGATGACGGCTGGGCGTTGCCCCGTGTCGCCGCATCATCTGGGTCGGGGATGTAACTTTAACTCCTCATCCTTAGATCGTGTTCTTCAGTGCTGAGGGTCGTAAACTTTACGGAACACTTTTTTTTGGACTATGCTTTTTTTTATTGCTTAGATGGGTGGACGAGCTCACAGCCCACCTGGTGTTAACTGGTTACTGGAGCCCATAGGCAATTAAAAAGTAAATGCGCCACCCACCTTGAGGTATAAGTTCTAAGGTTTCAAGTGTAGTTACAAAGGCTACCCCGCCCTTCAAACCGAAACGCATTACTGCTTCACGGCAGAAATAGGCGGGGTGGTGGTACCTACTCGCGCGGACTCACAATAGGTCCTACCACCAGTTCCTCCATTCCTTTATGTCCAGTGTTCATGTCCTTCATGCCCAGTGGATAGCGACATTGGCGCTAGAGTAACTTTCACTAGAGGACAAAAATACTCAATCCCGCATTGACCTTAATGCGCTAGTACAAGTCCGCGGATCGGCTCGGATACTCATCACAAATTACATTGCTATGTACATACAATGGCAGAGACATGGACTCTGAAGAAGGCTGATCGAAGTCTGATCGACGCGTTTGAGATGTGGTGCTGGAGGAAAATACTGCAGATTCCCTGCACGGCTCCTTAAGACTCTTCACCATTTGCCTACGTAGGATTTTAGAGTTTTTCGGTCACCTTGCGAGGAAAAAGGGTGACAATCACGAAAAACTTCTCATCACCGGCAAAGTGGAAGGAAAGAGGCCTAGGGGGCGTAGTCCCATGCGCTGGTCCGATTAGATTAAGACGACTTTGGAATCCAGCATCAATGTCGCTATCCACTGCGCGGAGGACAGGAGTGAATAGAGGAACATACTCCTAACAAAAAAAGGTCACGACTCTCAGAACTGAGGAATACGACGCACAGAGAGAGAGAGTACATACAAAAATACGGGCCGTACCTCATCATATTATTATATTTTTTTAAATAAAATAAGTACTTCATTTCTCAGCGGAAACAACAAAGACTAAAAAAATATTAGTAATTAAACATTAAAATTACAATACCTTAATAGTCTTACTGAAAGAACGTGCTTCCTGTTAATATATAAACTCAATGCAAAACTTAACTCAAATATCGCATCGTCCAAGAAAACAATGCTTCGGACGGAAGGATAAACTCAAATTAACCAACTTATTTTGATCCATCAGTGGATTCACAATATAGTGCATGCTAGAACAATTTTATATTGAATTGAGTCTATAGAATTTGACAGCTTATTCTGCGATGACCACACCGCAACAAGGACCTATTTGTTTGTGTCCATTGGACGCAGACTTAAACTTATTTTTTTTTTATGGCCCTTGTAGGCAGACTAGCATACGGCCCACCCGATGGTGAGTGGTTACCGTCGCCCATGGACTTCAGCAATGCCAGGGGTAGAGCCAAGCCGCTGCCTACCGCTTAATACTCTCCACAAGCCTCGTTTGAAGAAGGACATGTCATAGCGCTCGGGAAACACCGTGGAGGGGAGCTCATTCCATAGCCGGATGGTACGTGGCAAAAAATACCTCTGGAAACGCACTGTGGATGACCGCAGTGGCTCCAGGTAGTATGGATGAACTCTACTCCGGTGGCGGGCNGCCTACCGCTTAATACTCTCCACAAGCCTCGTTTGAAGAAGGACATGTCATAGCGCTCGGGAAACACCGTGGAGGGGAGCTCATTCCATAGCCGGATGGTACGTGGCAAAAAATACCTCTGGAAACGCACTGTGGATGACCGCAGTGGCTCCAGGTAGTATGGATGAACTCTACTCCGGTGGCGGGCGGTGCGATAGTAAAAACGAAATGCCGGTATCATCTCGAACAATTCCTCAGAGCACTCCCCATGGAACATACGGTATAAAATACAGAGGGAACCGAAGTCCCTCCGCAGACCCAGAGGTTCCAAGCGATCCGTGAGAATGGGATTATCGACAATCCGAACGGCCCTCCTCTGTATGGAGTCAAATGGAAGAAGCTGGTATTTGGGAGCCCCGGCCTAGAGATGGGGGCAGTACTCCACGCGAGGCCGGACTTGTGCTTTATAAAGCAAAAGTCTTATAAACTTAAACTAACTAATTGTATACTTAAACGTTTCAAATTAAACTAACATCAGGAATCGAAGCCAAAACAAATCGAACAGAAGTCAAGGCTTACCTTTAAAGCATCGAATTGCTCAATGACGTCAATCAGCAGAAACATTTCAAAGCTTTTATCTAAATGCACCATACAGTGTCAGATTAGAGTCACAGCACTTATCATTGGCAAAGCGACGTACTGGGATAAACGAAGACGCCATTTAAAAAATTCTTCAAACCAAATCAATTGAGATATCAACTTGACAACGATTCGAACGTAATCAATTTTCTTATACAGAGGAAAGTAGAAAAAACATTCTTTGAATTTGAAGAGCACGCTAAGTTTTCACTATTCACGTTAATATCTTCATTATAGTTATTACTAGATCTAAAATATATTGCTGAATATTATCTGTATCCGTGAGCCAGCACGGATTGGTCCCGTCCTGTCCATAGCTGCCACAATGCAGTCAGAACAACGTTCAAATAATTGAGATTTCGACCTCTTCTCTTAGAAGTTACCAAGTTGGGGACCACCATATTGTGATGACAAAGGGCTCTAGTAAGCATTTGAAACGCGCCTTCAATTCGTCTACCCATTTAATGAAACAAAAAATCACGTTATCGTCCCGACTAGTAACGCACAATTCACAGCTCTCTCATCAGAAAAAGATGTTTATTACAGTATTGTGCTACATCTCCAAGGCTCGGGCGCGTATAAGGAAGCGAAACAAATACCGGACGATGATATTAAGTGAGCCGATTAGTAAGAAGCCATTGATAGTGATATCCGCCCATACAAAGCTGTGGATCCTTGGAAAAATTACAAGATTTCACGTTAATTATACGATATTTTTTGGTGATAAATCGTTTTTTTAATTAATGATGAAATTTGTTGAACTTAGTGTGTTTTGAAAAGATTCTGTAGAGCTCATAATTTTTTTCTTCAAAATAGTAGCAATGTAAATATAATTAATGGTACCATCAGTAATTACGCAAATTATAATTTTGCGGGTTTGATTTTTATTGCACGATGTTACTCCTTCACCGTGGAAGTCAATCGTGAACATTTGCTGAGTACGTATTTCATTATAAAAATTGGTACCCGCCTGGGATTCGAATACCGGTGCATCGCTCGATGCGAATGCACCGGACGTCTTATCCTTTAGGCCACGACGACTTCAAAATACCTCTAAATATCTCCTTCCATACTCCTCTATCATATACCATTACTTCACTCACTTCCCTTTTACACATATCGTCTTTCACGCAATCTGTCTATTTCTTCTTAGGTCTACCTATTCCTCTATATTCTTCTACATTCATAGTTAACAAATCAAATCAAACCAAATAAAATCAAATCAAATTTTTTTTATACAACATAAATGAAAGTACATACTTGTTGAACGTCAAAAAGAACTACCGCCAATTCACAAAAACTAGCCTCTGTTCTGAGAACCGACAAGAAACTCAGCGGCTACGAATAAATAATAAGCTCAGCGGGCATGTCTTTTTTCTTTTTTTTAAATATTAGTTTTTTTTTTAAATATTCATTTTTACAATGAGTATTATAACGTAACAATTATTGCAATATTGAAATGCCTGGAGCGAGCCACTCATATATAACACTGTCTTACCAACCTCATTTTCATTTCGTCTCATCACATGTCCATACCATTCATGTCCATGTCCATACCATCGATTAGACGATATGTTAACTGCAATACTTTTTGAAGAACGAAGGACGTAGCGGCCCTCGTAGATCACACCGCTGCATCTTCGCGTGCTTTAGGCTTGTGCACACTAAAGTGCTGATTCGTGAACGCTTAAGTATAAATTTGACTCATATTCTGTTAATAACTCGAACTGTCTATATAACAACTGATAAATAATTAACTAAAAATAAATAAATAAATAATAAATAAATATTTACTAACAATCACGCCACGTTAACTGGTCCCGTGCTAAGTTCGTAAAGAACTTGTGTTACAGGTACCAAATAACGGAAATAAATGTAAGATTTTTTATTATACACATACATATATTTAATATACATCCATAACCCTGGAAAAGACATTTATATTTACCATACAAATATCTTCCCTTGGCGGGATTCGAACCCGCGACCACCTTGTGTAGTGACCATGTCACTTATCACTACACCAGACGGCCGTTAATTGATAAAAAAGTATGATCGCCATTGCGTATAAAGCTCAATAAATGAAAATTTTATTTTTATTTTGCTTCATTAGAATATTCATTGTGTTGTGAATTTAAATATAATATATAACCTAATATGTTTTCACGTTATTTGATGTATGTCTTTAATCTGTTTTATATTAAAAATACTCGTATTTCCTATAGTAGCTAGCTAGATGTTAGAGCTCTAAATATCCTGTAGTATTCGTAGGGTTTTCCGGAAATAAAACTAAAAAAACCGATCCATGAAAATTATACCGATTTTTACGGTTTAATTCCGTGTTTTCGTTACGTTATTGCCATTATACTATTTGCGACGTTTCGGATACTTTACAGTTTTAGAGGTTAGTTGCCGTAACAATTACAATGTAGGAGGCTTAAACGACGAAAGGAAAGATCTTCCACCGAGCGGGTGATTTTGCTCGGTAGACCGACGGTCCAAATGTTGTTATTCGGAACTTGTATATATGCGCTTTATCTTGAAAATGTCGTAAGCGAGATTCAGGCATCTGTCAATTATCTTGCGTTGTATGATGGCTACCCGCCACAACAACTAAAACGTAGTTTTAAGAAAATTAAATTTTACCACTAGCCAACTAAATTTTAGCGCTTTTTAACGTAGTTTAATTATATATGAATATAGTTACATTTAATGTAGTTGTAATTAAACATATTATTAAGTATTTAATACAGTCTTAAAAAACCTTTAATGTACTTTTAATTATGTTTACAACTCGTGAAATTCGAAGAAATTACTAAAACTATAAAAACTAATAGATTAACATTTTTGACTACAACTTCAATGCCAGGCTTTGAAGTTGTTGAACTTACTTTACTTAACCTTTGGGCTACTGACCAAAAGAACTCATGAACACACTTCTTCTGAGAACTCTTCTACCAAGAGCACGTAAAGTTGCCATACATATCACGGTAATGCAACACTATGCATTCGCGAAGGAGTTGCCCTTTAGTACTTAGGTCTACTTCGGAGGCGCTCGGGCAGCTGTTAGCAAATCGCAACCCTCCTGGCTGAGCCTTTGTTGGCCCATCTGTCCTGGTAAAACTGGAAAGGCATTCGTGCCACAAGTAATCCTTCTTTCATAAAAAAAAGACATTGACTGCTCAGTATATCATTAAGTATAGCTACGCCTTAACATTTGAGACAATGACGTCGAACCGTTTTCACGGCGTATGACTCCAATACACGTTCATTTTTACCGGCATATATAAAGAGAGCCTTTGTTTTTTAACCGACGTAGTCAAAAACGAACTTACAAGCTTTAACCGTGTCGAGATATGAAATAATAAATTGAAATTTAAAAGTGTTCAATATGTCGTGGAGTTCGGGCTGTGTTTATTTCGTGTGTTTTTGTGCATTGGTGAGGACTCAAGTGATCCCAGGCAAGTCCAGAGCTAATGACGGAGATTATAATACAGTGAACACTGACGGATCTTTTGATTTCGGGTAAATTACTTTTAAATATCTTAATGTGTTTTTAGAATATCTAGTGAAATAATTGTTGCTTTTTTTTCTAATTAAAACGAAGACTTATTATGTAAAATAAGAATGTTATTTCAAATTATTTTAAAGACAACGGCTACTAAGATATTATTCAAGATATACATGTACATTTTTTAAGAAACTTTATTATTCGGCCATTTTTGTCCACAGATACGCAAACAAAGACAGAGGATCGAGTTATCACTTAGCACACGGGACGGCCAATGGTGTCGTCGGAGGTCGATTTGGTGGTAAAGATCCCGCCACTGATACTGTCAAAGAGACTATATACACAGCCGGACCGAGAGGGTGAGTGACAAAATTAGCAGTATTTAAGACTACTATAATTTTATTTGCATTTTCAAAGACTATTTTTTTTTTTTGTTGTAATGGACAAATGACAATCGCTTAATATTGTAGCATTCTTTAAGATAACGAGTGAAAACAAAATTTTAAACGAAACATTATAGATTCCGTGCAAAAGGACCCAACGTACATAGACAATTAGATCTCGATCAACGACCTCGGGGTCCGATCGGGAACAAAGATGACCCCTTCTTCGATCCCAATGAAGATCCCAGCTACGCTTTCAACTTTGACACCAGAACGTATTCGAAGAATGAAAACGCCGATAGCCGGGGCGATGTAAAAGGTGAGTGCTTTATCTTAAGATAAACTTTAAAAATTAATTATTATCATAAAACAGTCATTTTTTACTGTTGTTCAAACTGTTGAACTTAAAATGCTCCATAAATATCAACATTCATTCATGGAAGGATTAATTATTAAAAATTATAAATTATATCAGTTTAATATGTATCATGTTATATTTATACTTTGATCTTTTGTTTCTATCAAACGAGTATCTTGCGGCTCCTGGTTACGGGTCAATAAACATCACAACGCATAAATGCCTTTTACCATTTTGAGACGCGTCTAAGCCTTAAAATTTATTGAAATAGCAGATATCCCTTACTCCAAATAACCGAACTGTTTTGAGGAATAAAGAAGAAGAATGACAAGACTAAGCAGCGTGGCAAAATAAGAAATATAAAAATAAATTGCAACCACTGAATAGAAAAAATTTATTACCAAATGACTGATATTTCGAAAATTAAATTTACTTAAATAATATCATGTTGCGATAATTTAATTTCATGCTTACATATTATTTCTTTTATAGTTGTCAAATTTTGAGTAGACGCTCACGGAAGACAATTATTTGACTGTACGAAAAATTCATCAATCGTGTAAAATATTACTTTCCACCAGGCCACTACTCGTACGTGGACGATATAGGAGAACGACACGATGTATCCTACATTGCCGGTCGAGACACCGGCTTCCACGTATCTTCAGCGCATCCAGATAACCCTGGAGTCATAGGATCGCCCTTCCATAGAGCACCGTTGGTGAGAGGAGAAACAAAAGCTAGAGGTCGTACGGCTGTCCAAAGAGGATTGGATGGATCATACAGGTAAGTTAATTAAACTGATATTCCTAATAACAAGTCACCCATCGTGTGGTACTAAGGATAAAATAGTAGTTAGAATGTAATTGATTTATTTAAAAAATGGATATGGAGCTTCGCAAGAAATAGCGCAAGATATCACTGACTTAAGACCGAATTGACAAGAAGAGAGTTGCGAAAGAAGTCATTGACTTGAGACAGAGCATACGGAATCGTATTTATTCATCTTTCCAACCGTCACCGTCACGCCTGGTTATGTTTTAATTTCGTATTTACACTAAGGTCGTATGAGTCTGGCGTCGTCGTGACCTAAAGAATAAGACGCCCGGTGTATTCGTATCGAGCATGCGATTGTACCGGTGTTCAAATTCTGCAGGCAGGTACCAATTTTTTTAGAGAAATACGTACTTAAAATACGTACGTAAATAACTTCTACGGTGAAGGAATAACATCTCATTATAAAAATTAAGCCCGCATATAAAAGCATTTACGTAATTTCTGGTATTAGGGCGTATTGTGAGTACGTGCGGGTACATATCACCACCCTGCCTATTTCTGTCGTGAAGGAGTAATGCTTTTCGTTTTGAAGGGTGGGGCAGTTGAGTGTACAAGCTCAAGATTCATCATGTGTTAAGTGAATTTCATGAACCTCAGAACGGGAATGCTACATTTGAGACTTGGTCAAAGTCTGAATAATTAGGTGCATTCCTTTGCCATGAAGTATGCCATTTGCTGCATCAATATCTACATATATTACTGTTAGCGCGTTAACAATAGTTTTCAGAGTCTCAGCCGAGCGAGATTAATCTTTCAACTCTCAGAATGCCCGGAAAACAACCAATTACACTTACATTCGTTTTCCGAATCATTAAATAGTATAAAACAAAGTCGCTTTCTCTGTCCCCATAATATAATATATAATAAGCCCTATATAATAAGCCCCGTGCTTAAATCTTTTAAACTATGCAACGGATTTTGATGCGGTTTTTTTAATAGACAGAGTGATTGAAGAGGAAGGTTTATATGTATAATAACATCCATTAAATAGTTGAGAAATCAATAATAAATTACAGTTTCCGAGGCGAAGCGAGGGCGGGTCGATAGTAACATATATTTTATTATGAGAAATGTGTTCAGATGTGAAGTTGACTGACAGTATGTCAGCAGTGCACACACAATGACATTCCCACATTCATTAATTATACTCAAATAATATTTTGTGTTTGTATTTATTTCCTATATTATACAACTAAAAAATAAATGTCTATTTCCATAGATCGATCTTTCAGACTTCCTCTTGAGTAGTTTTAGAGCAAGATTTATGCTTTGTTTTGTATATAAGACAATGCGGTATCGTAAATTCTCATGACCTTAATCAAGCTCGTCAATTAACGTTATATTATGTAAAATAATGACGATAATCATCATTTCCGATTTGCACCTGACCTCTGACAGTATTTTAATATGTAATAATGAAAATACCTGTCCTAAAAACGGTTTTTTGAAATAGCATCTCAAGCATTCGAATTTGTGAAGCGTTTTTGTAGTTTTTAGTTTTGTATAGTTTGTTTAAACCCTTAGCTTATAATATTAGTGGGGACCTGACATCTATTTTTTTCTAAACTCTGTCTGAGTGTTCAAGACCGAGAGGAACCAGAAGAGGCGACCCGAGCGACGGAGCATGCTTCATTTACTACATAAGACTCACAGTAATGATCCCTCTATAGTCACGATATTTATTAAATCACCGAAAATATAAGGAGATTCTCTGAACTGGAAACCAACCTCGGAACTCAGTAATTGTTTGTCTATGGGTTTGCTCAGAACCGTGAAGTCTGAAGCTCTGAAGTCGTCGTGGCCTAACGGATAAGACGCCCGGTGCATTCGTGTTGAGCGATGCACCGATATTCGAATCCCAGGCGGGTACCAATTTTTCTAATGAAATACGTACTCAACAAATGTTCACAATTGACTTCCACGGTGAAGGAATACCATCGTGTGATAAAAATCAAACCCGCAAAATTATAACTTGCGTAATTACTGGTGGTAGGACCTCTTGTGAGTTCGCGCGGGTAGGTACCACCATCCTGCCTATTTCTGCCGTGGAGCAGTAATTGCGTTTCGGTTTGAAGGGTGGGACAGCCGTTGTAACTACTAACTATACTTGAGATCCTATAACTTATATCTCAAGGTGGGTGGGGCATTTACGTCGTAGATGTCTATGGGTTGCAGTAAACACTTAACCCAGGTGGGCTGTGAGCTCAACCACCCATTTAAGCATTAAAAAAAATTAAATGATAAAACAAAACTAATCATTAGGTATATTTATTGGCGTATATGGACATCTGTATTATTAGACTACCTAGGACTATTGAGTGTAATATTAAGTGAATTGCAGGTTCATATCAGCGGGCCCCGATCAAAGGAGAACGGAAAGCAGTGACTCACAGGGTAACGTCAGAGGATCCTACACGTTTTTGGACGATAAAGGAGTGCAAAGGTGCGTCCCTGAACTAATATGATTTTTTCTAAGTCAGCGGTTTGACAAATTGATATCATGCTATTATAAGAGCCTAGATTTACTTAGGTAAAATAAAATGGTTAAGAATATATAGGACATTATTAAAGCAAAATCAATTATTATGGTTTTTCTTTTTTGCTATCATATGCTTATTCCAAACAGCCTGTATAAATGAACATTCTCAGGTGCATAAAAGTCAGGCAGATTAATCGTGAAACTCTAATCCAAATTATCTTATAGCATGGAGACATGTCGCGCTGACCACACAGGATTGAAAAGAAAAAGAAATCATCATGAAACTTGTAAAGTTCATTTACTCCAGATAATAACAAAACACACTGGGCACTTAATGAATTTTTTCTCTTTCAGGACGGTAAACTACATAGCAGGTCCTGGAATTGGTTACCGGATAATCAAGAACAACAAAGATGCCATCCCATCCTATTTCCCGACGTTACCTAGTCCATACGACCCTACATTCACGAATGCTGCTCCTGGAGGATATTCTCCGCCCGCTGCTCCCGCTGGAGACTCTGATAGTGATGATGTTTTCAAAGGTAAAAAAATTGTGAAATTGAAGAGGAGGTTGACGTTCGTAGCGTCTCATTTCGTCTTTACGCATTAAAAGTGTACAATTTCCAAAAATATTCGAAATTGAGTTAATATGCGGAATCATTTGGTATCACCAGTATTTTTCTAATAAATACTGTCAAAAAAGCGTGGGATAGTTTTTTTTTTTTAGTTTGCCTATGTTTTGACTACTTAATATTATCAAAATTGATACATCATTTTATCTTACTTTAAATGACAGATAATGTAACTGGTACAAAATAAAAAATAAATGTTGCATAGATGATTAGTATTAAAAATATCGCATGTTAAACCTTTCAAACGCTCTCCTGTAAAATTAGTAAGTTTTGAGATTATACAGTTTTAATGCGAGAAGACGATTTATATAAGAGCAGGTAGATTTTTTGAAGAGCCTCTTGGAGCTGTCTTGTACTCTGCTTAAAAAAGAAAGAAGCATATTAGTGGCTGATATTAACGCAAATAACTCAATATGTAACAGCATAAAGGCTCGAGTATCAATGGTCCATTTAGCATCGAGATAATTTCAGTGTGGTTGAAAAACTTTTCAGTTCTAATTTCCCTCAATACGGTCGTGTGATGTTTGAAAAACTGAATTACAGGACCAGAAGGGACTGCGGCATCAGGACATGTAAAGCCCCCACCGTTTCAAGTAAGCGAGAGCGAGATACCCGAAGGCCCAGCGGGACCAATCACAAGCGCTGAAACGGATAACGCTCCTAACCTCCAAACGGACGGCGGTTATAGTCAACCGGCTTTCAGTCAATCTGGCAACGAAGATCTAGGCTACGTAGACGAAGACGCAGGTTACGGTGGAAGCAAGCCGACGAAAGGACCAGGTGATGAATAGCACGGATGATAGCATGGTGATTGATGTTGATCTTGTTGTTCGAATAAATACTGCTTCTTACGTGTCTTGCTGTTACATTTGGCTGCATTATATGATATAGATAGGTTAGGTCGATTTGATAGCTATCTGTTATTGTAATGTATGTGTTTTTACAAATATAGATCGCGAGTGCTTGTGATATTTTGTTGTATGCAAATATTGAAATTGAAATACTTTAAGCACAATGTAACAGTTGAGCCCGTTGGATTACAACATGGCCATACTATGAATTTGCTACGGTTTTGGGCTAACTAACTGTACTTATTATTATTACTTATTATTTACTTGTTTTTTGTAAATGAATTCGAAATAATCCGACTCAAGATCCACGATCAGTCCGCTTCCGTAGAACTCGATGTAACGCACCTGTATTTATTTATTTAATTGCTTGATCGCAATAAACTATGTTCACGACCAATTTGGTTTTATTACACCAACACCCTACGGCACCGCAGCACCAAAAGCACTCGTATCATACTGAGAAGTGACTTACAACTTGCAGGCAAGCCGGCGCGCCCTACCAACAAGCCTTATAGGCCGCAGAAGAAACCTTACGTACCGCTAAAGCCTACCCAGACTACATATATAGACGACAGCGATTATCCTGTAGATACAGATAAAAACCAACCTAGTTTCGGTGTAGGATACAATATTGATAGTCCGGTTCGACGCACGACTATAATTAGGAATATCGGGGACAGTTACTTTGATATTCCACCGGGCGTCTCTGTTAGGGCTCATGTTCAGAGTATAGATTTGTATCCTTTTGGTGCTAAGCCGGTATCCCCATCTGAAGCGTTGGAAAGCGAAAAAACATAGGATATCTGTTTATCTTAATACAGGTCGCCAGTATTCCACAAGTGTAATGCAATTTTTATGCTAATTTATTTAATAAACATTCTTTAAGTATCATTGCAATTTTATTTTATAGTGGTTCCATATTAACCTTGCTTATCCATATTTTGGGTACACCGTATTTTAATTAGCCGTAAATCAAAACTAAACTAACTGAAGAATGCGTAGCTAAGTACTAAAATGAAAAAACAATTTATTATTTTTCTTACAAATTTAATCGAATAACACGACTGTAAATATTAACAAAATGCAAAAACAGTAACTTTTAACAAGGAGTCATTGGCTGTTTATTTGTGCTCGTGACGTCACGCGTTGCTTCATACCCGTCGTGCCACTCCATTCATAACAACAAATACGACATAATCAATTTGGATTCGCTTATTCATAGCATGTGGTATAATGAAACCTGCAGTTAGTTTACATTCTCAAAAATTACCACTAAATCAAGCTATTAGTAAAATGTATGTTTTAAATAACACTTTTTTAGATGATTGTACTAAAACGCTTTATTATACCACATTATGTAACATTATGAAACTGAAATTGAAACATTATAACATTAACATTATAAGAGGAGAAACAGTATTGCACTATTACATTCAGACCAGTTTCAAAGATCAGACTGAAATAGATCAAAAAGTATCTATAATCCGTGTGTTCAAACAACGCATTAATTAGATGGATTCTATTGATTAAAATAATTTCAAGATAATCAAAATAAGGAGGGCAATTTGTTACTTCAACTAGTAGAAAGAAAGTATGAAATGCACGTATGTATATATATATTTATGTATTTATTTTATATATTAGAGAAAGTTAATGTATATTGCAATACCGCTACCCTCAATAGGGACTATAGGAATATAACAAGAAATTCTTATAAGAAGAATAATTTTGGCAATTTCAATAGGTGAAAAATAGGAAAGTCTAAACGTGTATAATAATTTATCTAAACGCATTCATCTATAAGACTAGGCTATATTTTCCAATAACTTTTAAATAGATGTTGAATTAAAATGTACAAAGATTCATTGTTAGTAAAACTATAAAATTTTATAAAATTGCACAAACTCAAATTTCTGATAGATTTGGTTAACAAATATTAATTAATAACAAATATAATTTTACAAAACAAACAATAATATATTAAATAAATAACTGATCACTAAATTAATTATTATTAGATGGGTGAGCTCACGGCCCATCTGGTGTTAAGTGATTACCAAAGCCCATAGACATCAACATAGGACATGAGTTCTAAGTTTCAGTTTTACAGTACAGCAGCTGCCCCATCTTTCAAACCGATACGGATTGGGTACTGCTACTACACGGCAGAAATAGGCAGGGTGGTTTCTACAACCTACCCATGTTGACTCACCAGATGGTAGCATCAGTAATCAGGGTAGAAATAGACGGGGAATTTCTAGTACTCTAACTCAGTTTCTTGATTCATATAAGAAAAGAGGACCGCATAATGCCATAAAACGAACTTCTTTGAAAATATGGTTTCCTTAACGACTGTAGCATTTTTGGTAAACTCGATTGTACCAATCGAAATATCTTCAAAATAAAGGACAAACTTTCAAGTATTTTGTGTAGTTATAAACGCCGACCTGGATAAACAAGCTATTTCAACACGGAGATTAAACTAACTCGGTCTTTTGAAGGGATTATTTTTTATTTATCATAACATCATAACATGTTATTGGGTAGATCTTCAGAAATTCAACATAACATTTCTTAAACGTTGGCAAATTAATGAATTTGAAGAAATTCTAGTTAGAAGAAATTGAAATTATTAAGTTTAGCTTATTAGTAATTGTGTAAATTTTCCTAAAGGCACTTTACAGTACAACGGTAGCAAAAGAAGCTGTAAAAAAATTTGCATATTTTTCGCGAGTTTCTTCACTTTCGCTTGATATGAAAAGCTCGTTCGATTTGTTAACATTTTACATAAATTTTTACGTTACCTGTATTTTGTCTGATAATCAATCATTACATTCTAGCAATCGTAATATTTTGTGCCTTTAGAACTTCACTATTTAATATTTTCTAGATTTAAATTTTCGTGGATTAATTTCGCGACTATTTTACAATATTTTAAATTTTCCATCACTTCAAATACTAACAATTTTAAAACGATATATTTCGTGGTCACTGGCGAGATTAAATCACAATATAATTTATCATGTTCATCACAACATGATAAGCCCGATTATACTCAAAAAGCAATAGAAAGTCCTAAAGTTGTGTTTACCATCGAGAAAAACAAATACTTAATTCCAAACAAAATAAACACGGTGTTTCGGTATTTAAAATTTAAAAATATTTTGTTACTATTGTAGTTCGTTTGGATAGTGTGGATGAATCTTTATAAAACTGAATAATTCACCATCAGTTAAAGATAGCCCTGTATATATGCAATTTACGAACATTAAAAGAAGCAATGCTGAATGCTTTACGTTATTGTTTTCAAGATTCCTTGATTAATTTTCTATCTTGGGCCTCTATCTACTTTTTGCAACTGACTTTGTATTAAAATTATATCTCGATTCGGGGCGCATATTTTTTTAAAATTATTAACCTTTTCAACTTTATAAAAAATAACATAAAATTGAAATTTGTCTGTACAAAATTGATACTTCTGCCGCTATTGGTACTACGTAACATCTGAATATTTAATTCAGAGATTTTGTAGCGATTCGAATCGAAAAGTCTTAACACAGAAACTGCAGCTTTGCTTTACTTAACACTATGTGTATATAAAGATTTTATATAATTTCATAATAAATAGATAGAAAAACCTTTAAATATGACGACCCTAAGAAGGCAAAATAGCAAATCACTAGAGAAAGCCAATATTGAGCGAACAGTGACGTGCCTTAATAGAATATTAGATAACATGAAAGTTATATTTACAAGATTAAGGCCTTATTCCTATGTACTATAAATTTTATAATATTTATTTCCTAAATTTAAAACTAAATTACTTTTTTTAGGTTTATTTAATCTTTTCATTTTTCGGTAATTTAGGCCTATTTTTTCACGTAACTTAATTTTTTATGTTCTCAATTGTAACGAAAACTTTGAACGTAATTTTCATCAACACGAAGACGTCCGATTAACTTAAAAACTTGCACACGTATCAAGGACCCGTGACCTACCTACCCAACTAATTACCTACGAGTATGCAAAGCACTGCTCTTGCTAGGGCTAGGAAATTAGCCTAGTAAGCTATCTCATGTTGAGCTCGTGAGCTCACACTAGCAGGCAGAGCGTAGTTGAAATAATCCCCTAGGCCACCAGCGAATAGGTAGGTAAAAACATACAATAGTTTCATTACATTGACCCTAATATTAAGATCCTTCAGGTCACCAAGTTAAAAAGACTACGGTTTTAATTGAATATGCAATTTCGAAAAGGGCACATCTCTGAAAATGTAAAATGTTCAGGTAATGAAAAAAAACTGATTATTTTCTTAAGCAGTGTAAAATTTTAAATATTATAAAATAACTTTTGAGATATATTTTGGTGTTAATTAGCAATTGAAAATGACTGGAATTATTATAAAATAGGTGTAGGTAAGCCTCAAAAGTACATGTATATGAAAAAACGTATTTGACAAAATATGCGACATGTGCCCTTTTCGAAATTGCATATTCAATTATTAGAACGAATTTCTATCGAAGCGTGCTGTTTTAGTTATTAAACTACACTTATCGGGAGGGCTGAGCGATCTGTGGTCTGATCTTAAGGGTCAATTCTACGCAGATTCTCAAAGCCATGTTTGAACAGACCATGTGAAAAATAATTCAGTTGAGACACATACGTCCCCCCACACGCTAATTAGCTATGAAATTATAACGTGTTAGTTACGTATAATCTTAACGTTATCTTATATCAAAGATTTTACCATGATTTTTACTAGCTGACCCGGCAGACTTCGTAGTGTCTCAATCGAGAAATAAAATACCTAAACTTTTGTATAAAATAAACTTAAAACCAACAAAAGGAATCCGTCCGACGGGGGACACATCAAAGGAAAAACTAAATTGTTATTTGTATTTAATTCCGAAGATTTTCATATTTATTTACCTTTTAAACCTTCTCTGGACTTCCACAAATAAATCAAGACCAAAATTTGCTAAATCGGTCCAGCCGTTCCCGAGTTTTAGCGAGACTAACGAACAACAAATCATTTTTATATATATAGATAGATGATCGAATTACTTCTTTTTTAGCACCTAGAGTGTTGCCTGTTGTTGTGTTGAAGTGCCTGTCGTAATTAGATCTCAATCGATTGATGGAACAACTCGAGTAAGTAGAAATCGATTATCACTTAGTATGTTTTATAGATGCGAGTTTTAAATCGTTGGAGGGAAACAAGAGGGAGTTCTCAGATCCTTCCTTAAAAAAAAACGAATAAAGTGAAGAAGAATTAAAAAAAATAAAATTCTTGTATATTCTTTTGTAAAGTTAACACAATTGGACTATTTAAAGACTAAAGTTGTGTTTAATTTTAGCACAAATACTACAGAGCGTAACTGTAGATATAAACAGATGATTAAAAGTCAATAAAATATTATTTTTTTAAAGTAAAATTCGAAGAGATTTTTTACGTAAACGTAATACATTATAGGGCCTTATTAGTTACAATAACTTCATCAAAGTTTCCATACCTCTAGGATACTTGAAACGACCTAAATATTTGATCATCGATTGTTTAGGTTCTTAGTGTAGATCAAACGAGATGATAGTCTACCTGCCTATACACGCACAAGCCCGCCGCCGTCGAACGGTGGCCAAGGAGGCGGACCTCGCCCAAGCCCTGACCCACTAAGTGTTTCAGGTCCCCCTCACATGTCGGTTTGGTAACCGGTGAAGGGGGCTGGTTTTAACCCAGCGAGGTATTCCGTAGGATAACCCATTCTAACCGGCGCCATCTAGGCGGGCTCCGGACAGCCTGCCGACCGAGAGGGCTGGTGGTCGTGGCGCCGACGACCGCCAGTCCGGCATCCCGAGGAGGAAGGTGATGGGAGAGATGTACTCCGCAATAAACGCTTCACTCTCCCCCCTTTGCCTTTCATGAATTATGTCTCATGCGAGGTTTGGATGCTGGTTGTTGAGCGACAGGAGGTTTTAGTCGGTTCGACTCCGACATGCCCCGCCCGCCAGCCTGACAAAAAAAAAACCTGCCTATACAAGCGAGATCGTGCACAACTATCCACTTTGAGACATGAGGTCGATTTCAAAGACGAACAAGGCAGGACGGTGGTACCACGCGGCCTCAAACATCTCCTGCAGTTTATATTATGCTCTACGCACTGTATTTTGGCAGAATACAAAATGCCCTACCTCCTAAAGTATTTTCAATTCATTAAATATTCAATTTGCATTGAATATTATAAATTTTCCTTACGCATAATACATCTTAACTACAAAATTATCGACTAATTGTGTATAGTTAGACATGTCTGTTATCTTAACCGTATTTGGACTGAAAAACTGCATTTTTTCACATTTAAATTCACAGCCAAATTTTTACAGCTTGTTTCTTTGGATTTACTTCTAATACGTTTTTTTTTTACTTATTTACATTTTGGACGCGAGCGCCTCTATTTAAATACACTGGTTTACAAAAGATCAAATTTTATGAATACAATTTTCTTTAATTTCAACAATCAAATTAAAGATTTATTATAACAATATTATATAAATGAAATACGTGGAGCTGCTAAAAATGTTCCAATGCTAATGTAAAAATAAAGTATGTAATTCTAACAACAATCTTTACTTATCTTTACTTTATGTTCTGGTATCATTAACAGCTGTCAAAAATTCTATAACAATGAAGATAGGATGTTGTTTTTGATTTTTTTATAACTCTAGTCAATTAAGTTATAAAAATGCAAGATGAATAAATTGTCAAACAAATTAACAATATTCATAGAAAAGAGTTAGTAAAATATAGACATGTTAAATGAAAAAAAAAATTGGATACGATATGAATTTAATAATGATCGACTATAAATCTTTACATAATCTTGTTCATAGAAAAAAAAGCCTCAAATTGTTAATCACTAAATCGCCAATAACGAAGCAACAAAGAGTCTAAACAAAAAAAGTACCTACGGTTTTATTGATATTTTAAACTTGAGTAATCTGGTACTTTGCTTATCAAAATTAACGTAAACACTGCACAAAGAAAAAAACAAAAAAAAATATATTTAAATACTGAATACTTTTTCGCTGACCAATGAGGTCAATTCGACATCAAAATTATCAAAGTTCTATTCTAGAACAATCTATACTGTAACAGACATAAACTAAAATATTCATATTTTAATCTATGATAAAAACGAGACTAAAAGACTAATAATTATTCAACAAGTCTTTGTAATGATTTGGCAAAAAAAAGGAAACTACTTCCGAATGAAATACCGCGTTGGTATATCAGTCGAGTTTCGAGTTTTGTGATAGAACTACATATTTATTATTAGTAAAGACTAGATTCGTTAAGTCTACGCACTTATTAATCATAAAAATAAAGGTGAAATCGTTTTATCACACACTAAAAATCTACATGACGGGGAGTGAAAGGTTATTTGGTTTAAGCTACATTTTTGCAAGTTTACAGGAGAGCAAAAATTATGATATTTATTGTTTATTAATAATACAATATAATCTATACAAATAAATAAAATTGGAGTGTCTGTTTGTAATAATAAAATAACCACTTTTTACTAAATGCGTAAGTATGTATACTTAGTACATATACAAAAACAATGATTTTTTTTAATTTTGTCCGTCTGTCTGTCTGTTTGTTCAGGCTAATCTCTGGAACGGCTGGACCGATTTTGACGAGACTTTCACTGATAGATAGCTGATGATATAAGGAGTAACTTAGGCTTAGTACTGAGTACTTTTTAGACTAGCTTCGCCCCGCGGCGTCACCAGCGGTACTACAATAACGGCGGGTAACATGGCCGGACTCAGCTAGTTATTAATATATAATTATGATATTTTTTCCAAATTTTAAATATTACAATTTAGAAAAAATCTCATACAAAAACACTTCTTCAGCTATTTCAGTGAGGTGAACTTAATTGAAGTTCAATTATAAAACATCGAATAGTTGATACTGAAACGGACCTTTGATTACATTAGATAAATGTCGGCTTTGAGCGAAATGCGAGCGCTTAAACCAAATTGCCCTTCACCTGTCGATATCAGTTCAAAAAGCAATGTGGTTATTATTTCAAATTAAATCACTGCACTTATTATTATATGGACGAACCACACGAATTGAAATAAAAGTATATTCCATTATTTTTTTCTATTCTTGAAAAGAAGTATTTAAATTATCAGACGTAGGATACAAAGCCACAGAGGCTCTTCTCGTCTTTTTATTATTTTATTTTTGTAATAATTAAATAACTTACAAGCCTTTGATCACATATAGTATGAATCCTTAATAAATTACAATCGATTTAACAAATATAAAGTTCACTAAAACTTACGTATGCATTTAATAATCGATTAAGATCTTAATTAAAAATATAGGAAACAATTTTACTGAGCATAAATTTCAAAATTCTAACTAAAATTATATATATATATTTTTTAATATAAAAAATTTCAACTAATTTTAAAATTATACCTGTAATACATTTTGTGATTCAGTGGCAAGACTTAATATTTTTAAATTTTGATTTTCATTCACGTGCCAAAGTACTGTAATAAATCTAATCATCACACATTTGAAAAACTAAATTTACCTAAAAACCCAAAATCACAATTAATTTCGAACAATACAAACTTCATGCACGTTAGATTATAATTGAATACTAAATTAGAAGTATTAATTTTCAAATACTCGATTAAAAAATCAAAACACAGATTACACAAAGAAACAAAAAAGGCGGGCTTTCAGAATACGAAATTGCCCGGACCGAGTTTGCGGGAATACTCCAACAATACACTGATTGTTCCACTTTTACTGATCTATTTATTTTATATATTTTGACATATGACAAAACAAAATGGCGCCAGTAACAAATCAATATTTCGATTGAAAAAAAAAAAGGAAAATTAGCGTGTTGTTTGAGTTTAGCAATAGGATTTGTGAAACATGGACGTTTCGACTGTCAACTTTAGTTTTTAATTCCTATTCCATCTAGCTCTTAAGAGGACACTCGCTCCGAATCAACTCATATGTTGAAAACCCGGCCAAATTAAAACTGTTAACGTTCACGGAAAAACTTTTTTTTTCTTCTATATGTTCATCAGTGCTGCCACCATACTAAGCAACATCATCGAAAGCGTTCTATTTTCAAATAACCGAAAAATGGCGCGCTTCATCACATAACTTTGCTAACGAGAGTGATTCAGCAAATATTACGTGATTTTCATTTTCTTGCTGGTCTCTTCGAGCATGTCCTTGATTTTGGTGAGCGGTGACCTCCTGTCGTCGGTTGTCTTCTCGACGTACATCGAGGGTAGGTGGATTTGGAGCGGGTCGCGGAGACGAGCAAGGTCTTTTTCTAATTTTGCTATCTGTAAATTAACAATACGATTATAATGAGACCCAATATTCAAGGGCGGCGCACGTATGCGATGACCCATTTTGAACTTTTGCATTGAAAGTGCACGTATCATCTTATTGCTTTTGCACATTTGGCTTTGTGACTTTTTCTTGCCAATTAATCTACAGATAATATAGATACAATTTTTTTTTGAGTAATTCTTGTCGCATACCTTTATTTACCCGCTATGGTAGAAATAGGTACCAGTAAGTATTGGTATGATTGGTGTTAATGATCATTACTAACTACCACAAGACAGTTGGATTCCAATATTTGAAAAAAACTATGGCCTTTTTACACTAACTACACAATGACTATGTTTTAAATAAAATTTCATAATAAGTATATTTGAAACTCCTCTTCCTCAAAAATCATTACTCGTGTGGACGTAACAGAAAGAGTACCAAATAACAATGCGTTACCATACAATAAATGACACAGGTAACTTAAGTTTCCTTCTTTAGTTGTCCAAAAAATTATGTTTGTAGTCTGGGATTTTTAAATGTAATCAAGAACTATCTACAATACTAACCTGATCTTTAAGATTATTGTATTGGTTAATATCGAGCCCGATCTTCTTTGCCTTCTTGTGTAGCATCAGCAGATGCTGTCGATCTTTGACATCGGGCAAAATGTACTCCTGAAAGAAAAAGAAAAAAAACTAGTTTGATATAGGTAAGACATTCTTCATTGCGTTTCGACAAAAGTAGATAGATTAGACTAATTGGTAAAAAAATAAATTGATAAGTTATTTAAAGAATGCAATGTAATGAGATTTAATATAATGTCAAGTAAAGTAAAGGTAAATCTAAGGGTAGGCAGCGGCTTGGCTCTGCCCTTGGCATTGCTTAAGTCCATGGGCAACGGTAACCACTCACCATCAGGTGGGGCGTATGCTCGTATGCCTACAAGGGCAATAAAAATATAAAAGTTATCTTTAATGAATTAAAACAATGTATGTGTATGTACTATTTTAATTGATTTTTTTTTTGTTTCCGACTGCTTATACTATAATGAAGTATAATGCCTCTAATATAGATATTTTCTCAAATAATTGTAACTCGGATAATTTCTTAAGCCATTGATAACAATAAAAGTAAACGGTTGTTTTTACCCTCAACACAGCCGGCTGACACCATAACCCCGAGTCAATGTTTTATTTGTTACATTATTTTTATTGCTTAGTTGGCTGGACGAGCTTACGGCCCACGTGGTGTTAAGTGATTACCGGAGCCAATGATGTCTAATCTACAAAGTAAATGACGGCACCCACCTCGAAGAGGTCTGAGTTTTACAGTACAACGGCTATCTTACCCTTCAAACCGAAACGCATTACTTCTTCACGGCAGAAACAGGCGGGGTGGTGGTACCTACCCGTGTGGACTCACAAAACGTCTTACCACCGTTAATAACTTGGATACTTCATTTTTTTTTTTGCTTTTTAATTATTATTTTTCCTGGAACTCGTAACTTTATTTGTATTTTTTTAATTTTTATTTGTAATTTGTAATTTTGTTTTCAATAGCTAATTTGGAGGCTCGCTCGCTATGTATATTAATACTGGTTTGCGGAGTGCATATATAATTAAGATTGCAATCCAGATCAAACTTAGGTACTATTTTTACGATTTAGTTAATATGTAATGTACCGTAATGATTGTGATTTGTTTTGTGCATCAATAAATAAATAAAAAACAAAAAAAAAATACATCGCGGCATTTTAGTGTTGGTGTAAATAACAATCAGAAACAATAGAGTGGTATGTAATATCTCTGACGAGTGTATTATGTATTCACATTTTACGTACCTGTTTAGTTAGAACGAAGTAAGCATACGCCGCCATAGCCGTTCCGTACGTTACGAAGTAAGTGACGGGCTCCATGATGTCCCAGGAGTACTCCCACCATGTTAAACGGGCCAGAACTCCGAACTGAACTCCCATCAGGCCAAGACCGAACCACGTTAGAGCCGAAGTACGACGCGAAGTCTCAACTTCGAGGCTCCTACGTTTCTGCAAATAAATTGAACTTCTCTATAATACAGATTGTTTTGAAATGCGTTGTAGAAAAGAGTGTATTTTTTTTGTTATTGCTTTGATGGGTGGACGAGCTCACAGCCTACCTGGTGTTAAGTGGTTACTGGAGCCCATAGACATCTACGACGTAAATGCGCCGCCCACCTTGAGAATAAGTTCTAAGGTCTCAAGTATAGTTACAACGGCTGCCCTATCCTTCAAACCGAAACGCCTTACTGCTTCACGGCAGGGTGGTGGTACTTACCCGCGCGGACTCACAAGAGGTCCTACCACCAGTAATTACGAAAATTATAATTTTGCGGGTTTGATTTTTATTACACGATGTTATTCCTTCACCGTGGAAGTCAATCGTGACATTTGTTGAGTACGTATTTCATTATAAAAATGGGTGCCCGCTTGGGATTCGAACATCGCTGCATCGCTCAACACGAATGCACCGGACGTCTTATCCTTTAGACCACGACGACTTTAATGGTATGTTACGAACAGTCAATTCTGACTGTGAGAACTACTAATCAACTGGTGATTTAGTTAAAATCGGTGCATCATTATAAATGAAACCTCAGATTCTAACAATTTTAAAAGATCAAAATGTACTCCTGTCGATTCAATCGATTAAGCAAAAATGTCATTTAGTGTCCTTTATAAAGATATTCAATAGCAGAGTTTATTATTGTCATTGTATGTTTGAATCACGGTAACAGGTAACTTTAAAGGCAGTGAAAATGATACTGATGATGATTGAAAATTCAAACTGGAAAGAATAAGTACATTGCGGTAGTAATAGGTAGATACTCCCGTGTGGATCATAATAGGTATTTTCGCTAGTAGATGCAAGTTGGCGATCAGTTCGAGGTCAATCAATGAAGGTAACAACAAAGGAAAGATCTTCCACCGAGCGATCAAAATCGCTTATTTATGCAACAAGCTTATCTTGAAATTGTCGTTAGCGAGAATTAGGTATCTGTCAAATATCTTCTTTTCTATCATAACAACCATGACCGTTGTTATGATAGAACATGACTGACTATGACATTTTTACGATTTTTTGTTTAAAATCAAAGTAATATAAAAAAAAATGCTGTTAAGATACTAACATCTTCGAGAGGTTGTAACTCGGTGTTAATTTTCTCCAGCTGCGCCCTCAGTTCCCTCTCCTTCCTTATCTGGTGCTCTCTCACGTTCAGAGCCTCGTACAGTTGATTCACCAAATTCCTGACGTCACTCAACTGAGTAACCTCTTCCATGCTTAGACGCTCCTGAAAACGAAAACCGCTTTAATACTTTACATAGGGGCCGAAGCTATTTTCGAGTTTCTAAAGATAGATTTACGTGGTTTTAGTTCGACTCAATGAACGCGCGAAATTTACCCAAAAATATTTATTTCGTACAAGTTTCTCTTCAAGGACTAAGTCTCAATCGTAAACTAGAATTTATGGATTAAAGAATAAGTCCGCATCAAAGTATTCGCCAAACAAGAAGAGACAATTAGACCAGTAATGTTTATTGATGTTATACCCAAAACTTTCGTCATTTATAAATGAACAATGATGTAAGCATTGGTAATGTAATAGTAATTATTACTAACGTTTTCGGGTTAAGTAAATTAAGTGTAGGTTTCGAGTGTTAAATTTATATTCGTTAGTGAAATTAAGCTAATTTACCTAATTTTTTAAATGTTTCTTTTTTTTTCAATAACTGAGTAGATGAGCACGTGGTTGTAGGGGTCAAGAGTCATTGTAAGGTGAATCCCGGCAACCAACTTAAGACACGGATGAAAATTACATAACATTTTTTTAAAACCGGACTACATGTTTGCTTCGAGACAGAAATTCTTAATATGGTGGTTGGTACCTGCACGTGCGGACTCAGAAAAGGATCGGTATTTGACCTACCTCTCAAATCTGACGGCAATAATTTTTCGTGAACAGAAGACACGTACAAAGTGCCGGATTAAATATATTCCATCAAAATACACTTTTAAAAAATATTTCGACAAAGAAAGCGGAATTGTCGTAACTTGAAAAAACCAACTTAACACCAGAGCCATATGGTAAAAAGTGGTTTAGCTCAAAATGCAAGTTACGACATTTTCGCTTTCTCCCGTCGATTTAATTCCCTAATTTAAAGACGAAATAAACATCATACCCGTTATAGTTTCAATACAGATCTGCGGTTACATTCAAGACAGTTTGTTTACGGAATAAGCCGCTCTTTTAATATGTAAGAGGGATACGCGGATTAACGTTGTAAATTAGAAATTGATGCTATAGTTGTTATGTCGGTAATAACGTAGTTACACGTAAATTACGGTTCGGAGATTGTGTCTGTGTCTCTATATCTTAATCTTGATACGTTTTAGAATATGATGAATGAATAGTGAGTTTTAGCAATTTCAGACTTTACATAATCTGTTATTCAAAAAACTATCTTGAAGACTATTAGAAAGCTATTAGACTATCTTGAAGGCCTAATGCATGCACATTCTTCTGAGAATGAATACCTTATGGTATTTTTTAGTATTTTCTTAAATGTTGCCTTTGTAGACATATGAGCCACGTGATGTTAAGCAATCACCGGTGCATATGGACTTCAGTATTATAACGGTATAACCAAGCCGGCTTTACGTAGCAGGATTTTTGCAGTATATATGACGTCGAGACAATCCATATACTATATATATGTTTGAATAATTTGTATGTAATGTCACTTTTTTTTTTGAGCCTTGAGGGGCTATATCAGCGTAGCCTTAACTAGTAGGTGAGCTCACGGGGCTCAAATCTGATGACGTTGCTAACACGAGCCGTGCTTCGCAGAATCTACCACCGAAACTCTGTAACAGTGGGCTGTGTCTGAGGGTTAATTTACTCGTCGAGCCCTTCGTCGCGAGCGACGGGTTCGACGAGAACGATGACCGGTGCTTGAGGTACCTCAAAGCACCATTCGTGGATCGGGAGGATCCGAAATGACGTGTTTGGGGCGACGTCGACTGCTTTCCATTCTGTCCGCAGGATCGGGAATGACCTTACCGGCGGCCACGATGAGAGGGTTCTCGTGCCGTGCCGCTTTATCGAAGTGGAATGTCATTCATGATGCTTTCAAACCCACCGTATAAAACCGTATGAACGGTTTTAATCAATTAACAACCATAAATATAATGGTCGTTCTATATCATCTCAAACAGATACAAGATCTGAGAGCTTGCATTAAGAGCAATATAATGAAACAAGCAAGACTGTTTGTTAACAATTAGGTATAAAGTTAATACCTACCTAATTGTCAACTTCTCTTAGTTAAATCATTCTGTCTGAAATTTATAACAATCGCTAAAGTAACAAGGTTACGTAAAATATCTTGTTTTCTTTCCACACTTTCGTTCTATAGCTCGATTATGTAGATTCCCTGTAGCTGCCCATAAGATAATAATATCGTATAATGTCTTCACGCAAATTCAGATAAAGTTATTCAGATTATGATTTCATCTCATAAAAAATTCTGAAATAGAGAAGGCTCTTTTGGAAAAATGTTTTAATAAACTATTTGACCCATACAGAATGTAATATCTAATCGTACCTTTCTTTAATCGACCTACACCTCTAGCTATTCCTGGTTACTAATACCGCATCATTCATTCTTCTAAAGTATGAATACTCTCACTCGCTTTTCTATTATGATTTAATAATAAAAAACGTTGTATCGCTCCGATATTGATGACTTCCATTAGATGTCTGAAACGTGGTCGCTCAAATTACAAGATACCTGGAAAATCGATGCCTTGAAGAGGTGGTGTTGGAGACGACTGCTGAAAATTCCGTGGACAGCGTTTCGGACCTCAAGGAACCTCAAGGAACTTCGTATACAGAATCGTTGACTGTTCAACTACGAATTCTCAAGTTCTTTGGGTACATCTCCAGAAAGAAAGATTCCATGGAGAGACTTGTTGTAAAGGGCCGTATAAAAGGCAGAAGACCTCGAGTTGGATACCCCACGCTCTTTTCAGCGCCTCCTATTCGAAAATATAATTATGATAATTGAACAATTACAGTATGTATAATAATCGCACAATTTTATTAGTTATTATACTTATTATATCACATTATTGCATGAATAAACAAAATAACTTAAATCTAAAGCCGCCATTTTTTCCTGCGATATAGTAGAACGCAAGTAAAATTCATTAATTCGTTAATTGACATCCGTAGCAAAAACTATACTTAAAATTAAAAAAAAAAACTATTTGGCTCGAGGTCAAATTGTCATATGCAATGCGGCCCGGCTATCAAAAAATTTGCTCACCCCTGGTCTAATGCAACACATTATTAATATAGACTTTGCAGTGGGTATGAATATTTCATTCTGCTTTATGGCACTTTCAGAGTCATGGCTTTCGGGGTGGAGGTCCTATTAAGCGGAACGATATCATAAGGAATTTTAAAGCAAATTGTTATTTTCATAAATTATGACTTTATAAATGGGAAAGATGAAGATGTCGAAAAGCTTCGAAAGCATTTAATAACAATAAAATGAGTATAGATAAAGAGATATACTATTACTCTTGTCTTATGCTACTTATTGAGATGCAACAAAAATTTAGAATGTTTTAATTTGATAATTTATTCTTACTCCTAACGAAGAATGTATATTTAACGACTTGATCTCAAATACTAGAGCAGCACCCTTGGTCCTAGTACTCACTTATCGGTTGTCATCTTCAAATCTGCTATTACAGGTTGATAACAAGCCGCCTATCTGCAGCTAATCCTCTTTAGGAATGGAAGGTTTTGTGTTAACAAAGAAGAGTAGACATTCAGATAGAGGGTTAACACGGAATAGTAATCAATATAATTGATCTGTACCATAATAATAGTTAAGGTCGAACTCTCAATTGTAAATAGATTATTTCTCCCTTTAGACCAGAACGTACTAATTCCACTACCACTACTCACTATCTCTCACTACTAAATATGAGAGATAAATATATTATGTATGTTACATCAGACATTAAGGTAATGCAAGGAATTATAGTTTAAATAAATAGCTGCCTTATTCATATAATAGGATCAAAGAACAGATGATAAATGAAAAGCATCTATTACTTCTGACCGGTTTTGGTTCGGAATTAATTAATCTATAGTAGTCTGAAATTGCTAAATCATCCCTTTCATTTTTCAGATCATAACCTTATATTATTATTAAATTTTCAATACAAATAAGTACTTTTATTGGATTATTTACTATTTTATTATTTTTACAATTTTTTTTACCAGGTTCTATTTTTCCTATTTTATTATTTACTATATAGTAATATACTATAGATAAGCATCTTATTTAATAGCTCGGTTTATCACGAAGAGGAACGAACAAGTACATTCATTAGTACTAGTAAAAACGCTTTCTCGAATAACGCCTAGACCAATCTGTAATTTGTTCAACAAATCCGTAGGGAAGACGAATTGATTAAATTCCTGTGATTTATTACGAGTGATTTACGATGGATCGAAATTGGAATATTTAAATTAGGCCCGTCGCTTTTCCATTAACGCCGTCCCTTGACAATTACGGTAGTTTTTTTTTTACGTATCCAAATTTCTTTTCTTCTTCATTTTAATCGTAATCAAACCTTTATACTAAGAAGTAAATACAGTCATGATTCTTCATAGTCGTATGCATTGGTGGTAGGACCTTTTATGAGTCCGCACGGGTAGGTACCACCACCCCGCCTGTTTCTGCCGTGAAGCAGTAATGCGTTTCGGTTTGAACGGTGGAGCAGCCGTTGTAACTATACTTGAGATCTTAGAACTTATATCTCAAGGTGGGTGGCGTATTTACGTTGTAGATGTCTATGGGCTCCAGTAACCACTTAATACCAGGTGGGCTGTGAGCTCGTCCACCCATCTGAGCAATAAATAAAAAAAAAACGCTTGGCAATGGTCGTGGTCATCATTTCGGGTTGTGGTACGCTTGACCAGACGTCGCCATTGCTCGGAGGAGGAAAGTTATGATATACCCACATAATGTTTCAAAAAAGATGTCTAAGAGTTTTGTGTATGTGATGCTGTCAACAAGCATAAGTTAAAGTTATTCGGTACACAGGTAATTGAACATTATTGAGAGTACTGCCATGTATTATCTTGTTATTCTAGATACGGGGTTGTGGGGACACCCACTCTTAAATGGTTTAACGGAGCCCGTCAACGTCACCTTGAAACATGAGACTGAGATCTCAATTGTCTAATTTTGTTGTATTCGAAATTGTAATCAGGCATCTATGGTGATATCTACTCTTGCGAGCCTAAGAAATACTCTTTTTTTTGGTCAGAAGGAAATCGCCGGACTCCCACCCTCCACTGGGGATGGCGAGCGGGGTATGTCGGAATCGAACCGACTAAAACCTCCTGTCGTTCACAACCCACGTCCGAACCTCGCATGAGACAGAACTCATGAAAAGGCAAAGGAGAGAGAGTGAAGCGTTTAGTGCGGAGCACATCTCTCCTATCACCCTCCCGCTCGGGACACCGGACCGGCGGTCGTCGGCGCCACGAACACCAGCCTTCTCGGTCGGCAGGCTATCCGAAGCCCGCCTAGATGGCGCCGGTTAGAGTGAGTTATCCTACGGAATACCCCGCTGGGTCAGAACCAGCGTGGATCGAGGATACCCGTCCTTCCATAACCGGATATAAAATATCCTAGCACTCAGCAACTAGGAAAATTTATAAATTTTATGGCTTATTATTTATTATAATAATACATATAAAAGTAAATAATATAATAAAAACCGTGGAAACGTAACACATGGTAATCCGGCCCCAAACTAGGATCCCCAGTAATATGGGAACTGGAAATTGATACACATACAAGATATACGTTTAAATAGATACATGTGTAGATATTAAACACTCAGACAGAGAGCAAAGAAGTGATTGCCACCGGAATGTTTGACCGATGTAGGAATTGAACCTGCGATTTTCGGCTCATAAATCAGGCGCACTGATTACTTCACCACGTACTTTACACGTTACGTGCTATCGTGTAAGGTCCTCGTAAACACGACAAAATTACGTGTTTATTCAAAAAGAAATGTCGTTAGATTTCGTGATAGCTCTTATTATTAGTAGCAATAAAACGAAATATTGATTGAGTTAAGTTTGTTTTCAAGCCGTAAATACGGTAAATATAAGCTGTTAAACAAACGGCGAATGCATCTAATGCACGCAGAGTGCAATTAAAACTTCCAGTGAGACGGAAAAGTTAAGACTTAATGAGATCTGTCTCAGTCGGAATTCGAATTAGCTTTTCAGAAGGAATGGCCTTTTTGTTAATAAAATACATATATTCATTGCTTCTTTTCTTTATGTTTATTTTAGAAATAGTTTATTTTAGCTGCTGCGCTATTACGAACGCATCTTAATCACCAATCAATCCTTCAAAAAATACTTATTATCTATAGGGATATAATTTTAGACTGACACATACGAAAAACAATCTCTGACTGATGAAAATAATGGTTCTAGATAGTAGGCATGATTTCTGCGACAGTGACGAATGAATGATATGACGTTAGACCATATCAATGAACCTTGATATATAATTTCAAAGAACATCAATTGATTTACATCTGCTCAGCTTGCAGTGTAAGCTGGTAATCTATATGTTATTATAAGAGAAATTTAAAACCAATCAGGCCGCACCCAACGTCATAACTTCAAGGTTCTAAACAGATTGGTGGTAAATAATTTTTTCTTCGTTTTTGCATCTCTATGATGATTTTTCATTTACTCAAAGCTATGCAACACGCAATAGTGTTTGGATACAATGTTGGACGAACACGGGTGTCTCAAGCCGTTCAATAAACACGTAAACACTAACATAGTTGTTCCAATGTAATATCTTTCAGAATACACCAAGTTGTTTTGTTTATTGTAACATCGCGGCTAAGTACGTAATGACATTGTTGAATGAATACTGGAGATATGTGTTATGTTCAAACGAGATTACCGTGAGTAAAATGTTGCATTCATATTTGAAAGGTCTTTATTCTAAAACGACGTGGCCTTTAGTCTCACGTGGACCAAGTTAAACATCGGTACGCGGACAAAAGATTAGGTAGGATCTGTTTTAATTGGACGAAAAGAAAAACCAAAAAAAGAGGTTGCGTGTACTTATGTACGCGCGTAAGAAGTTATACTTTATTTTTATTAAATTTATTTCTTTTTTTTACTTAAATTTTAATAAATTTGAAAAAAAAATCGATTAAACAACATCCTCAAACACGCATATTGGACATCCCTTTTCTTGACATCGTATAAATTCGGTAATTCTCGGTACGGTTCGGAAAGTTCACCTGCGGCTATATTCAGACTCGCCAAGTTACGTCGGTCGTATTGTAATGAGCGATTTAGTGGGCAACTTCATTCTGTTAATTTTGTGTCACGGTGCGCGCGCATCGTAAAATTTCACTCTCATCAATTTTTCATAACGCGCCTAAAGAAGTATAACTTCAATAAATATAGTCACTCTTATTTAAATACATCATAACTCATTGAATGTAAGAAATCGTGATGAGAGCCCATTACATAATAAGGTGTACGTATGTCCGGATGTTAATGATATTTACCACTACTTGTGTCAAGAAATTTTCACGCCCCTCACTCATATAAATTACTCCAATCAACGCGGTTTTTTTTTCAATTTGTTGTAATTGTCTCTTGCAATCACAAAGTTAATTGAGCGTGCGATCCGTGTGTACAGAAATGCCGATCAATCAACCGCACCAATTAGGTTAAGTGGATACCGCAAGACAGGTCCTGGTCGAGAGCTCACTCGATTTGGAGTTCACTTGACGTCCACTACTGCTAAATTCTATCTTTATATTAAATTTTATTTAATAGATTACTTATTGCTTAATGAATTAATTCCGGTGGGTTTGCACGCAATTACCACACCGCTACTTGAGTGCTACTCGAGTTCCACTTGATCCCTACTTGAGTACTCAAAAGCTATCTTGAAACATAACATTGAAGAATTAAAACCGCTACGCTAAAATATTAGAAAATAATTAAAATGAAATCTTATATCTTATACCTTTAAACGAGCAATTCTTGTATATATATATATATAATCTGAATCTCGGAAACGGCTCCAACGATTTTCATAAAATTTAGTATACAGGGGATTTCGGGGGCGATAAATCGATCTAGCTACGATTTATTTTCAGAAAATGTTGTTTTATTCGTGTTTTCAATAATCAACTCTTTCCGACATCTATTGGCGAATAATAATATTATTTTTCTTAATTGAGGGCAACTAACCGCTTTAAAGACGCAACAAGATGGCGTTATAAAAAAAAACCATCAAAAGGTCATCATCTAGTATAGTTTAATTGATATATCATTTTTTTTTAAATGAAAGCAATAATGTTCGCATGCGGGTAAAAAACATCAACGCCATGTTGAATTGTTTATTTGTTTACTATTCCATTTTCAAAACTCTGCATGCAATAAAAAATGTAATGTCACAAATCAACCATATAGGTACTCGTAGTGCAGTGCGTGTCTGCAGCAATGTTAGCCGGCAATTAGGGAAAGTACTTAAGTGGTTCAATAGCACCATTGTGGGTTCATTAATGTATTGTTCTGTTCGCTATCAGCTCAATTCACTAAATTAGTGCTTTCAGAATACACCATTGCTATATGTACATGCGATTCACAATACCACATAACAGATAATATCTCGTGATAGGATTAGGTACGGAAATTTCTTAAACGAAAATCAGGTGACCTTTAAAATTTTATTCAATTACTAGCTGACCCAGCAGACTTCGTAGTGCCTCCATCGATAAATAAAAGACCCAAACTTTTGTATAAAATAAACATAAATCAAACAAAAAGAATCAGTCCGACGGAGGACACATCAAAAGAAAAACAAAATTGTTATTTTTATTTAATTCCAAGCATTTTCATATTTATCTACCTTTTAAACCTTCTCTGGACTTCCACAAATAATTCAAGACCAAAATTAGCGAAATCGGTCCAGCCGTTCTCGAGTTTTAGCGAGACTAACTAACAGCAATTCATTTTTATATATATAGATGACTTACTTAGATTTAATTTTTTAACACACATTATTTATTGGCTGAATTATAAAAATAAATGTTTCCTTATTCAAAACTATTCACAGTTTAAAAACACAATTACTATTATTTAGGTCTTTTACTTTGTTTACTAGGATGTTAACGTTTATATAGTAATAAATGGCGTTTATAAAATGGAACACCAGGGAACGATGCAACGAAAACTTTACGTGATGCTTATAAATTGTTCTGTTCCCGGTTTAAGTTCAAACATAAATTGTACGGGAATATAGTAACACTACGTTCGTAGTAAAACATACAACACACCTGACGTTAGTCTTAATCGAAAAATGGACATAACTTTTCTAATCTTCTTCAGCGCTCGAGATCTGAACAACGTTCGGTTTCCAAAACCGATTTTAGAAATTTCTAGATAATTTATTGTATATTTTTTTTAGCGCAGCGGTAAATGGTTAGTCTTTCCGCATTAATCCTTAGAAATATCAGAGCATTATTTTACGACTAGCGGTATACCATCAGTATCAAATATTCCCTAAAGCGACGTCCAAATTTTAAAGAAAGAAATAACAGTAATTTATTCTTCAAGCTTTTAATATTACATTTGCATAATGCGTTCTTATACAAAACGTGTGGGTGAATACACGTACTTAGGAATGCACAGCGCATGCCTGCGCTAAGATTAAGACCAGTAATCTTCTTAAAGCGTTGAATAGAGAACTTATGTTGGAAAATCGCTTGGCGTTCGGCCAGGATTCAATTAAGATGTGACATGCGCACACAATATCTCGCCATTTTCAATATCAATCAATCTAGAGAAAGATAATGGAAGTAATCGAAATATCATGCTTTCGGAAAATATGAACAGATATTAAAGCGTTTTTTGTGACTGACTTTTCGTAAAGATGTTATCAATCATGGTCACTGGTTATTACTATAATAGCATCGTAGTGTTAAATATTAAAACTTTATACACAACATGAACTAAAAGTATCTTGAGCTCTATTTGTTTGATTTAGAGTTTCAATTTTAGAATAAGATGAAGTCGACTGTTAGATAAGTGACAACCACCTGCAGTCAGATTTGTAAACGTGTAAATGTTACATAATTTTAAAGGGAACAGTCATATCGAGGGGTAAATGGCGATTTGGTTTAAGCGACATTTTTGCAGTATTACCGGAGTCATTTAAAGCTTATAGTTTGGAAAAAATATCGTAACAAAAAACTACTTCGGCTATTAGAACGGGGTAAGCTTGATTGAAGTTCAATTAAAAACATCGAACTGTTGATGCTAAAACCAAACAAAACAGACTTTTCAATTAGAAAAATAAATGTAGCGTGTTATGGGAAATCTCTCTTAAATCAAATACTGGTGGTAGGACCTCTTGTGAGTCCGCACGGGTAGATACCACCGCCCTGCCTATTTCTGCCGTGAAGCAGTAATGCGTTTCGGTTTGAAGGGCGGGGCAGCCGTAGTGACTATACTGAGACCTTAGAACTTATATCTTAAGATGGGTGGCGCATTTACGTTGTACATGTCCATGGGCTTCAGTAACCACTTAACACCAGGTGGGCTGTGCGATCGTCCACCGAAATCTCTATATATAAAAATGAATTGCTGTTCGTTAGTCTCGCTAAAACTCGAGAACGGCTAGACCGATTTGGCTTATTTTGGTCTTGAACTGTTTGTGGAAGTCCAGAGAAGGTTTAAAAGGTAGATAAATATTAAAATGCTCGGATTTAAATAAAAATAACAATTTTGTTTTTCCTTTGATGTGTCCCCCGTCGGACGGATCCCTTTTGTTTGTTTTAAGTTTTTTTTATACAAAAGTTTAGGTCTTTTATTTATCGATTAAGGCACTACGAAGTCTGCCGGGTCAGCTAGTAAGCAATAAAAAAAATTGCTTTTTACCCCTTGATATGATTATACTGTCGAATGGTAGGTGAGTACTAACTTGTGACGGGCTCTTAACGTAGTACTCCGTGTCGTTAATGATGAGTCGGAAATCGGTTTCCAGTAATGACTCGATGGTGTCACTCGAGGAGATCCGGACCCGCTCGTCTGCCGCCAGTGCAGCAGCACGCTCCACCCCACGGTCTTCTGCTTTCACCTGTGAAATTAAATTAACATCAACAAAATTTTAGCGGTAGGCAGCGGCTTGGCTCTGCCCCTGACATTGCTGAAGTCCATGTGCGACGGTAGCTACTCACCATCAGGTGGGCCATGTGCTCGTCTGCTACAAGATCAATAAAAAAAAAGATGTCGTAGGACACCGGATAGGAACGAAGTTCCTTATTATAAAAATATAAATTTAAAGTTTTATTCGGGGTATAAAGAAAATAAAACTGGAGATTTCGCAACAACCGACGGTCATTCGGTAACGTGCGAACTTGTTGTGGTACACTTCATTCACGGTTGTTTGCATAAGAGTTAGCGTATTGCGCAAACGAACGCTCTGAGAACGTGGTCAATGAATGATAAAAAAAAAAAATATTTTTTTACGTTATTACAAAGTTAAGTCGTACACTGTGTGCATTACTAATAAAAATCTTACTTTACGGACGTTTTTTCCGTCCCATAAGGAACTTCCTTCCAAAAATTCATTATACATAAATAACAATTTTCCAACAGCTTTAATTTTTTATTTATTTACGCCGTTATGAAACGCACACAGATGAAATAAAACAATCGCCGAGCGTGAGCGCTCGTGAACACTCTTCACGTTACGTACATCACATAAATGACTATTACTATGTATAGCCAACCTCTCTCACGCGAAAGAATATGCATAAATAATAAACAAGACGAATGTTTTTAATAACTCTGTCTTAAAGTATTTCTATTCTTATTTTCGACAATTTGAAAATATAAAGTATTCGTTCTTTATAATATCTTGATATTTCTATGCCAAATGAATGTAATGCTACTACTCGTAATTTTGAATTGAAAATTAATTCTTTAAACACAGCATTTATAAGTTTAACATCTTCACTATCCTGGGATATTATTCCAGCTACATACGAACGGGTAGGTGAGCTCACGGGCTGAGCTTGAAAGAACTTTCTAACACTAGCAAGTGCAGTGTTTCGCAGAATCTACAACCGGACCGGAATCGCGACCCACCGAGAAGATTCAGTGAGTAACTCAGTAGACTAATCTTGATTAAATTTCGGAGGTCGTTATGCCAGAGCTATTACTCAAACCAACGAGACCTTTGAACAGAGTTATCATTATGAATCTTAATTACGATAATACCTTAAGTTCATCGACTTACTGCCTCGGGTCTTAGGACGAAATGTTAACTTTATCTGGCTTATTAAGTAAATCTTAAAACATTTTAATGAGGTTCGGCTGTGAGGGTAAATTCGAAAATTGTAGATTAATAATTGTTTAAATAAATATTTTAATCTCGGCTACTAACTAAAAACTTTGTTGATGTTCAAGAATTATTCTGATACCAATTCTGATCAAATACCCATACTATACTTCGGTTCCCTCTGTATTCTGTACCGTATGTTCCATGGGGAGTGCTCTGAGGAATTGTTCGAGATGATACCGGCATCTCGTTTTTACCATCGCACCGCCCGCCACCGGAGTAGAGTTCATCCATACTACCTGGAGCCACTGCGGTCATCCACAGTGCGTTTCCAGAGATCTTTTTTGCCACGTACCATCCGGCTATGNGCCGTATCACTTAGGGAGAAGGGTATGGGGCAGGAATGGATAAGGATTAGCGATGATACACAACTTTAGCGTAGACCGTCAATATACAGGTACCGTCCCGTTCGAGAAGCAAGACAAAGTGACAGATGTCAAATCGCGACGGCACCGTCAAATCGCGACCCGTGTTGCCGTGGTAAGAATTCAAAAACTAACGGATTGGTTTCGAACATGGTTCAGTAGCACCATTGTGGGTTCATTAATGTATTGTTCTATTCGCTATCAGCTCAATTCACTAAATTAGTGCTTTCAGAATACACCATTGCTGTATGTACATGCGATTCACAATACCACATAACAGATAATATCTCGTGATAGGATTAGGTACGGAAATTTCTTAAACGAAAATCAGGTGACCTTTAAAATTTTATTCGATTACTAGCTGACCCAACAGACTTCGTAGTGCCTCCATCGATAAATAAAAGATCCAAACTTTTGTATAAAATAAACTTAAAACAAACAAAAGGAATCTGTCCGACGGGGGACACATCAAAGGAAAAACAAAATTGTTATTTTTATTTAATTCCGAGCATTTTCATATTTATCTACCGTTTAAACCTTCTCTGGAATTCCACAAAAATTCAAGACCAAAATTAGCCAAATCGGTCTAGCCGTTCTCGAGTTTTAGCGAGACTAACTAACAGCAATTCATTTTTATATAATATATAGATGACTTACTTATATTTAATTTTTTAACACACATTATTGGCTAAATTATTATATGTTTTCTTATTCAACACTATTCACAGTTTCAAAACACAATTACTATTATTTAAGTCTTTTACTTTGTTTACTAGGATGTTAACGTTTGTATAGTAATAAATGGCGTTTATAAAATGGAACACCAGGGAACGATGCAACAAAAACTTTACGTGATGCTTATAAATTGTTCTGTTCCCGGTTTAAGTTCAAACATAAATTGTACGGGAATATAGTAACACTACATTCGTAGTAAAACATACAACACACCTGACGTTACTCTTAATCGAAAAATGGACATAACTTTTCTAATCTTGTTCAGCGTTCGAGTTCTGAACAACGTTCGATTTCGAAAACCAATTTTAGAAATTTCTAGATAATCTATTGTATTATATTTTTAGCGCAGCGGTAAATGGTTAGTCATTCCGCATTAATCCTTAGAAATATCAGAGCATTCTTTTATGACTAGCGGTATACCATCAGTATCAAATATTCCCTAAAGCGACGTCCAAATTTTAAAGAAAGAAATAACAGTAATTTATTCTTCAAGCTCTTAATATTACATTTGTATAATGCGTTCTTATACAAAACGTGTGGGTGAATACACGTACTTAGGAATGCACAGCGCATGCCTGCGCTAAGATTAAGACCAGTAATCTTCTTTAAGCGTTGAATAGAGAACTTATGTTAGAAAATTGCTTGGCGTTCGGCCAGGATTCAATTAAGATGTGACATGCGCACACAATATCTCGCCGTTTTCAATATCAATCAATCTAGAGAAAGATAATATGGAAGTCATCGAAATAACATGCTTTCGGAAAATATGAACAGATATTAAAGCGTTTTTTGTGACTGACTTTTCGTAAAGATGTTATCAATCGTGGTCACTGATTATTACTATAATAGCATTGTAGTGTTAAATATTAAAACTTTATACACAAAATGTAAGAGTATCTTGAGCTCTCGTATTTTGTTTGATTTAGAGTTTCAATTTTAGAATAAGATGAAGTCGGCTGTTAGATAAGTGACAAGCACCTACAACCAGATTTTTAAACGTGTAAATGTTACATAATTTTAAAGGGAACAGTCATATCGAGGGGTGAATGGCGATTTGGTTTAAGCGACATTTTTGCAGTATTACCGGAGTCATTTAAAGCTTATAGTTTGGAAAAAATATCGTAACAAAAAACTACTTCGGCTATTAGAACGGGGTAAGCTTAATTGAAGTTCAATTCAAAAAACATCGAATTGTTGATGCTAAAACCAAACAAAACAGACCTTTCAATTAGAAAAATAAATGTCGCGTGTTGTTCGAAATCTGTCGTAAATCAAATACTGGTGGTAGGACCTCTTGTGAGTCCGCACGGGTAGGTACCACCGCCCCGCCTATTTCTGCCGTGAAGCAGTAATGCGTTTCGGTTTGAAGGGTGGGGCAGCCGTAGTAACTAACTATACTGAGACCTTAGAACTTATATCTTAAGATGGGTGGCGCATTTACGTTGTACATGTCCATGGGCTCCAGTAACCATTTAACACCAGGTGGGCTGTGAGCTCGTCCACCCAAATCTCTATATATAAAAATGAATTGCTGTTCGTTAGTCTCGCTAAAACTCGAAAACGGCTGGACCGATTTGACTTATTTTGGTCTTGAATTACTTGTGGAAGTCCAGAGAAGGTTTAAAAGGTAGATAAACATGAAAATGCTCGGAATTAAATAAAAATAACAATTTTGTTTTTCCTTTGATGTGTCCCCCGTCGGACGAATTACTTTTGTTTGTTTTAAGTTTATTTTATACAAAAGTTTAGGTCTTTTATTTATCGATTAAGACACTACGAAGTCTGCCGGGTCAGCTAGTAAGCAATAAAAAAAATTGCCTTTTACTCCTCGATATGATTATACTGTTGTATGGTAGGTGAGTACTAACTTGTGACGGGCTCTTAACGTAGTACTCCGTGTCGTTAATGATGAGTCGGAAATCGGTTTCCAGTAATGACTCGATGGTGTCACTCGAGGAGATCCGGACCCGCTCGTCTGCCGCCAGTGCAGCAGCACGCTCCACCCCACGGTCTTCTGCTTTCACCTGTGAAAATAAATTAACATCAACAAAATTTTAGCGGTAGGCAGCGGCTTGGCTCTGCCCCTGACATTGCTGAAGTCCATGTGCGACGGTAGCTACTCACCATCAGGTGGGCCATGTGCTCGTCTGCTACAAGATCAATAAAAAAAAAGATGTCGTAGGACACCGGATAGGAACGAAGTTCCTTATTATAAAAATATAAATTTAAAGTTTTATTCGGGGTATAAAGAATATAAAACTGGAGATTTCGCAACAACCCACGGTCATTCGGTAACGTGCGAACTTGTTGTGGTACACTTCATTCACGGTTGTTTGCATAAGAGTTAGCGTATTGCGCAAACGAACGCTCTGAGATCGTGGTCAATGAATGATAAAAAAATATATTATTTTTTGTACGTTATTACAAAGTTAAGTCGTACACTGTGTGCATTACTAATAAAAATCTTACGTTACGGACGTTTTTTCCGTCCCATAAGGAACTTCCTTCCAAAAATTCATTATACATAAATAACAATTTTCCAACAGCTTTAATTTTTTATTTATTTACGCCGTTATGAAACGCACACAGATGAAATAAAACAATCGCCGAGCGTGAGCGCTCGTGAACACTCTTCACGTTACATACATCACATAAATGACTATTACTATAGTCTATAGCGAACCTCTCTCACACGAAAGAATATGCATAAATAATAAACAAGACGAATGTTTTTAATAATTCTGTCTTAAAGAATTTCTATTCTTATTTTCGACAATTTGAAAATATAAAGTATTGGTTCTTAATAATATCTTGATATTTCTATGCCAAATTGAATATAATGCTACTACTCGTAATATTGAATTGAAACTTAATTCTTCATACACAGCATTTCTAAGTTTAACATCTTCACTATCCTGGGATGTTATTCCATTCGTAGCGAAGCTCACGAGCTGAGCTTGAAAGAATTTTCTAACACTAGCAAGTTCAGTGTTTCGCAGAATCTACAACCGGACCGGAATCGCGACCCACCGAGAAGATTCAGTGAGAAACTCAGTAGACTAATCTTGATTAAATTTCGGAGGTCGTTATGCCAGAGCTATTACTCAAACCAACGGGACCTTTGAACAGAGTTATCATTATGAATCTTAATTACGATAATACCTTAAGTTCATCGACTTACTGCCCCGGGTCTTAGGACGAAATGTTAACTTTATCTGGCTTATTAAGTAAATCTTAAAACATTTTAATGAGGTTCGGCTGTGAGGGTAAATTCGTAAATTGTAGATTAATAATTGTATAAATAAATATTTTAATCTCGGCTACAAATAAAATCTTTGTTGATGTTAAAGAATTGTGTATTCTGATACCAATTCTGATCAAATACCCATACTATACTTAAGTCGTAATTAAGTACCTACTTATTCATTAAAGTAAGACTTACACAACATTCATTAAAGTTACGTTAAATTAGAATTTAGATTATTATTATTCTTCGTGTCGTAATGACGTTTTCGTATACATAATATTATGAACACATATCACACCTTCAGAATTGAAGTGGCCTAATCCAAAATATTTGTTTTTTGGAAAACGCCAAAAATATAATTGAAAAATTGTAATTTTTCAGTTTTGATTTTAATAATTTAAGCCTTAAAGCGCATACCTTAAAAATTAAGGTATGTGCTTCATTTACAAGTGACGGAAAGTATACATTGTCCTTTTCTAAGCAAAATTTAATTTTCATTTTTAATTTAAAATAAATAAATTTATAAACTGATAGAATACATGTTTATAAGACGTTCATAGTATAAAAGACACTTTCTTATTATTTTTACTTAAGCTACTTCAATTCTAAAGGTGCGATATGTTATCCAATTCGATTATGTGCGCGCTCAACGAAGTTTCAATTCACCAAGGTACGTTTAATGTTTGAGGTCGATTCTCACCTGCTCGAGGAGGTCGCCGACGGTCTGAGAGACTGGACGTAGTGTAAAGCGGCATCGCTCGCGTCTTGAGGGCAGCGGTACCGTGATCACGGGCAACCCCCGGCGGTATGTCACCGTCACCTCTGTAACAATTATACGAAATTGCATTCAAATCGTTCTCTTGATCTATATCTATCTATACTAGTACTAGTAATATGTAAATCTACAGTGGTTTTTACGGATGTCCCGTATAACTACTGAACCATGCATTTGATTGACTTGAAACTTGGTATGTAGAAAATACATGTACTTAATGGATATGCTAATATTTATATGAGTGTTGGAGTCCCTAATAAGAATGAAAATAAATAATATTGTTAATTTTAAATGCCCACCGAAGCGGGCGAGTACGGCTAGTAATTAATAATTTCATTGACTCGGTGGTGCAGTAATTAGCGCCCCTGACTGTCGTGCCGAGGGTCATGGATTCGATTCCCACATCGGGCAAACGTTTGTGAGATGAACAGCTTTGTTTGCTCTTTCTCTGGGTGTTTATTATCTATATATGTACATAAACGTATATGTATGTCAGTCTCTGGTACGCAAAACACAGAAAATCCGAATTAGGGGCCAGATGACCGTGTCTGATTTGTTACCAGTTATTTATTTGATAAACTCTTTCGGGCTAGAGTTAATATTTTAATTTTGTTTTATTTATTTTATTCGATTAATCGATTTTAATCGTCGCTAAACTAAAAACACCAAATCTCAATATCACTGTAAAAATACGGCTCTGAAAAACAGTAAACGTACCCACCCATCTACGTGTACCAAAAATATTTCGGATATTTAAGAGTAATCGGTTCTTTTTAACATACAAAACTGTCTTATTTCAACATACATATGACTTTCAATTATGGGGCTTTTGAATTCTCGCAACATTTTGTTCAGTGCGAGAACTGAAATGTATTCAATATCTTTTGCCCTCGACGACGATGTGTGTGAATAGCAAGCACTTGACGTTGAAGCGCCCTTTGCTTCATTGCTTTCTATTGTTTTACGAGAGCAAACACTCGCTTTTTGTCCTCATACGATGCTACACTAAATTGCTACATTAAATTTTCTTACAGAAGATAAGTTCTCGTTAATTTGTTGCATTTTTAAACTTGATTGTAGTCGCTTCGGTAGGTCCGCTTGAATATCGACAATATCCTGCCATCATGTGTTACAGATTCCATCTTTACTATTGAAATATAAATACTACTTATATAACCTCCAATGTGTTTCTCGTGTAGAGTAGTACTCGTAAACATTGAATTCTTTCACTTACTTAATTATTATTTTTAAGCTTAGATGGGTGGACGAGCTCACAGCTCAACTGATTGGTACTGGTTACTGGAGCCCATAGTCATCTACAGCGTAAATGCGCCACCCACCTTGAGATATAAGTTCTAAGGTCTCAGTATAGTTATAACGGCTGCCCCACCCTTCAAACCGAAGCGCATTACTGCTTCACGGAAGAAATAGGCAGGGTAGTGGTGCCTACCGACTCACAAGAGGTCCTACCACCAGTAAGTACCACCAGTAAATTATATTTTATTTACATTACATAAAATTGCATTAATTTACTTCAGTATGATGGGTACAAGGAGCGTGGGGCGTCCTCCAACCAGGTGGACTGACGACTTAGTGCGCACGGCGGGAAGTAGTTGGATGCGGAAGGCGGAGGGCCGCATTATGTGGAAGGCATTGGGGAAGGCCTATGTCCAGCAGTGGGCAGATAAAGGCTGATGATGATGATGATGATGATGACTTCAGTAAAAGAAATGTTCCAAGTTATTATACTCGGACTTGTGAAAAACGAAACCATAAACCCCTAATGAAAAATTAAAGAACAGTTAAATTAATGACGGTTTCAAGTATCATTTCGTTACCTCGCACTCGTAACTTCATTTTTAACGCCATCAATATTTTTTTGTATGTTTCAGTTGCTAAGTCTTGTACAGAACGAAATACTCTGAAATTTTATTTGGTTTCGTAATTTTCTTAGTAAATTTTGTAATTTTATGGATGTTTAAGGATTTTGTTTTCATTGCTTCTCAACAGAACTAATGAGGTTCGTACCTATCCGAAATCCGACTCATTTAGGAGCCAGTCACGATCGCCGGCCTAGACAGGTCATTACTGATCCACTCGGACCACTAACACAATTATTAGCGGCTCTAATATTAGGAACAGGCATCGGGACCCTGGTAACCGTACTCTACCTAACTAATCTAATCTAACCCATCACACTGGCGAGCTTCTTGCCAAATCTACTGGTGGTAGGATATCTTGTGAGTCCGCGCGGGTAGGTACCACCATCCTGCCTATTTCTGCCGTTAAGCAGTAATGCGTTTCGGTTTGAAAGGTGGGGCAGCCGTTGTAACTATACTTGAGACCTTAGAACTTATATCCCAAGGTGGGCGGCACATTTACGTTGTAGATGTCTATGGGCTCCAGTAACCACTTAACACCAGGTGGGCTGTGAGCTTGTCCACCCATCTAAGCAATAAAAAAAATCTTCTCAGCAGATAACGATCTCGGTCCGTTACTACTAGTACCTACTACTGCATCTACATGCATCTTCTCGAACTACTAGGCCTAGCTCTTGGAGGCGCTCGTTCGACTCCTGGCTGAACCCACACTTGCCCACCTGTCCTAGTGAAACCGAAAAGGCCTTTAGGCGACCCTTCCACCAAAAAATTTTTTTTATTTTTTTATTGCTCCTGTATGCAGACGAGCATACGGTTTGCTGATGGTGAGTGGTTACCGTCGCTCATGGACGTTATCAATGCCAGGGGCAGAGCCAAGCCGCTGCGTACCGTTTAATAGTCTCCACAAGTAGCAACATGTTTGATTTTTTCTAAATTGCAAATGTAACGCGAGTGGAAAAAATAAAAACCCAGAAATACACGCTAAATCAATTTCAATTTAAACATAAAAAAAAACTAGGTACAAAAAATGGTTTCATTTTTCCTTTAAATAGTATTATGTATACTCGAATAGACAAACAATAGTAAAAGTGAAAAAGTTATTAATGAAAAAAATTATTTCTTATTTTGGTTTTATTTCAATAAACCAAATTTTCTAAAGATTTATGCTCGGATCCAGTATTACTTTCAGATAGACAGCCAATCTTCTTGGGAACAGTAGGTTTGAGATTAACTAGTCAAGACAGGTTATTAGTAATCGGATTAATTTAAAAAAGTTTGTGAGAATACTATTATTATTATTACGGACAAATGATGGGGACGTAGTGATAGCAGCTCGAAATTGAGGTCTGCCTATTTAAGCTTATTCCATTGTACTCAAATAATTCAACAAAATGATTACTTTTTTATACTGATGATTATTTTTTTATACTGAGTGTAATAAGGCTCTGTCATACACCTGTCGAATTTGTAAGTGGTTACTGAAGCCGCATCTACAACGTAAATACCACCAGCCACCTTAAAACATGAGTAGGTCTCACTTTTAACTACGTCTGCCCCGTCCTTCAAGCCGAAACGCATTACTGCTTCACGGCAGAAATAGGCAGGGTAACCGTACCCGTGCGGACTCTCAAGACGTCCTTCGACCAGTAATTACGCAAATTATAATTTTGCGGGATTATTCTCGGGGCGTGTTGAATATACGCAAACCGTCAGTAATCCAGTATTCGGTCCTAGTTCTTACTTCGTGCGTAATGTCGGGTATGATGAGCTAAAGGTATGTAGCAGCAACAACTAGAGGTGACCGATACGTCGTCGGTTTCGCTTACCCTTGTCAACTTATGAATAGTCGGAGAGAGTTCAGTGATCCTCTAGCCTAATCCCTTAACCTAAAACGAGTCCCCAAATCATATTACCAAAACACTTGAGACGTTAATAAAAAAAAGGCAACGATGCTCATTTCTTTAATATTACTTTTAGTATCATAACTTCATTAGAGTAATTTCATTCGCTTGTTCATCGCCCGTCTGGCGACTTTAACGTAATTAAATTGCCGCTGGCAAATTTAGATATTTCACAGGCGTTATACCAAAATTTTCGTACGCCATGGCACGTCTAATAATTTATAACAAAACTAGAAAATTTATTTCTTTCTAATTAAACGACAAAGGGTTTTAAATATAGCTGACTCAATACCGATGGTTTTTTTTTTTTGGTCAGGAGGAAATCGCCGGTATTCCGCCCTTCTCTGGGGATACTGGGCGGGGTATGTCAGAGTCGAACTGACTAAAACCTCCTGTCGCTCAACAACCAACGTCCAAACCTCGCATGAGACAGAACTCATGAAAAGGCAAAGGGAGGAAAGTGAAGCGTTTGGTGCGGAGCACATCTCTCCCATCACCCTCCCCCTCGGGACGCCGGACTGGCGGTCGTCGGCGCCACGACCACCAGCCCTCTCAGTCGGCAGACTGTCCGAAGCCCGCCTAGATGGCACCGGTTAGAGTGGGTTACCCTACGGAATACCCCGCTGGGCCAGAACCAGCGTGGGTCGAGGATAGCCGGCCTTCCATCACCCGGATGCTCTTGCGTAAAATACCGATGGTAATATAATATTTGCTTCATTTTAATAAAACGACAAAGGGTTTTAAATATAGCTGACTCAATACCGATGGGAATATACATGACTATCATGCTAAAAGTAAGCACTCGCACATAACAGAGGTTATTGTAATTTAACGTATTTATTTTCATCACAAGAACCGTATTGTTACGCGGCTACAGCACGCATTCTTTATCGAATACTCAAAAATATATTTTAACATCTATCTTCTTGTTTCAATTGAAATAAATTCCAAGATTGTCCGATTGTTTTGCAAATATCAACTTCACGTCTTACAGAATAAGGCATAATTGATGAATTATGCGCGTTAGCGTATAAGTGCGGCCGCACTCCTCGGCAGCCGTTGTAATTACCCTGTCACTTTCCTAATTATCATCGAGTTGTCCAGTTTCACTTCGATTCTGATTTATGAACACTGTTTTTGCATGCAAACATACTATTTCATTAAGAAACTGATAGATCGTTCATTATAAATTATATATTGATATCTTTAAAATCAATTAGGCAAAACGTGTAACATTGTACTAATCGTGAAAGTATAGGTAAATTAATATTAGTAAGGTCATTATTATTATTAAGTTTTATTAATTCATTAGACACGGATATAGTTGATATCATGGCTATCTGATGTTTACAAGATAAATATGAGGGGATTACAATCAAAACACTAATTTTCCTACCCATAGAACCAGATTTTAAATAAAATTTGATTCGATTTCCAGTATCAATCTGTATAACAGTGGTGGCAAAGGCAGCAAACCTAGCGCTTTACAGAAATTTGTCGGACCCAAACCTAAAAACAACCTTACTATTTGTGAAGAAGCAAAAAAAAAACAATTTGGCATTTATAATTACTACTGCTCGCTAATTGTTCGAAAGTAGACCATATTCACTGACACCAGAATATTTAAAATCATTTTACGTATTGCATGTCATCGACATAAATAAAACATCTTTTACGGCCAAACATTTCAAAAAATTAAACGCTAATTATATGCAATATTCAAACAGCCAAACAAATAGATAATATCGGTAAATAATACCGAAGCTGTCAAGTATGTGTGGTCACGAAGTTGCCTTTCAAAACGTCAGAGTTATAATCGAGAAATTAACCTACAAATAGTTTTAATTAAATAAACCTTATTATTCTCATTGACAATCGAAACGGCATTAGACACTTCGTACTGGAAATATATGGCACAGCCCAAAAGCACATATTACTGCGATTCATGCATTATTTATTCAAATTGCACATAGCGAGCGTGAATCGTAATCATTCCAAAAAATATAGGAAAATCTTTTCTTACCGAAACGTATTTATCGAATGTCACGTTTTTGGACAGATCGTGAGAGGGTTTTTGATGTCTCGGTCCCTAATCTTACTTTGCTCTCCCTATTGGGAAATAATCACTTTTTCTATTATATTGCATGAAAAATTGTAAGTAGGTACTTCTGTTATATTCTTTCATGCAGTTTCATGTAGTTTTCTATAACTAAACTAAACATATTTAATATAAAATAATGCAAGCAAATATTTTTTCTACATTTTCTTCTTTGAGACAGGTCGATGTTCGCTGTCAATTAAGGATCGCCACTTGTTAGCATTTTTAGGCTAATTATAACAAAAGCTAAAGGGAACATAAAAAAAACAGGTTTAAGGAATTAAAAACGCCGCAATTTTTAAGGAATTCTCGGTATACACAAAAATGTTTACGGAAATTTGTACATCTATTAGTTTATGTATTATTTTCTATAAATAGAAGACCTATTGTATTTTGAACCTCCAGAGTTAGTCCATTCTGCTAATTTTCGGTGAGGAATCATATACTAAACAATTGACGCTTCATCCTGATGTCTCGAATTCATATTGGCTTTCTATGGGCTCTATGGTCATTTAATACCAAATGAGGTCGTGTGTCTTTGTAGAGATAATGTAATAACATAAAATAAAATAGTATAAACCGATTGTTGGAAAATATTGGTATACCTATTTGAACGCAAATAACTTTTTTATCTGTGTAAGACTTACGAAGGAATGCGAGAAAAATGCCTTAACTACTTTACGAAACTTCTTACTCGAAACGAAAAGCCAACAAATGTTTCCTAATACTCGTCCAATCCGGAAAGTTCGTTTTCTACGTAGGTACCACCAGATTTAGGACGGCGAGCTCACAAGTGAACGTCTTTGTGTTCTGATCCGAACAGGGTACGGTAATAAAAACGGATGAGCGAGAGCTTTACGGCGCACCTTCGTCAACGGCCAGGTGTTTACGACCGGCTCGTATATTCTTAACGCAGTTTTAACGTCATACAAAAATGAAGTTCTAAAAATTTTTTTAGAACTCTCTACTTGTAGGTGTATTTATCTATACTAGAGGTCCCGCAGTAGTCGAAATTCGACTATAAGTAATTGGAATTGTAAGTTTGTACTCTATTATGATTGTATTTTATACTTCTATAATCACAAATTTCGCCAAGACTACACTATAAAAATATATTAACAAAGACAAACCATATTCTATTCTCAATTTAACAACAGACGTCAAGAACAAAAGTTTGACAATAAATAGTATGCATGCGTGTGTGCGTCAAATACATGGTATGTAATGTGTGTAATGTTTTCTTTATTGATTTAATGTATCTTTTAAGCATTATTTAAAAAAAATATTAGAATTGTGCACTTCTTCTCTATATTCTCTATAAGAACTTATATCTCGAGGTGGGTGGCACATTTACGTTGTAGATGTCTATGGGCTCCAGTAACCACTTAACACCAGGTGGGCTGTGAGCTCGTCCACCCATCTAAGCAATAAAAAAAAAAAGTGTGTGGGAAATTTCATACTCCTCCGTCCGCGCAATTTTCTTAAAAAGGGATACAAAGTTTTTGCTTCACGTATTAATATATAAGTATAGATACCCTCGCTATGACTACTCATATATGATTAGAAGCAAGGGTTAACTTCGCATTTTTTTCGCTTTACAATCTTCATACAGCACACGAGACGGTAAGCTCACTGTGATATCATGATCACTAAAGTATTCAAAAGGCAATACGTTGTAACATTTACAATAGAAGTTTTTTTTTCGTCGAATGCAGATGAAAAAACGACTCTCCTATGTGAGACAAAGCCCAGACTGCGTTGAGAACTGCTATCAAAAGCGTTTGAATAAAAACATGTCATAGTACTCAGGAAACAGCGTGATTGGAAGTGTTCCGCAACCGAATGGTTCTTAGCAAACACGAAGTCTTTGGAATCTGTTCCATAAGCGGATTGGTTCCAGGAGATACGTACGTATGACTGGTGTTTTGTGGTTAAATTCCATTAAAGGAAAGGACACTCAATCATCTCATACAATTGGTCAAAGCATAACCATGAAATATACAGTACAAAACACAGATATATAACCAAAGTCCCCGCATAGATCCCGAGATTCCAAACACATCAGTACATTGGTCGATGTGTTATCATAATTTAAGTTTTAATAATTTCAAATTCACAAAATCACCAGTTAGTACTTAAACTTTGTATAAAACTTTTAAATGCTCATTTCCTTTTTATTAGAAAAATAATTCCAGTCTTGGTATTTTTATTTTGTAGATCCCTCGCTTGTTGTAAGATGAAAAAGATTAGAATTTATTGTGGAAGGTCGCATAGATCTTAATAGAATCCAGAATAAATGACGCACGCACGAGCTATGTCGACTTGGCAGAGACGTGTACTTCCAAAAAAAGAAAATGATGCAAGGGTTTCCTTACCAGTAAAATAAGGTTCCAATATTTGAACTCCTTTAACTTCAGACACTGAGAGCTGTTTTAAAAATATACGACTTAAGTATGCATATGAATACATACATGAGCAAAATCTCCATACACATACTTAGTATACTTGATTGACTCGGTGGCACTGTGGTTAGCCAACATTTGACAGATATGGAAATCTTGTCTGGCTGTTTGATAAGTAGGTACATATGTATTGATTTAAACGTCATTAAGTATGTCTATAATTCCTATAGAAAAAGAAAATTCTGGTTTAGGGCCAGATGACCGATCGTAATTTGCCAACGAATATTGTAAAAAAGGTACTGAGGTCATTACAAACTAGCATGTACGATTACAATATTTCTACCAGCCACTATTCTCCAAAAATAAACAAAAAAAATCTACAAAATATCAGTGCGCAATCTACAATCCGATAATTATTATCTAGTAAATATTCTTCTTTATTAATCCATTCTATAGTTCTATTAATCCATTCTATAGTTCTTTATTAATCCAATTTAGCTTGGTATTTTTCCTATGAAACATTATCAAAAAAAAAACGTAACGAATGTGCCTTCGAGTGTAGCAAATGGTTTGTGGTTTTAACACCCATAAATGCATTTACCGTCAATAAAAACTGTACTTATACTGTTCAGGTTTATTTCACCGTATACAGCTTACTACAAGGCAGAATTTAATTTATCTTGTTTGTAGACAAACTAATAAAACTGTTCTCACGTAAGATAGACTGTATTGTTTATGTCTATATTGCGGCCGGTTCTTGTTCATCTATGTATACGGGCTTTTGGACTTTAATAAACGTACTTTCTGAAGCTTTCACGAATCGTATCAAGAATGCGATCTCTTCTATTATACAATTTGATTTCTGATTCTGATTCAATTAAAACTAGTGTTGTTAAACACACAATATACATCAGCTTTTCACGGTACTACAAGTGTAGCCAGCCTTCTATGCTAATCATAATCTTCTACTGAGCCTTACCTGAAGTGCTAACAACAGCTGCAAAAAGTTGGTAATAAGAAAATAATTATTTCAACTTTATGCTCTTTTAAAACATATCATAAAATTAAAGCATTTATATTTAATTAATAATACGAACGATAACAATATATGTATATTATAGTATATTATAATTGATTATAGAATGAAAAAACAAGTGCAATACATATATGTATACCAAAAATATTTCATATCACTGCTTTCGTTCGAAACATCTCTAGAATGTGTCTATTTTACATTAAGCATAAATTTATGCGACTCACGTTCCAAGGAAGTACGAAATAAAGGAATATCGTACCTTCGCCTTCAAACATTTCGGAATTCACTGGTTCCGGGATTATACCGTGCCGAAAATTCCCATTATACGAATATTACGATCAAGATATTGCCACATTACATTTCAGAAGGTATAGTACTCCTATTTTAGTACAGCTGAAGTTGTTTAAGGCTAAACTACAAAGCTGATAAGACTTTTACTTAGCGAATAATAAAAATATTAGGTTTTTTACCTATTAAATTGTCGTTTAGTAACACAGAAAGTTAAAGTAACTTTTTATATATATTTTTCTTTCATTTGTTTTTTTTATTGCTTAGATGGGTGGACGAGCTCACAGCCCACCTAATGTTAAGTGGTTACTGGAGCCCATAGACATACACAACGTAAATGCGCCACCCACCTTGAGATATAAGTTCTAAGGTCCAAAGTATAATTACAACGGCTGCCCTTTAAACCGAAACGCATTACCTACTGCTTCACGGCAGAAATAGGCAGGGTGGTGGCAAATTATAATTTTGCGGGATTCATGACTTTAGATGTAAGTTTTCGTTTCTTTGTCGGTTAAGTAACGTAAGACATTTTTTTCGGACAGGGGTTCGATCCTTCTTCGAGGTATGTGACAGTTGACGGTCTGCAGATATTAGAAGCAGACCGCGGGACCAAGGATATTTTTAGGACCCTATCGCCTCGACTCCAAACTACTCCAAACGACTCCCCTTGCGCTCTCACACACGACGTCCGATTTCCGCCCGGGGTTAGAACCCGGTCAGAGTGGAGGGGTTCCCGCAATCAACACTACAACCAGACACGACGGAGGACGCCCGACCAACGACGCCGGTCTCCGCGGTACAGCGGCCCTATCAGGCCACCCTGGCGATGCCGCTAATGTTCCGGGATACCCCGCTGGGTCAGAACCGTTTCACATTTTCGGTTTCTTGTTAAATCCACATTTGAGTGAAATGATATTCAAAATGACCTATGTGTATTCGAAATAGTTTGAGAAAAAACAAATATTACTTATACTTTATCCACAGTAGGTACAATTAAACTTTATTACGTAGTATTTAAACTTAGACCCACAATACAACTGCTTTATGTGAAATAGTTTAAAAATATTACTTAAAAGATATTAATACCTAGCAGGTAAAGGTATGAGTATAGCGAATGGAGGCAAAACAAGTTTTATCCGCTATAGGTCTAAGATATTCCGTTGAGTGACAAATGACCTCGACCCCACTCCTTCCTTACTTCCGGTGAGGACGTTTTCCAGTTTGAGAAAGCGCCGGATCGTGTAATTAGTAGAAACGAGAGCAAAGCGATTCCTGAGCCGCAACGCGCAACAATTAATGAACATATGTATTTGTACGTTGTCCGTGTCACAAGCAATTGGCGGGTTAAACACCACTAAAAGTTTTATTAGGTGGAATGCTGTGAGTTATTAGCACTGTTTCTAATTGCCATTTTGCGTTACTTATATTTATTATTGAGTGTCGATTAGTTTTTGCAGCGAATGACATTTATAATGGGCACTTATTTTGAAATAAATAAATAGCTGGGAACAAATCACGCACGGTCATCGGGCTCCAAATTAGAATTCCGTGTGTTATGGATACCACAGACTTATATACATGTTTAGGTGTTTACGTTTAATTGTATACATGTATAGATAATTGTTCATCACACAAATGTTTTCCCAATATGGAACTCAAACCCACGACCCTCGACGCAATATTCAAGGGCGTTAACCACAGCATCACCGAGTCAGTCATTCAATTATGAAATTATTTAATTTTAAGCAACGGCATACTTAGTATCTGAATCAAGAATATAAAATATCGCAATAATGGGCACGAGACAACCGCTACCGCTCATCGTTCGAGTTAATTAAATACTCACATTAGGCGGGCGCGGGCACGATTGCGCGTGCGACGGTACGCTTCACATTAGCACCGCGAGCCGCCCAGGCACGACGCAGATCTCAATGCATCTTTACCACCGCGACACCCATTGATCTTGTGCCCACGTCTTAGCGCACGCAGCCCTAAATTTTCTAAGAATTACTCTGTGTCGGGTGTCGTGAGTGGCGCGTGTGAGTGACGGTGTGTGCTGTGGCATGGGGTAGAGATGGGAGCAGGACACAGCGCTGAGGGCGACGGCGGCGCGTACGCCAGCGACCCGCCCGCCCAAAGCCGCCGCAAATCTCGTACCAGGAGGCGAAGGTAACTTATAAGCTACGCATAAACCGCCGACAATTTTGAAAACAACAAATGAACCTATCAAAGAACTAAATAATTTTATATTAATTTAATTGGTTTTTTGTTTCTATTATTTTGTTATATTATTAGACTATGTCAGTTGGCTGTTGCTTCTCCTTGTAGTAAATAAATAAATTAATAAATTATTTATTTCTATCGTTTAAAAACGAAGGGATAAGCATGCTGGATTTTAAATCGTTACTATAGTCCATGGTCCATGGACTCCAATAACACAAAAGGACTCCTTAAGAGTATTTCTTTAAAGCGAATTTAATGAAAGGCGTGTAAGCATTTAAAATTTGTTATACTTTGATTTTTGTATCAAATTATTAACACTGCAGAAGTCTGCGATTAAGTTTTCTCAGACAATTAATAGCAGAGTTGCTAAACAGCGCGTATAATGCACTGGATCGTATAGAAAGTGCCCGTATCTTATGCTTAAATTTTAGAAATTCTTTCTCTTGTTGTGCAGAATATAGTAAGACATTATGATGATTAACGGGGTTATTATGAATTTACACGCATTGAGATTTGTTACGAGGTAACCGGCAAATCTGATTTTATATATAATTAAAGAGAAAAATAAAACGTATGCCATCGTTCACTTCAGCATAACAAAAAAATTGTAGTCTAAATATAATAAAAACAATTGGGAACAAATCACGCCCCGTAATCTGACCCCATTTTAGGATTCCCTGTGTTATGGGTAACAGAGACTGACACACATACCTAAATACGTTTAAATATATACATATTTATGTAGATAATAAATACCCAGACAAAGAGCAAACAAACATGTTCATCACATAAAGTTTGCCCGATGTTGGAATCGAACTCACGACCCTCAGCACAACAGTTGAAGGCGCTAACTAATTCACCACCGAACCAGTCAAATGTTACCAAAAAATTAAAAAAGGCAGAGAGTGGAGAGTATTAAGCGGTAGGCAGCGGTTTGGCTCTGCCCCTAACATTGCTGAAGTCCATGGGCGACGGTAACCACTCACCATCAAGTGGGCCGTATGCTCGTCTGCCTACAAGGGCAATAAATGTGTCGTATTAATCATGCCATCTGATAGTCATCTATCGTAGTGTGAGTTCTAGCCTGATTAGTATGGATTATTTCCGCCTCTGTTAATATCAACTTATACTTACTTATCCCACAATTGCACGTTAATTAAATTAGGAATACATTTGAATAAAGTACAAAAAAAAACAAAAAAAACTCGCCGTAAATGAATGATATGTTTGATGATAGCTTTCATGTTTTCTTTGAAATATTATATTAGGAAAATTTATACAATGGTTTAGTGTGTACTATGCCCACAAAAAAATAAACGTATACAAACTAAACAAAAAAAACTTATACTTAGATGCCATTTTGTAATTGTTTTATGTTAGTTTCTTTAATATAAAAACACTTCTGTTACTGTTTTATGGATATACTAAGCCGATAATTACCTCCTAGATGCTTATGGCTATATACAAACAACAGATATCGTAGTTAGGTTTACAAAGTTCAAAGAACTATTGTTATGAATAGGAGGACATTAGTATTTAGTGTTCATTTACCTAGTTCAAAAACAAACTTGACCGATTCTGAACAGCTCACTTCCTTCATATAATTACGGTGAAAAGGTCATTTGACATTCCCGATCCTGCGATCCACTAACGGTGCTTTTAGGTACCTCAAGCACCGGTCACCGTTCTCGTCGAACCCGTCGCTTGCGACGAAGGGCTCGACGAGTAAATTAACCCATAGACACAGCCCACTGAGTTTCTCGCCGGATCTTCTCAGTGGGTCGCGTTTCCGATCCGGTGGTAGATTCTGCGAAGCACGGCTCTTGCTAGGGTTCGTGTTAGCAACGTCGTCGGGTTTGAGCCCCGTGAGCTCACCTACTAGTTAAGGTTACGCTGGAATAGCCTCTCAAGGCAGCCCCGTGAGCTCACCTACTAGTTAAGGTTACGCTGGAATAGCCTCTCATGGCTACCAGCATAGGTAGGAAAAAAAGAAGGTCATTTTATGTTTTAAGCTTTTTCTTTTTTTTTTACATAACTACTAAAGGTTTAATTAAAAATAGATATAATCGGCTACACAACACAAAAAGGTTACTTACTACTTGAGTAGAAACGCGAATATCCGTTTGAATTTGTTTATAGTAAGTGACTAAATTCAAGAAACGACTCCGAGCCGTATTATTTGGGCTTCTTGTTTTAAAACTGTCGTATTGACCTAAGCCACTGAGTTTTTCTTCGAAATTTCTCAGTAGGTCACGATTCCGATCCGCGTGCTTTCTGAAAGTTTTTTAACGTTCTCGATAGCGTAAAAATTAGTTATTTACTATGTAAAACTTACAGAATATATTTGTTTTGGCAATAATATTTATCATCTAATATATAAAATTCTCGTGTCACAATGTTCGTTCCCATACTCCTCCGAAACCGCTTGACCGATTCTCATGAATTTTTTTATGCATATTCAGTAAGCCTGAGAATCGGCTACTATCTATTTTTCATACCCCTAAGTGATAAGGGTTTTCCGCCACATTTATTTTTTATTTTTTGGACATTTTTTTTGTTACTTTGAGGCATTATGTGGTTAAATGAGGTTTTAATAATTTTATATTCCCTCATCGTTCACAGCGCTATATGCCTCTTTCACTAATGTACCACATCCTTATAATAAGTTAGTTTTTCGTTTTCTACACTAGAAATTCCCTAGAAATCTTATATATGGCAAAATAACGTTTGCCGGGTCAGCTAGTATTATTATATTATTAGCAGAATTTAATCTTTGTGTTTTTTTTTTTTGTGTACAATAATAATAATTACCCTAAGAAGATATATTCCTAAAGGCGATTTAACAAAGATTCTGGCTACCACAGTGACTGGTAGTAAATCCAGTTAATCAAAGCTTCGTATTAGTTGTCATTACGAGTCTTACTATACATCATTACATTTTTTTTATCATTAATCTATCATACGTTTATAAATTTTCGGATAAATTACAGTTTGCGTGATTACTTAAGATTTTTTTTGGCATAGACGTTTCTCTTCTTTATCTATTCTGTCTTCTTCTATTGTGCTACTACTACTACCTACAAATTATTTATAAAAATGTTTTTTGAAATTTACGTTTCTTTACTTGCAAAAAGAACTAGAACTCACTGGTGGTAGGACCTCTTGTGAGTGTCTGCACGGGTAGGTACCACCGCCCCGCCTATTTGCCGTGAAGCAGTAATGCGTTTCGGTTTGAAGGGTGGGGCAGCCGTTGTGACTATACTGAGACCTTAGAACTATATCTGAAGGTGTGTGGCGCATTTACGTTGTAGATGTCTATGGGCTCCAGTAACCACTAAACACCAGGTGGACTGTGAGCTCGTTCACACATATAAGCAATAAACAAAAAAATAAAATAAACAATATTTTTAGATTTAGTCCTAAAATTCGTTTTCATTGTTTCAACAAAGTCACAAGTTTATAATTTCAAACATTAACTAAAGTCATTAAAACTTTTATACCTTTGCCGATATCCATAAGTAACTAAAAGTAATTTAAGCACAGTTACGGAGTAAAAAAGAGTTTAATTATCAAAACACGTATAGAGCTCTAGATATGTATATTGTGCCCTCGTTAGTGCGTAGGGTTGTGTTAGATCGGGCAGCACGTGACCATTATAGGTAGCGTCAGTTAATGAGGGATGCGGAAACGTAATTAACACCTAGCGTTCTTTGTTCGGTGTTGGCGAAAACAAAATAGCTCGGATCCGTCCTTTTATTCGAAGAAGTAATGCTAATAATACATATATATCAAGATATGAAGGGTTATTTGTGGTTTAAGCGAAGTTTTTGCAACTTTAAATGTATATCATAACAAAAAAACTTCTTCAGCTATTTCAATAGGGTAAACTTAATTAAAAACGTCGAACTGTTGATGCTAATACTAAATAAAATGCACCTTTAAACACAAAGGTTTACCGGTGGTAGGACCTCTTGTGAGACCGCACGGGTAGGTACCACCGCCCTGCCTATTTCTGCCGTGAAGCAGTAATGCGTTTCGGTTTCAAGGGTGGCGCAGCCGTTGTAACTATACTGAGACCTTAGAACTTATATCTCAAGGTGGGTGGCGCATTTACGTTGTAGATGTCTATGGGCTCCAGTAGCCACTTAACACCAGGTGGTCTGTGAGCTCATCCACCCATTTAAACGATAAAAAAAAAAGTTTAATGTCGCATATTAAGCAAAATGTGGCTTAAACCAAATCACTTTTCATCCCTCAATGTATTATTCTAACCCTTTCTTGCTAACAGTATATTCAGTAAAAGATGTGCCAAGCGGTTTACCCGTATTATCTTGGTATCTAAAATAATGAAATGAACTTAGAGGTAGTTGTGATAGTCTTGAAAAAAACTTGAAAACATTGATAAGGACATTTACAAAATTATCTTGCATGTATAATACAAGTTCAGAACAACAAAATTTGGATCGCCGATAACCAAGCAATGATAATCTCGGTGCAAGATCTGTCCTTTGTCGTTTCCTTTATTTTCGATTATTTACGATCTCGAAGCGATACAGGGTTTTCTGGCAGTTATCTTCGCAATACATTACGTGGTAAGGAAAAATGAACTAATTAAAACACTAAGGAATTAAATTTTGTTTTTTTTTGTCTGCCAATATATCGAGAATAAAGAAAAAATTAATCAGTGTGACAATCTACCATCACGATACGATGTTGGCGCAAACTATGCCATATTTTCGCCCTGCACTACAAAAGGTCTATTCCACAATTTTCCAAGTCACACTAACAAACCGTACAATAACAAAAAAAGATCTTAGCTCTAATCTCTAAGTCCAATACAGGAGCCAGAGCCCGACCGGTACCAAAGCAATTGGAGCATGATCTAACTGGATATATTCTTCAGCTGACGGCACCCCGTTATCAAGATTTTTTTGCTTATCAATAAATCACTCCAATGTATGGTCTAATTAAAACAATTAGCTAGGTCTACGATTACAGTTGCTATAATTTGTAGGATGAGTTTGGGGACTACTAGTGCTGGTGACAATGATTAAAGTACTAATTTAACTACATATAATATGTCACTTTATAAATGCATTGAAAAATAAAATAAAGTATCTAATAAATTTTCGAACTTATTTTAATTTCTTGATAGCAGTTAATTTTATTAATATATACCAATTTTTGAAGCAAAAAAATTATGATTTTGCTGTGTGGAAAAATTACAATGCGAAATGAAATGTTCTTGTTAGTTTTATAAATTATACACACCGTTTTGGAAATTTTAAATTGTGTAATAGTTCACTACATGCCTATTTTAGAGCCCCTTTCTGTTCAATCAATAAATATTTACTTTTTTACAACAAAAAATTTTAGACGTACACTATAAAAAGTGAAATCTGCTCTGAGTGAATACAGTTTAATACCATAATCAAAACTCCAAAATCGAGGTTAATATTTAAAAAAATAATTATGTTTGACTCAGTAAAGTAAAGTGCCGGTGCGAGTGTAAGCGGTGTGATTTATATTTTTGGAAAATTCATGAATTATCTAAACAACACACCTAATTTGTTAAAAAATAATACTAAAGGCATAAAAATCACTACTGAATCAATATTATATTGGATATTATGTTTAACTTCCCATTCTTCAACAAGTCTCGTACGAGCGTAGCTGGAATAACACCCTTAGGTAACCAGTGATTAGGTAGGGGAAAAAATCAATAAGACTAATAGTTTATTTGATATTATGGTTTCACTACCCAGACATATAATATGACTTAATTAAAACTTCTTGTCATTTCTTTAGTTCTATTTTGAAACCTACGCGTATTTTGCATTGCACAAATCAATCATAGCTCGCATCTAACAGAATGAAAGTAAAAGTGTTGAGAAGTAATTATTGAAACAATATTACGTGTCACACGTCACCTTTAAATCTACAATTAAAATACTCTCTAGAAGTTATTTCAATCATTTATGAGATTCCGTGCAATTTTTTTTTATTAGATGGAATCGACAACAACAATTTTAACATAACTAAATACTGGTAATTAGTAATGTAAAAAAACAAACTATTGCTGCATGCAATTTAAGACAATAGAAATGGTAAGCAAATTTAAAATACAATGTATCGGTGCGAGACAATTAATTTTCATGCCACACACGAAAGCAAAATAGTTATCTAAATATACTATGTAACACTCTGGAAACATATAATACAATGCTAAGGAACCAAAGGGATTTAGAAAATATAAGTGTTCATTTTCGACCAGATCAAAACAATGTAACGAATAATATTTGATTATTTTTTTATTGCCTTTGTAGGCAGACGAGCATACGGCCCACCTGATGGTGAGTGGTTACCGTCGTCCATGGACTTCAGCAATGCCAGGGGCAGAGCCAAGCCGCTGCCTACCGCTAATTTGAAATTAAAAGAGCGGAAAATTATTTTGAAACTAGAAACATGGGTTAAATGTATTATTTCGTTTTTTCCATCTACATCAAATACATGTAATATAACTTTAAAAGTTAGGATTACTATTTAAAAATAACATTTCTCTTTTTCATTAATCCTACATATCTCGAGCAGGTACACCCAAGGCATGTTTCTTCTAATTTACAGGTTTCTGAGGATAAAGCTCGGCGTTGTCTCACAGTCGAGTCCGGATACTGTTTTAAAAGTACAGGATGATGGAAAATGGTATGACGAAATTAAATGTACATCACAAAAAATAAGATTATTTTCCCGCCTATACTGGCACCACACGCAATGAGCATAAAAAAGCGTGCAGTGGAGCGTGCCTACATCTCCCGCGTTTCTCCACATCACATATTTGCTATATACTTGCTGAATCGCTTCACGCTAGCTGACCAACGCACCGCCGCTTAAATAAATATTCGTTTAAATTTAAGATTGGTTTAAAATTAATTACAAACAAGGTCATATTTATTTTAGTATTTTATATTTTTCTGTCTTGATTAATTAACTCAGATCTGAGTATTTGTTTAAGATGATCCTATCATCTCGTTTTAACTATCACGCCGTTCGCCACCAGAAGAGTTCATCCGTGCTATCTAGAACCCCTGTGTCCATCCACAGTGCGTTTCCAGAGATAACTTTTACCACGTCCCATTCAACTTTGGATAGCTCCCCTAAGTACAGTGACACATCATTTTTGACACATTCTTTGCAGACTTGACTGGGCTACTTGGGCAGGTGTTAGCAAATTTGTTCCGGTTGAATCCCATGAGCCTGTCCACCGGTCAAGGTGAAATCGGAATAAATCGCGAGGTTACTAGCAGATAGATAGGCAAAAAAATAGATGCTCAGTGATAATATAAATAACAAAATCTGCTTTGTTTCTGCTGCTCTTGTTTTGTATGAAACAGGGTATTATTAATATTTTGTAAAAAAATATTAAGCTTAGAGTTACCTACATAATGTATGTATATATAAGATCAAGTACTAAATTTGATAAATTATCATTTACAACAATAAAGAAAAATTTAAATAAATAAGTACAACAAAACAAAATACAGTCTTATCAATTAAAATTAGCAATGACCCCAAATTCATAGTGTGACCTAAAACGAACTTGTGAAACTCAGATTTTCTATATTTCGTTCAAGTTAGGGAGTATATATTCATGAGATAATCGCGCAATCCTTCAAGTTAAAGCATCGGATGGCACCGGTCCCCCCAAGTCAAACCCTAATCACTTGTTGAATCTGTCGAGAACGGAACTTGCCCTCGTCCGATTAACGTCCTTTTTAACTCAAATTTAGCCGTCGGGCGAGTGAATTATAAAAGCGACAATATTTTTGACAAAATAAGGTAACTTTACGAAGACAAGACAAGGAACGTTTTTATTAAACTCCAAATAGCTCTTATATATCTTATCTTACGGAGAAACCTAAGAATGGTGAGAAACAATGTTTATGTTCTGCATCTATACAACCTTCTACGTTGCATCTAATGTAACATCTTGCCGTTAATAGAAATAGAAAACGTAATAAACTACTGTACTGTTTGTGTACTTCCCTTTTTTAACCAGCCTTTTTTTGTTAATTTGGTCTTATCCCTTCTTATTATAAAACATTTGTCAGTCTCCTTACAACAGGCTTATTGCCTATCATCATCCTCCTGCCCTTCTCCCAGTCACCTCGGGTCGGCGCAACATGTTTTCTCCTTCCATACTCCTCAATCATATACCATTACTTCGCTCACTCCTCTCTTTCACATATCGTCTTTCACGCAATCCATCCATTTTTTCTTAGGTCTTCCTCTTCCTCTAAATCATCCCTTCATCAGACCATAAATATAAAGCGGCAATCATCAAACAAGACGTAATCCTTTAACGAACAAAACACAATTAAGTTCACACTCAGACAGAGTACGCGTACCAGTACGCTAAGAATTTGTCTTGAATAGCCACGCGGTTGTAAATTAGTCTTGATGAAGTTTAATTAATGGCCTTAGCTACTCGAGCGCGGTTCATTGAAGTGACATCATAAATGCGATAAAGCATCTTTAGGTTTAGTTTAGCGTTTGCGATGTGTTACTCTGAAATAATTGTAGGTAATATGCAAATATGTTAGGCAACATTTCTTTCCTAGCTTCTAGTAACAAGGCGGCCCAAGAGTTGGGTGGCCTGTGCGGTTGGCTATTGCTAGCGTTAGAGCTAATAACATACTATGGCGCCGAGAGTGGAGCAGATGAATCAATCAGGAATTCGATCGAGGGTCGATTCGCGGTGTCTTTTATGAGCGGTGAAGATATCCACATCTAAAATTTAGAAATTAAATGTATAGTAGTATAATAGTATGTAGTGATATAATAAATAGTATAGTATAATAATATAATACCTTTAAAAAGGCAATATTTTATAACACAATGTATTCACCAGTTGCGTACATTAAAATTTACTATAACAATAAAGTGAACATTCTATAAAAGAACATTTAAATAACTACCAAAATCAACTTAAAAACAATGAATTGTAACAATAAAATTTTGCGACGCCCCCTCTGTATCGAAATCTAAGCTAAGAAAGATAAAATATTTATACAAAGTTTCCTTTTAGATTTCATGTTCGAAATTAATTTTAATTCAAAAAGTTATTCGTTAAACATGGGAGGGGTTCGGGAGGGCTTCCTACGTTCGATTTTATTTGGATACTTATTATACATATTAATTTAATTTATTGTTAAAAGAGCTTATTGCCCATCTGGTGTTAATAATTAAATTAAGGGAACCCTTAGATGTTACAGTGATTGTCGCCATACTTCTCGATAGATGTGCTCGATGCGTTTTTGGGCGCTGTTCCCTCGTAAGCCCATGTAACAATATTAATAATAGCGTCATTGTTCGTCCATCAATATTTAGTTATTTGACACTGAACAACCTACCAGATTAAAAAGTTGATAACTTGAGCAATTCTGCGGAGTTTGCATATTCTTGACTTTGGATAACGTATTTTTTTTTTTTACTCAAACAAGGAAGTTTCATTAACATCCGTATTATCGTAAAAATGAATGGTATGAATTAAACGAAATGTTTTATTTAACTTGTTCATAAATTTGTTTTAATGCGCTCTCCCGAGACAAAATCCATTTATTTTTTCATGTACTTCCCGTACGTTTTGAGTCGAGGTTTTTTCATTAGAATAGCCGACTTCTTTACCTTATATTCAACAGTGTATAGAAATTTTAATCCACTATTATTTTGCAAAACCTTAAGTAAACCTCAAGACTCAATACTTTGTTTTCAAGAAATTCTAATGACGACGACGACAGTATAAATGTCATAGATCAAAAACTCAGCTTTTGATGTTGAAAGTATAAAACATGCAGAACAATAAGATCCAGAATTGCGTCCGGAGATACAGAGCTTCGCAACACAAAGCTATTTGCCTCGGTGATTGCTTCATTTCCTTCTCTCCATAGCTTGTGAAGATCATTCGATAGAGGTAATTATAATGTCGCCTCTACAAACCTTCTACGTTTGTACAAATTTGAAAATTCCAAATACGGCTTCAGAAATAAGGGATTGTCTTCTGTCAAGAAAATATGTAACTTTATTTACTATTCTAAAATTTTTCGGTCACATCCACGTTATAATTGCGTACAATTGATGCTTTACAGTTATCGTACTTCGATCTAATCAAAACAAGGGTTTAACAATTGACGAAGAGCTCCAACACCTACATCATCTATTGACTAATCAAATTAAGTATCACGCTGCGTTAAGAGGGCATTCACCCCGATCGAAAGGATGTTATCCACATGAAGTTTTTCATACGATAGACAAACAAGCTTGTAGATTATACTCTATTACCACGTTACAAGAGATTGCGTTATATTCTCTGAATAAATTCCGTACAAAGCCTTTCATAGGATCCACTATGTATAATATGTATTAACTATGCCGACAATTACAGAAGGATGAACACCGTTAAATTCAATGACTGTTTCAAATTTAGATGATACCTATGGATATTGTATTTGTTCACTAACTTTCGCACAGTTAACAACGTTAACTGATATCAGTATATCAATGTTAGTTAATCGATTAATGATTCGAAGTTATATAAGTGAATCAGTTTGTACTTCAAATACTTCAATACTTCAAAAATTATTGTAAACACGATTTCGTGTAAGTGTTCGTGCAGCAGATTAGTAAGCAGCTGATATTCAAATAGCAGAGGATGCACATATACTGCAAGCAAAATAAAGACCATCACCCAACTTGGTATTTTTTTTTTGTTGGTTAGATGGGCGGACGAGCTCACAGCCCACCTGGTGTTAAGTGGTTACTGGAGCCCATAGACATCCACAATGTAAATGCGCCACGCACCTTGAGATATAAGTTCTAAGGTCTCAGTATAGTTACAACGGCTGCCCCACCCTTCAAACCGAAACGCATTACTGCTTCACGGCAGAAATAGGCAGGGCGGTGGTACCCACCCGCGCGGACTCACAAGAGGTCCTACCACCAGTAATTACAATTTTGCGGGTTTGATTTTTATTACACGATGTTATTCCTTCACCATGGAAGTCAATCGTAAACATTTGTTGAGTACGTATTTCATTAGAAAAATTGGTACCCGCCTGAGATTCGAACATCGGTGCACCGCTCAACACGAGTGCACCGGACGTCTTATCCGTTAGGCCACGACGACTAACTGAAATCGGTATGCACTGATGGATTCTTGTTATCTGATAAATAAATGAGTTAAATTGAATTGAAATTATTGCCACGCAACAGTAATAGTCAGAATGGCGGTACAAATCTACGCAAGACCTTGACGCTCTTAAATTTGTAAATTTTCTGATTTTATACTTTCATCACTCGTTAGAAGTACACTTATCCGACAATAAGTGGGGTCGAGTGGCATCGAGTTCTCTTTTTCCACTCAGGTCTATCATACCTACATCATCTCTGCAGTCACACTCTTCTTTCCCATATCTTCATTCACACAGTCCATCCAAGTCGTCTTAGTAGGTCCAGCCCCTTCGGACGGACTATTCTGAATCTGTCCTAAATAGAACCTAATACCGATAAAGGAAATTTAGTACATAACCCAAAGCTGTAAACATTAAATAACAGATATCTAAGTCTACTTTAACGGCAGTACTGCGATAAAGCTACAGACTGAATTAACCAAATTTACTAACAAACAAAAGTACTTCATTCCATCTTCTCGGGCAATGAATAAAACGATTCAAACTCCGTTTTCCGTGGCTACTCTACGTTCTTTTATGTCGTTAAAAATGTTTCCCATTCATATTTATTTCGTTTCGTTAACTCTCGAAGGAAGAATTGAAATTTCCTTCTATACGATGAATTACCATAATAACAATAAATAATTTCCGTTATACGTAACATATTTGTAAGAAAAATGTTTTAAGTGTAATATTTTCTGGTGCAAAGTAGACAGCTCATGATCGAATGTCTAAAACTTAAAGATGAGATTTAAAAAATGATTAATTAATAAATAAAACCGGTTAACATCCAAACAAATGACAGCTTCACGGTAGAAAAACGCTAAATAGTGAGNCCATAATAACAATAAATAATTTCCGTTATACGTAACATATTTGTAAGAAAAATGTTTTAAGTGTAATATTTTCTGGTGCAAAGTAGACAGCTCATGATCGAATGTCTAAAACTTAAAGATGAGATTTAAAAAATGATTAATTAATAAATAAAACCGGTTAACATCCAAACAAATGACAGCTTCACGGTAGAAAAACGCTAAATAGTGAGTGAAACCGACCTGAACAACAAACATTACCACCACATCTCCACAAATAAGGCCAACATGATTTTCGTTCATGACGTATGTTGGTAACGATTCGAGGCTCGTTCCCCATGAATGTCTCAGGTAATGGACACTATTCCTCATTCCTCCTCGGGTCGACCCGGATATAGCCCATAAGGTGCATCGAGGAACATTTATAAGCAGCTATAATCCCATAGTCCGAACCGTTTGCTACTAATGGAGGTATTATTTTCTTTAGGGGTCAGAGAGAGTGCATATTATACGTAACTAAATTACATTTAAAGCACATTCAGTAAATTATATTAATATTTTGAGCGCATGTAGGTACGATGCAAAATCATAATATGTAGGATCCTTAAAAGCTGACGATACTCAATCTACCGCTGAGTTCGCATCAGCTTTCAACGTTAACACCAAAACGATATTGGCCCATTCAAAATTAGCATGTTAAAAAAATGTGAGCCGTCACGGGACGCCTGGCAGATGTGAAACATCGACATTATTTTGTAGAAGTAATATGCAGAAAAGAATAGATTGTGATAGGAACTAAATATGTCATAATGATAAAATAAAATATTACGAAAAAATAATTTGTTTTCAAGTAAAACAGAGGTTATGTGTACTGTAGTAAACAACACTGTATACACTACGGAGTATACACTATAGGTATCCGAGCTCAGTGTAGCGAGAGAGATGGCTTAACGGCGGATCGAGTGGGAGAGAATCGCACAGTCGATTGCGCATGGCGACGCGTCGCCACGGCATGCTTCGCCACGCCAGAAATCGGTTTTACGTGCGGCTATAGATGTTTCACATCAAAAAGGTCTTGCACTTGTAAAAATAATTAGCTCGTATTTTTATCGTGTCCATGTTGATGAAACATATACAAATATATTCAAAATGAATTTGGAAGTAGAAATCTATATTTTTTAAATAAAAATTCATTTGATTTAAAATTACGTTTCAAATGGCCAGTTTTGTAAAACGGCAACTTTATAGGTAAATACATACATATTATTGTTAAAATGTTAATGTTATTTTAATAACATATTGCTAATAAATTTTCTCAGTTTAATACTAAATACCAAACAATGAAAAAAAAATCGACATGAAAAAATATTTAAAACACCGCACAATTCGGGAATAGTTTCCAACATAATCGAAAATTCGAACATGAAAGCTCAAGTTGAACACAATGCATGGGTGTGCGAAACCCCAAAATATCCAGTTAACTTGACGAATACGAAATCTGTCGTCATCCGACACAATCACTTGTGCGACATTTACGTTTCGAGTTGCGGCTTTGTGGTTTTGCGCTGCTGAATGCAAAAACCCAGTAGTCACTCTATATTGAATCTTACGCCTGAGTGTTAAGGAACATATTTCGCTAGCGTTTATTAAGTATAAACAGTGTATAGGTTTTTCGGCGACTTCAGTTTATTCTACCGAACTATTTTGTTGTTATTTCCTTGTAGGCAGACGAGCATACGGCCCACCTGATAGTGAGTGGTTACCGTCGCCCACGGACTTCAGCAATGGCGGGGGCAGAGCCAAGCCGCTGCCTACTGCGACTAACAGACTCGTCTAAAAATGGCATTGTATTTGACCGAAAAAAGACATTAGAAGTTGTTTACAGTAACCACGCCATAGTTAGCCATAATAATTTTGTCTGTTTATAAAGGCCAAAATAATTTTAGAAATTATAAATTCATATTTTACTATGAAAATACTAGGATCAAATACTAGATAAATATACGAATAAGTATTACGTAAATCGCTAAAACCTGCACAATCGGCAAAAACATAAACTCACAAATTACGTATCTAATTTAATATACATGATCCCTATTTAAAATCATGTACATAACAAAACGAATTTTCGATTACTAAATATTAAAAAGGAAATTAAAAGTCTCTTTCTTGAAAATTACGGAAGCCAAATTAGCAGAATTATTTACAAAGCCTTTCCGAGTGAGCTCCGTTTCCACGGCCTATCAATTGTATTAAATTTGAAATAAGCACGCTTGACGTTCTTAAATTACATTTTCATAAAAAAACAAGTCTATTTTAGTTCATTTAGTATGTGAATTAATGGTGTATCACAATTAAAAAATATATACAATATTTTGAGTGCTTTTGTTTCATTAGAACTGGATTGAATTTGATTTTGGATAACTTGCCCGCAAATTTTTACGTGGAATAAAACAAACATAATTATACTTTTGGGTTTGGATTTAAAAAAAAAATCGTATTTCGTGTTTCACATTTTTGCATACAAAACAATATTACTTATTGTAAGTATTTGATTTGCATTCTTTGATAACGACACAACCGCGGTTATACTCGTGACATTATCAATTTCTATAGTCTACAAGAAACCGTTCCATCAGATGGCTTCGAAGTTCATCTGTAATCGTATAAAATAAAAAATCTATGTGCCCGCCGTTTTCGAACGTAAAGTTCTCCGTAACACTATTACAGAAACCCTATAAAGCTTTATCCGTTCTTAAGGTCCCTTATAAAAGGTCGATATCCTCGATATTTACATCAGCAAAACAAAAAAATATAAAAGGTTACTCCCTTCACTTCCGCAATGCGACTCGATGTAAAGTTTTAATCTACGCAGCGTATCTTGGTCCGTTTCGGAACGTTTACCTCGCTCTGAGAAGCTGCGGCGAAACAATATTCTAGAACAGTCTATTACACAGATGGCTTGAGTTTACGTAATGTGTTTAAGTGTTCAAAAAAAAAAATATCTTTAATTTTTTTTTATTGCTTAGATGGGCGGACGAGCTTACAGCCCACCCGGTGTTAAGTGGTTACTGGAGCAAATGGACATCTACAACGTAAATGCGCCACCCACTTTGAGATATAAGTTCTAAGATCTCAGTTTAGTTACAACGGCTGCCCCACCCTTCAAACCGAAACGCATTATTGCTTCACGGCAGAAATAGGCAGGGCGGTGGTACCTATCCGCGCGGACTCACAAGAGGTCCTGCCACCACTAACTTTAATTCTTTAATTTAGACGCCTCTGATCAAAGTCCCAAAACAACTTTTCACATGTTTCACTAATGTTATTTTAATCCACTGCTAGAGCTTTGAACATTATACCCGAATCAATCCAAAACACAAACGAGTTATGGTTCGACCGGGCGTTAAAATAATCAACCAACGACTGGTTTTATGTGATCATTTTCAAACACATAACCTGAAAGAAAGCGAAAGCGTTTCCATGGAGGCGGTAGTCCCGTGAAATTTCTACTTTCCCTTCCATTTAAAGGTAAGCTGGCCAACTACCGTTTACCCTAATAATTTTGTTTTCGCCCGGGCCGTTCGTAAATAACTGCGGGATTAGACACGTAAGCAGCGGCCGGCATTGCAACATTTCATGTCAAATTAAACTTTAACTGTTGATAAGGGCATATCAGATCCTACTTGAAGCCGATAATTGTAAAGATAAATTGAAGGCAAAAAAAAATAAAAAATAAACATCGCCAAAGTAGCAGTACACACAAGATATGGAACATATATTAAGCCTCGCACAGCTGCGCCCCGGAAGTTTGAGGCTTTATGTAAAAAAAAACAATAATCTCTGGGAGTCCTTTCGACATTAAATTTACTGGGTCACATTTTAATCAGAATTGTATTTTTTAATTACTTCGGTAGTTCAACGAGCTAATGGCTTACCTGGTGTTAAGCGATTACTGGTGGCTATAGACATTAATACTTTAATACCGCCACCCACCCATACACATAAGGTCTATATCTCAATTATGTAGTATTTATAAATGGTGTCCTTACGCGTAACCTTAGACATCGTAAATTGAATTCCACCACCCACCCTGAGAAATCACTGGAAATCTGAATTCTAATATGTAAACTATCTCGATTCTTCAACATAAACTATTGAATGCTTCGTAGAAAAATGGACAGAATGGTGACATCTACCCGTGTGGACTCAGATTAAGTCTTATCATCAGTAAAAGAAAATATCGTACGATTATATCTTATTACCATTTCGACGTAAAGTAAAACATCATGAAAGGTAAAACATCCATTAGCTTCAAAAGCACAAGCACTTGAAAAACATTTTCTTTTCACGGCAGTAATAAGTCACTTTCCCCCTGGCGTATCAATCAAACCCCACAAGGCTCTTTTATTTATATTTGACAACCTGTTTGCACGTGATATGAAGCGAAGATTTACTTTATATTGTACATTAGCGTTGTGAATCGACTTTCGTACACAAGCATTTCGTTTTATTTATTAACTAGCTGACCCGGCAGACTTCGTATTGCCTCAATCGACAAATAAAAGACCTAAACTTTTGTATAAAATAAACTTAAAACAAACAAAAGGAATCCGTCCGACGGGGGACACATCAAAGGAAAAACAAAATTGTTATTTTTATCTAATTCCGAGCATTTTCATATTTATCTACCTTTTAAACCTTCTCTGGACTTCCACAAATAATTCAAGACCAAAATTAGCCAAATCGGTCCAGCCGTTCTCGAGGTTTAGCGAGACTAACGAACAGCAATTCATTTTTATATATATAGATTAGCGTTGTGAATCGACTTTCGTACACAAGCAGTTCGTTTTAGACAGCTAAACAAAATTAGAAGTTGCCAAAAAGCCAATTACATGTTTAGTATTTTGCCAAAAAGCCTAAGTTAAAAACATTTGCAGCGAACAATACGGTCATTGCACCAGTTCCAATTTAGTTGAGTTTATGGTGTCTAGTTTAAGTTGTCGGACAAAAAGTTGGCGAGAGCTTTTACGCAATGCAGTAAGCCCCGCCCCTGCCCAGGGTGCGTTATGATATCGGGAAGCTGCGTTGGCCCAACTAGGCCAAACTCAACACGGACTTATAACATTAACAAACATTTTGCCCTACATTAAAAACAGATTATTCTCTTCATCGATCACTAAATAAATTACTACGAATAATAATTGCATATCCTGTTAAATAATCATCAATACTTAGACCTTATCGTTCAAAATAGGTCCCAGTAACCACTAATTAAACAAACAGCTAAAAAAACCTGAATAATTCCAGTATATATCGTCTTTTCGCATTAAAAGTGTACAATTTCCAAAAATATTCGAAATTGAGTTAATTTGCGGAATTATTTGGTATCCACCAGTATTTTTCTCATAAATACTGTCAAAAGAGCATAGTTTAGTTTTTTTTTTGTTTACCTGTTTTGACTACTATTATGTAACAAAATCAATACATAATTTTATCTTACTATATAATACAGATAATGTAACTGGTAAAAAAACAAAAAATAAATGTTGCAAAGATGATTAATATTAAAAATATCACATGTTAAGCCTTTAAAACACTCTCCTGTAAAATTAGTAAGCTTTGAGATTATACAGTTTTAATGCGAGAAGACGATATGTACGTATATACGCCAACAATAGTTACAATTATTGTGATAGCACTGATTGGCCAAAAAGGAGGCGTGGGATGAATGCCAGCTGCGTTCAAAAAGCAATCGACTCTGAAACGACAATGAATAACAATACGGATAACGAACGATGTTAGCTTCTAACGAGTAAAATATTAATACAATTTTACAATATACGCACGAAACGAAAATTTTATTTTATTCATGACACTTAAATACGGGATTTTTCAGTCGGTATCTTGCATGTTTATGATTAATTGCAACTGTACATAATGAGTTTAGAGTAGAGTAGTATTCATTCGCCTTTACATTTAAAATTATAGCTGATACTGGTAACTCGTGCTAGGCCGTACAGTAAATATGGCACGGTTGCGTATGTACAACTAGCATACATGTTTCTGCCACGTAGTAGTCATACTGTCAGATTTGGGGTTTGGAACGACCGTCAAACCATACATTGATACTGAGACCTCATATCTCAAGGTGATCGAACTCATGTTGTAATAACCATGAGCTCCCAAATTTGTTTTACCTTAGGTAAGTTCGTTCACATAAAATCCAATATATTCTTAACATATCTATACGACTAACGGTTAGCGTGGTATGGACATGTGATCCGTTGAGAGGAGATGCATTTGACTAGGAGATGTATAGAAATGGTAGTGCAAGTAAGAGGGAGAAGAGGTCGACCGAAGAAGACATGGTAGGAGTGTGCGAATTACGATATGAAAGAGAAAGAGAGAGAGTGAGGAGTGAGTGTTGAAATGACGACTGATAGAAGAGAATGGAATAGAAAAATTCGCTGTACCGATCCCACCTAGTGGGATAAGGTGGAGACAAAGAAGAAGATATATATCTACACGACTAAATCTCTTAAAATAACAAATAGAAAGACTGTTCAAGAGTCGATAATAACATTTTTTGCAGTTCACTGGTGTAATAGTTAATGACTCTGAAACTGTAGCATAGGTCTGGGTTCTGGTTCTGGTCGAGGTGTTGCATTTTCCAGCCGCCAAGAGCAACAAATTAAAGACTTAATATAAGAGAAATATAAAATTGCTGCGTCACTCTTGGCGGCTGGAAAACGCAAATCCAGCAGTCAAGAGCAACGCATCAATTTAATAATTCTCTTATATTAAATCTTGAAATTATAATATGAATGTTCAATAATTATTTTATAGACAAAATACAGCCCACGCTTAAATTATAACGCAACACGATGTCAGTGTCATCAGTTTAAGGAATAAATTTTGTATAACAAGTTTGAGTGGGCGTGTTCATGACTCCAATGTGTTTCCGATTATTATAACACTGAACAAAAACTAAATGCAGCCCATGACTGTGTGGCACGTTTTGTTTGTTCAACCTTATGGTTTCGATGTGCTTACGCCCATTGCACATGTTTTTGCTAATTGTACTCTTATTTGAGTGTATTGCACATTTTTTGGCAAATTCTACTGTAAGACAAAAACAGCTCATGTAGATCTTTACAAGTAAATACTAAAAAGGCACACGCAAAAGACTTATTCGAATTTTTTAGTGCCCAAGTATAAGTGAACAGGAAGTAACGATAAAACGTGCGGTATATAAAATGAATAAATGAAAACAAAAAGCATCAAAAAAGAAAGAGTTTCGTTGAAAATATCAGTCGTATTATTCACCCTCAACAATACCAACCGCAGCTATGTTAAAAAAAATGCTTTAGATGGCCAAAATAACTTTAAACTTTATCATCAACATTAATAAATTCCAAATCTAAATTGCTTTTTATAACGACAGTCCCAGCCTTCAAACAGGAATACATAACTTCGGTTGTGGTGGTACTTATCCGTGCGGCCTTAGAATACGCTTTACCGTACCATTGGTCGAAGACTTGAACTGACCCGTTGCCGTATATTTTAGATATACCCCTGTTGGCTAAGCCTTTGCTCGCCCACCTGATGAAACTGGAATGGCTTCTGAGCCACTAGAAATACATAATTAAAAAAAAATTAGATATCATCAAACTGTTTATGTTTATACATCTAAAATATTACAAATCACTACATACAAGATTGGATAAGATATATATTTTAATACTTTTAAAAGTTCCAATCCTGCAAAGGAGATATGAAGGAGGAAAATTATGAAAAGATTCCTTTACAAAACACAAGTTTGACTCGTAGAGCTCAATAATCAGTAGAGTGCACTACGACACGTAGCACTGCCAGTTCGTAACCACGTAGCATCGTAAATTACTTTTCAATGCAATTCGTTCTGCTTCTTTGGAAAATTTTTAGACTGGCATAAAATTTAGGTTGATATATCGTTTGGCAGATTAAGGCTAAATACTTTTTTATTACGATGTTTCAGTCTTTGCTTAACACAGCTATTGACGTGAGCTCTGTTCAAATCGCCTCAATATTTTTTTTTAGTAAGTCGTAAAACATATTACGTATTGTTGATATAATACTATTTATATAATTATCAAAATTTTAACTTTCTATGATCAATTAAAGAGAATAACGCTCTTGTAAATTATTATGCAAATGGTGTAATAAAGCGACCGCGATCTCTCGAAAAATTCAGGAACAATTTTAATTTTTGACTTCGGACAGAAAGAAATCCAATTGTTTTCAGGCCCCGAAGTTCCTATCGCAATTATATTCCAAGAGTTTTTCGTAATACGATTACACGTTATTTGGTCTTTCGTTAAACATCAAATTGTAATTTCACATGAAATACAAGGTCAGAAATAGCTTTTTACGAATTTGTAATTGCTTCACATCGAACGATAGGAGCAACAGGTTATTAAGAATGTATCTGTATACATTTCTGTACATCACGTAAGTAGAACAAACTAAAATATTTCCAATTTTATTTATTGCTCATTGTTATTTTTTCCCAACAAATATCATATTTACTACTACAAAAAACTAATTTTATGTATTCTATTTATAATTTGTAATGGCTTCGGTGATCACCTATTACTAGGCAGGTCATGAGTTCGTTCAACTATCTATCTATCAATCAAAATAAATCACAGCCAGGTCATTTTTCGCAGTCATTCAACACTATCAATTTCCCATTCAAACCAACGGAATTAATCAAATGTATTTTAACACGTTTGAAAGCGACTCTCGGGAAGCTATAGGAGAACATTTCAAACTAATACATACGTTTGGGTCTCCAATAATTCAATTGAATCGATTGGGACAGAAACAATATCTATACTTGAATGTAGTAATGAACAAATTCGCAGTTCGCTTTTGTCTCGAAATTGCTTTGTGACTTCTAACGCGATTGTACCTATTTAAGCGCTGTTTAATATTAATTTATGTATTCAAAATAGTAAATAAGTAATTAAAACTTATATACTATAGTATTTCAATATTGTATTTAAGACTAGTTGACCCGGCAAACTTCGTAGTACCTCAATCGAGAAATAAGAGACCTAAACTTTTGTATAAAATAAACATAAAACAAACGACGATTCAAAGGGAAAACAAAATTGTTATTTTTATTTAATTCTGAGCATTCAATGTACCTTTTACACCTTCTCTGGACTTCCACAAATTATTCAAGACCAAAATTAGCCAAATCGGTCGAGCCGTTCTCGAGTTTTAGCGAGACTAACGAACGGCAATTCATTTTCATATATATAGATATTGAGCTCACATCCAGCTGTCTTTTGGCTGACAAGGTCTGTCTACTCGCCTGATACTGATAATGTATGTACGTTAGCCTCCTTTGAACAGCGGTCTCGGAGCAACAAGTTTCGTTTCCTACTTCTGTATAATTACAGAATAATAGCAACGGTAATGGATTACACAATATGAGTACATAACAAAGTTAGCCGCCGTCGTCATGTAAATGTCACGTCAAGTGTAGCCGTGCTTTAATGGGTTACATTCGAAATTTAAAAACTTAAAAATTCATGGAAAAAAAACAAAACTACATAAGTATATCTAGTTAAAAAAGAAAATAAACACTGTAACTTCATACAAAATGTTTTATTTTCATAATTAATTAATACACAAAAATACTGAATATATTTTACGTGATATTATTTATTGGGCGGGCGTGAAATAGTATTATAATAGGCAATCACGCAAGTATCGCTAATGGAAGATCGCGTGTTTCCACACCGAGCACACGCTTAATTTACGTGCAGGGCTTTCGTCTTAGTTTACAGTTTAAAAAACAAAGTACCCATTTGTAATAATGGACTAGGGAGAAACTATACTAAAAGCAGACAAAATTTACGACAAAAAAACATTAAGGTTTTTAATTCGCTTTTATTAGGTTCAGACGTATGTATGTATTTATGTAACGGAATCTTTGAACATGATTTTGACCCCCTTCAAAACGTCGGATTAACTCTAAATTTGGTATACTTATTAAGGACCGACGACAATTCAGTATTAAAAAAAATATTGAAAAAATTGAAATTCAACTAAAAAATGAAAAATAAATAATAGTTTAAAAAAACTAACAAAATACGCTTTTTTTAAACTATTATGTATTTATTTTTTAATAGCAGCGTCGATGAAATGTTTTTAACTTAAAATTAATTTGAAATACGAAGCTTGCTCCGTTTATACCGAATCATTTATATCGAATTACCCGACAAAGATGACAACGTGTAACGGGAGATCACTACTGAACCTTATTACGTGTTGAGGGAAAGAACAAGCCGACTTAATTCTGAGAAATTGACTTTGACAACATTTTGTAGTCACGAAATAAATTTTTACTAAAATTCTTGCTGCTTGAACTCGGGGTTAGAGATGATACTCGATTTCAATTTTACGAAAAAAAACGTGTCCTAGTGTAAGGTTTTGCGAATACACAAACATAGCATTCAATCAAGGAATCCACTTCCGTCCCCCCTCCATTTTCCCTCATAAATTCCATATTTCCGTCTACATTTCGATAAATTCTAGTTTTTTTTAAATTGTTTTTATGGGTGGATGAGCTCACAGCCCACCTGGTGTTATGTGGTTACTGGAGCCCATAGACATCTACAACGTAAATGCGCCACCCACATTGAGATATAAGTTCTAAGGTCTCAGTATAGTTACAACAGCAGCCCCACCCTTCAAACCGAAACGCGTTACTGCTTCACGGCAGAAATAGGCAGGATGGTGGTACCTACCCGTGTGGACTCACTAGAGGCCCTGCCATCAGTTCCGATATGTAACATGGGAGTCATATATAGGGCACACATATGGCTACTTGTGTTCTAATATACAGAAGTAACGTAACTAAGTACAAAAAAGAATTATATATTTACTATAATTTTTTCCATATTTAAATCGACACTCCAAACAGAATTAAAAATTGAAATGTACACATTCTGTACCGCAAATTACGTATAATTTGAAATACATATCGACGCTTGAAAGGCAAACGTGACTAAGCGACAATGCGTGAACTTTACAGTAGACTAATTTTTAAAGTTGAAATACCTGAAAACAAAATTTATTTTGTCGAATCCAGCTGTAGTAGAATCTACCTAGTAGCTGTAGGATTGAAATGATTTTAATAGACCTAGAAATATATTTTTTTTTGCACATCGAATATGGTCATTGCCTATCATTTTTGTACAAAGCAGTTATTGTAAATGTATTCCACTGATAGCTACTTTTAATAAATGTATATTTTTTATTTGATTGGTTTTGTTAATGTTAAGTATATTTCAATGATACTATGTACACATATGGACTTATTGTTGTCTGAAATAAAATAAATCATTCATTCATTCATTCATTCATTCATTGTCGCTTAGAAACTTTTGCCTTTCAAGCGTCGATATTCTAATGTACCTTGCGTGACTAGTAAACAAATATGAAATTCGACTAGCATTAATGCTGTGTAAACTCATTTTTGCCTTTAGCATATGCTTGAAAAGGTTTAACTTGGATGTTCAACACTTATTTGTATTCAAGGAGTTTCCTGCCTGAAGAGTTCCCGACATTTCACGTTGGTTAAAGAGTTTTCGCTCTAGAAAAGTTTGTGCAATTCACAATCGATTTCAGATGCACTGAGCAAACCAGTCATGGTTTCAATATATATTTTTTTACGTTAATATTTAAACTTATAATGTAATATATACTTGATATTGGACTTTCCAAATACGAAAATGAAAATATATGAATGGAAAAGGCGGTTTTGAGCAATGAATGTTATTTAACTCAGATATTTATTTATAGGTCGACAGAACATCAAATAATTACGCATATGTATTGCATTTATACAAAAAAATTACCTAAAATAAAACCAACTTCAACAATATATAAAAAAAAGATGCGTGGTTTCGTGGGACACCGGATAGGAACGAAGTTCCCTATTATAAAAATATTAATTTTAAGTTTTATTCGAAGTATAAAGACAATGAAACTGGATGTTTCGCAATAACCCACGGTCATTTGGTAACGTGCGAACTTATTGTGGTACACTTCATTCACGGTTGTTTGCATAAGAGTTAGTGTATTGAGCAAACGAACGCTCTGAGATCGTGATCAATGAATGATAAAAAATATGTTATTTTTTGTACGTTATTACAAAGTTAAGTCGTACACTGTGTGCATTACTAATTTGTACGTTATTACAAAGTTAAGTCGTACACTGTGTGCATTAATATCCTACGTTAAGGAAACTTTTTCCCGGTTAGGGTACCCCTCCGCATGCATCACCCGGGCGGCCTGGTAGGGCGACCCTACCGCGGAAACCGTCGTTGGTCGTAGACTATCGCCTCGACGACCCGTTGGCCGGGCGTCCTCGAGGTGGCGCCACGTGTCTGGTTGTAGTGTTGGCCGCGGGAAACCCCCTACTCTGACAGATTTTTAACCCCAGACGGAGATCGGACGTCGGGTATAAGAGTGCAGGGGTGTTGTTTAGTGGGTGGGCCCTAAAATTCTTTGGGCGCGCGGTCTGCTCCCAACATCTTGCAGATCGTCGAGTCCCACATACCCTCCGCGCCCCCTAGGCGCGGGGACCTCGTAGGAGGTTCGGCCCCCGGCCCGAAAAAAAAAACCCTCCGCATCGTCCCATAAGGAACTTCGTTCCAATAAGAATATAATCAATGTAGGTAGTCGAAGCCATTTAAAATTGTATTATTAAATATAACTCAAACGATTGGTCAGATCATGTTAAAATTGATCAAATGAAGAGGAAAAAAATAATAAGATCAGAACAGTAAGGTGGTGCAATACTTAAAGGCTTAGGAAACTGCGAGATTAAATTAAGCAGTGCCATTAATATATAGTTACTTATTACAAATATACGTGTCTTAATTGTTAATACATAATAATTATTAAATACTGAACTCAGAATCAGCCTCCTGTCTGTACGTATTATATTACACATAATCGACTGAACCTTACAGGACGATTATCTCTACGGCGTCTACTGCTACTTCACAATCCATCTTTCAGGCTTAGATAATATCCAGAGCTTATTCGCAAACTTATCCCTCCCTCTAATACCTACTGATTAATAGTCGGGCAGGATGTTATCATGTTAATGTGGAGCGAAGTAAGGTGTGAGACCGTACGTAATACTAATAGGCCTAGTTAGTAGTTAAAAACTAAGAAAACATACTGAAATAACAAACTGAACCAACAGTTAATTTCATCTTCTTTTATTCCATTGCTAATAAATGAGAATATTGGATCGAAGTTATAAAATGATCGTACAATCATCGGTCCTCGATGCGAAAGCAAATTTTCAAATTAATCAGACGTCTTGAAGTCAGTGATAATGACCTTTAAAGGTACACAAAAACATACATACCAAACTAATGAAAGCGTGTTGAACCTAAATCGGAAACTGAAATCGTCCATTTATACTTTTTAAATGTAAATTGCAGCATGGAGACATCTTAGGCCAACCTTATCGGTGAGATAAGAGCAACAAGAATTACACATCCCAATATTTTGAGATTTTATGAGATAATAGAACAACGATATTAAGCAAATCGTGTTGATTTAAAAAACAATCGTAATATTTCACGAAATGAAACTTTAAGAATGCAGCGTGACGGATAAGTAGCTGAAAACAAATATCCATCAGTGGAAATCGAGCGATCCATTGTTCCGTGACCAGCGGTGCTTTGGCAAACGAACGTATTTGATCATTTATTATACTTACAGTTTTTTATTTTATTTGTATCGAGTGGTGAAAGAATATTTGGTTTCAGCGACATTTTTACAAATGTACAAGAGAGCCACTCACAGTTTAAATTTGGTTAATGAAGTCAGCGTCGGAACAGTACTTTGATAAAGCTATGCGTCATGATAACCGCCTTATTGTTGCCGCCGCTGACTACTCTCCGAATCCTGATCATGCAGAAGCCAGTCACCGTCGACGCCCTAGACACCTTCAGCTCTAACACTAGGAGCAGGCTTAGGGACTCTGGTAACCGTACTCGTGCAACCTAACCCGTGCATCAGCTCGCTGAGTTTCTCGCCGGATCTTCTCAGCGGGTCGCGATTCCGATCCGGTAGTAGATTCATTCGCGAAGCAACTGCTTTTAAGTTTTTAGATCTCCTTCGGAGGCGCTCGGGCCGTTGTTAGCAAATCTCACCCCTCCTGGCTAAGCCTTTGCTCGCCCACCTGTCCTACTGAAACTGGAAAGACCTCAGGGCCACCAGTAATCATTCAATCATAATAAAAAATAAAAGTTAAAATTTGAAAAAAAAAATCGTAAAAAAAATCTTCTTCAGCTATTTGAATGGAGTAAAATTGCATATTATGTAGTTCAAATTAAAACATCGAATGGTTGATACTAATAGCAAATAAAACGGACCCTTAATTACAGAGTTAAATGTCGCTTATTAAGCGAAATGTCGCTTAAACCAAACAGCCTTTCACCCCTGGATAATCTAGTTTTTTCTTTCTCCTGTATTACCGCTGTACGCAAGCTGTTTGACGCACCTGATTTATAAGTAGTCACCCGTCAGCAACGCTACAAACGTAGACAAGGCGACGCCCACCTCTCAACCAGATTATAATTGGTTACTGGAGCCCATAGACAACTACAACGAAAATGCGCCACCCACCTTGAGATATAAGTTCTAAGGTCTCAGTATAGTTACAACAGCTGCCCCGCCCTTGAAACCGAAACGCATTACTGCTTCACGACAGAAATAGGCAGGGTGGTGGTACCTACCCGTGCGGACTCAGAACAGATCCTACCACCAGTAATTACGCAAATTATAATATTGCGGGTTTGATTTTTATTACAGTGTTATTCCTTCACCGTGGAAGTCAATCGTGAACATTTGTTAAGTACGTATTTCATTAGAAAAATTGGTACCCGTCTGCGAGATTCGAACACCGTTGCACCGCTAGATACGAATGCACCGGACGTCTTATCCTTTAGACCACGACGACTTAACGACCTAGTTAGCTTCTCCATCTTGCTTCGAAACGTCATTGCTGAATATTTACCGTGAAATCCGTTGGCGCGTTCACTGACGACTCACTTAAGCTATAGGCGGTAATCGTAGCTTATGTTCGCACAAAGATATCTCACTCTCTATTGCATTAGAAAGCTCAATTGCTCACACAATCACAGGGGATAAATGTTCATGGTCTCCTCCCCTCAATCTTACTTATAGCATTTGCAATTAAACTCCTCCACAAGACAAAGCTTCATGAGTATTTAAATACTAGACTTAAAACCCTTGTTAAGTTCACGCATTTAATCACCCACATTTTTTTCTCAATTTCATTTTACTTTGATGCACTTAGTTTCGCAAGTTTAAGGTAATGATCAAACCCGGTCACGTTTTGCTGTTACTTTTATTATTATTATTATTATAAAAGAACGAGACGAGGACATGGCCACCTGATGCTAAGTAGTCACGCGACGCCCATGAACAACAGTAATGGTAGCTAGACTGCTGTATCATTGAGGTCTCACCTCCAAAACTGATTAATCAATAAGTGTATGAAAATATTATTTTCATTTTCTTGGAACTACTATTTCTTGGAACTACTCGCGTGCCACCTATCGTAACTTGGTGGTAGTACTGATAGAAATCTTCTTTAAACGGCTAACCACTACTTTACCAAGAATCATTACATTCGGAATATCGGTTTAGGAACAAATAAAGGACAAACAAACTCACAAACATTAATTCTCATTTATATTTATAGTACAGCATGCTAATACGCTATTCTGTGTTGAGTTAATTTATATTTTTAATTATGAGAAAGTAGGTAAATACTAAGTAAGCAACATTATTATTTTACTTTACTTTGAAACCGCATGTTACTTTTTATTGGCTCCGTTTATGTATCTAAGAAAAAAATATACGTTTGAGTGATATTAGTACGTAAATGGTACGTACACCTACCTGCAATCAATTAAAGAAATAACTAGACGAACGTTGAAATATTTTTAATTACTGGTTTTTTACTGGTGGTAGGACCTCTTGCGAGTCCGCGCGAGTGGGTACCACCACCTTGCCTATTTTCGGCCGTGAAGCAGTAATGCGTTTCGGTTTTAAGGGTGGGGCAGCTGTTATAACTATACTTGAGACCTTAGAACTTATATCTCAAGGTGGGTGGCGCATTTACGCTGTGGATATCTATGGGCTCCAGTAACCACTTAACACCAGGTGGGCTGTGAGCTCGACAACCCATCTAAGCAATAAATAAATAAAATTGTACATATTTAAATATAAAAATTAAAATTTAATCTAATTAAAACCTACATTCTTCGATCGCATGAAAATCTCACAACTAACCTGAGGGCTTTAATTACAGCAATTCAAACGTTTTAATCGACATCAAGATAAAGAATTCGGCACCCGGAAGATTACAAACTCAACTCACGTTAAGACACACCTGTTAATTTTCAACACGCAATGCTGCCGTGCAAATCGGTCGACCCGTTGCTCTAAGTATTACGTCAGGAGTTTAATATTGTTTTTTTTTTTTAATTCTAACACAAACTTCGTTTAGAATTGAAATTTGTAGGAAATTGATACTTTAAAAAACATTATAGTTTTACATTTAATTGAAAGTTTTTAGATTCCAAATCTTTTACACAAATTATACTGGCTTAATATAGGCACCTCGGATGAAACCATTTTTTTATTTAATACAAGTAAAATATGTACACAAAAGACAACGAACCTCGTTAGAGTGTAATTAATGTTCGTTCATAATCATTTTATCGCCCACGCGCTCAATCAGCACGCAATACGATATTGAACTTCATTCATAAGTCAATATCGGGTCAACGATCTCGGATTTTACTTATCGAAAAGTGAACTCTATTGAACTATAGAAAAAGTTTTAATTGCAATAAAGGCATCTACACGTATGTCCGGCTGTTCGACTGTCAATGCTACTTGAAGCGTAAAAAAGTAATACAGTCATTTTCAATTTTAAGAACATCCTGTGAGTTTACGTATGTCGTGGATCTTTTTTTTTTTTGTTAAACTATAATTATTAGATTTGTTTAGATAAACCTATATATTATTTTATACCGTTAACTAAATACAAAATAAAAGCCCAGTGAGTGAATCTAGATTCTAGCTATTCCCTACGGATTGATTTTTTTTCTTTGCCTCCTGCACGAAACTACGGGTTCTATGTTTATATTTCTATGTTATTCATATTTTCATAAACTTAAGGTGTATGCTAAAATTGTATTAATAACCGATACAATACTCACAATTATTAAAATTGACCCTATGATAATTGAATACAAGGCATAATAAATGTGAAATATATTACATGAACCATATCGTTTTTCGTACTTGAAGTTGAAAAACTCATCTAGTTTTATCGCAACTCGCCCATGTCGTTATCCAGGTCAATACACCGTTCGCAAACAGCTACGAGCGCAAAGTACAAAATGATATTTGACAGAATACATCGACAATTTGGCGCCAAACATAAATCTGGCCATAGCGCATCGTTCATAAATGGAAAACTTATGTACTAAGTTTGTGAAAATAAAGAACTGGAGGTCGCAAAATTATGTAATAAAATTCAATTAAAACTTTTTTTTCAGAGATTTTATGACCTGGTAACTAAGTCAAGTCTTATTTTAATTTTAATGAAAACTTTTTTTATGAAATATGATATTATGAAAAGAAGTTGATTTATATTGATTGAAAGAAATGAGATGAGGTGAAATGGTATGAAATATATCTCATATAATCTTAGTAAAATGGTGGTCATTTACGGAGACTTTGTCAGTGGACTTTTTGTAGGATCCCAAGAAATTACGTTCAGCGGCTTTGTTTCATTTTCCCACATTTGTGCACTTTCACGGATACTAAACAGTTAACAAACCACCGTTATTACACATTTAAACCTGAAGAAACACTAAATAGACAAAATAAAACAAATCGCACAACTTCACTCCTCGCGTTCCCGCCAAAAAGTCCAATTAAAACTTTTTTTTTTATGAGATTTTATGACCTGGTAACTAAGACCTTTAAGTCATGTCTTATTATACTTTAAATTCTTAATTTTATGAAAAATGATAATATGGAGTGAAATGAAATGAAGATGATTAATTTGAGACATTAATCAACTGGAATGAAATTTAATGAAATGAAATGATATGGGATGAAATATAATCGCAGTAAAATGGTGGTCATTTACTGAGATTTTTTCAGTGGACTTTTTGGAGAAACCCGAGAAGTTACGTCCAGCAGCTTTGTTTCATTTTCCCACATTTGTGCACTTTCACAGATATTAAACGGTTAATAAACCACCATTATTACACATTTAAACCTGAAGAAACACTAAATAGACAAAATAAAACAAATCGCACAACTTCACTCCTCGCGTTCCCGCCAAAAAGTCCAATTAAAACTTCGGTTCTCGTCACCATAGATAAGACAGAAACTCGTCACATAGCGGGCAAAGGTTATTACGTTATAACGCCTACCTATGATCCCAGTTCACAACTGTATGATAATTAATTGCGTAGACTGTTTTTTTTTTCTTAATACCCAACCTTACATACCTTCACGTTTTTCTGAGACGATAAAAAGACAAAACCTCACTGTGGACGATGCCGTGACGTTATTTCCTATAATTTTCCTGAATGTTGCGTGGCTGAAACGTATTGTGACTGAATGCCGCAAATTTTCTCCCACGGTGCGTCGAATTAAAAACGCCTGACGATGTTAAGCACGCAATGTTTCGAGCGCACTAAAGCAGGCGCTTATACTCGTTAAAGTAAATCATTACTCAATTAAGATAAATATACAATAAGCCCACTAACTAACTATGAATTTCGAAATCATTTAACTGTTGGTATCGACACTTTGCGCCTACTAATAAAGAGAATTTTGGAGGGAACGTACGCTCTTTGGTATATCTACATGTTAAAATGCAACGAACATTCCGGAACTTTTTCTACCAGATCTCGAGTGCTGATAATAAGGCATCTATCGATATTATGGTTTGTAATATAGTCAGGATCGTCCGAATTTACGGAACACTGGTGGTAGGACCTCTTGGGAGTCCGCATGGGTAGGTACCACCGCCCCGCCTATTTCTGCCGTGAAGCAGTAATGCGTTTCGGTTCGAAGGGTGAGGTAGCCATTGTAACTATACTGAGACCTTAGAACTTATATCTCGAGGTGGGTGGCGCATTAACGTTGTAGATGTCTAAGGGCTCCAATAACCACTTAACATCAGGTGGGCTGTGAGCTCGTCTATCCATCTAAGCAATAAAAAAAACACACACACATATGTCACAATTTGTTGTTGTCATTTGACAATTGTTTTCTTTTTAACACTATAGCTTCTAGGTTTGTAACGGAATGTCTGAACGTCAGTTTGACAGGTTTTAAGCCGTCCAATTAACTTGAAAAAATTACACATGCGTCAACAGCTGATGATAATACAATAATTTTATAACTTCGCTCTAATATATCCTGAATATTCATTAAAAAAACCTGATATTAATAATAATTGTTAGTTCGGTTTATTTCTTTATTGCTTAAATGGGTGGACCAGCTCACAGCCCTGGTCTTAAGTAGTCACTGGAGCACATAGACATTTACAACTTAAATGCGCCACCCACCTTGAGATATCAGTTCTAAGGTCTCAGTATAGTTACAACGGCTGCCCCGCCCTTCAAACCGCAACGCATTTCTGCTTCACGGCAGAAATAGGCAGGGTGGTGGTACCTACCTGTGCGGACTCACGAGAGGTCCTACCACCAGTAATTACGCAAATTATAATTTTGCGGGTTTGATTTTTATTACACGATGTTATTCCTAATTAATAACGGTTGTCCCACCTTTCAAATCGAAAAGCTTAATTGTTTGGCAGCAGAAATAAGACGGACAGTGGCTGACTCAGACGCGCCTACCACCAGTAGGCAAATCTTATAATCCACTTAACGATAATGCAAGTCCGTATCGTATGAAAATAAAGGCATTTCTACCATCAAAATCGGGACAGTATGATTTCACGTATGAACTGTATAGATATTCACGCGATTTTCTCACGCAATAAAAACCTACCAGCCTTAAATACTACGGAGCATTATCTTTGTAATAGCAATGAGCTAATGATAATTCGTTTCGCTAATAGCAATCCATTTAAAAAGACGATTCAGATATCTTTGTCTTCTTAGTTAACCGCTGCCCCAATTATGCTTAAGTACTCATAAAAACACGTCCAGGAAAAGGAATTGCCATTTTTATAAACGTCACTAAGCATATCGATTATAATTTTCGTATCTTTTTGGTAAGATTAATGAACCAGATAACACAAAAATAATAATAATCTTTTGTCCTTTCGTATAAAAAATTAAATAATTTCTACAAAGTACAGTTCTAAGCTACATCTGTCTTTTGTTGTTTTATAACATTTTAAATACATTAAAATCATTACATTAAATCGATACAGAAAAATCTATGTACATGCTATGATGGTTTAATAAGTACCCCGTTATATTTACCATAGTTATGTATTACTGGTGCCACAAGCGAGCTGATATTATGTCCTCAAGCGCCGTCACCGCCTTATGAATATTAATTGTGCATTCCCGACACTTCGCATCATTTACGCTTGGCACATTTCGCTCGAAAACAATGTCTAAAATTGTAAATTGAAAATTAATTTAAATGATTGTGCGCACTTACATCTTACAGAATGTGCTGTTTATTTATTTGAATTATATTTTGTAATTTTCAGCAAAATTAAGTTATTAGACTTAACATATCATATTAAATTGGTCTTTGAGATTTATAGAACAATATGCAATTCTTGTTTTAAATTAAAAAAATCAGAGAGGCATTTTTCTAAATATGTTTTATTGTTATTGTTAGGTAGACGAGCTTTAAGGTCCCACCCACCTCGTTTTGAATGATCACCACAACTTGAACGAACCTTGAAATATGAAGAAGTCTTATGGGCGGGCGGTAGGCCAGCGGCTAGCGGTAGGCAGCGGCTTGGCTCTGCCCCTGACATTGCTGATGTCCATGGGCGACGGTAACCACTTACCATCAGGTAGACCGTACGCTCGTCTGCCTACAAGGGCAATAAAAAAAGGGTGAGTATTGTATAATGGCTGTCTCATCTCTCGTACAGGATCCTATGTCTGGTTCACGACTAAGATCAGAGGATTCACCTTTAATTAACAAAATATTATTTTTGTATTTTGTTGTAGAATATCATTACTATTTCAATATCGTTCCCGGTAAAAAACTCAAAAACTTCTTTTTCTTCCCCACTTTAGTTATGCAATTTCATTACGCAGTTTCTTGTAGATAGAATTATAAAAGTGCCCATTTGGGAGACTTTTACGCATTATATATACGAATTTCATAAAAACGATTTTAGTCACGAAATTCACAAGAAAGTCAAAGGAACATATGAGTCGTCTATTATCAAAGATGGCAATCTGTGCATTTGGACAAAAAAAATTTATTGATATGTCAATACAGATTGATTTGAATATAATCGTCTCCTACAAAGAATACGGTTCAAAACCTGCATTAAATAAAGGTTAATAGTTAACCTGTTATTTATCTAAGATGTCGTTCCGAAGAGTTTTGTGACTGCCAATGGAATACAAAGTCAATAATTCGTTTTTCTGATTTACCAATCATTGTCCAAAAGTCAGATTGCCCGCTTTGATAATAGTCGACTCATATGCCTTACAACAATGTATTACGGTCAGTAGGACGCGGTTGTACATATTATAGAACTCAGACATAGAATTCCAAGATAGGTGACGCCATTTGTGGTGTTGATATCTATAGACTCGGACTTAACACCACGTAGGCCGTAAACTTGTGCATTGGTATAAGCAATAAAATAAAACATGAATAACAATCTTATCTATCTACCAAAAGAATACTACAACGAATACTACCCTACTTGTTTACTATTTGAAAGGTAACAATTAATTTCTAATACTATACTATATAGCATTGTCATTGCACATGTAGATACAACCAGATCGAATGTATTGACACGAAGCAATCATATAGTTTTACATCATCATATCAATCATATGGTTTAAACTAGTTTAAAGGGTAGGACCAGTGTTAGCAACCCAGTTCGGTGAATCTAAAATAACCCCTCTAGGTTACTAGAATAGATAGGAAAAAAATTGTTGATAGGATCAGTTCTCTATAACGTCTCAATTAGATCGATGGTATTTACGCTGTGATAACTATGGACTACAGTATCCACTTCGTACCCCGCCGTACTTACTACTGCTCATCTAAGCAATTGAGAAACCAAAAAATCCTACTGTATTTTATAATGTAACCTCTGAATCCCAACCATCATTTCAATGGATTCGCGATTCACATCCATATAGATACCACACGATTACAGATTAGAACAGTGATTCTGAACCTTTTTTTTGTTGCGGCACATATTTAACGATTTCAAAATTTGGCGGCACACAAAGAAAAAGATAAAAATTATTTACTCACTACCGAATCACATACATTTGCCAATTTTAACGAAAGAAAAGGTGCAGTAACTACTACTGTGAATCCCAACTATCACTAAAACAACACTTTTTGTACGCAGAAGTGGCAAGTGTGCGCCGACTTGAGACATATTCCTATTGCTATATGCACGCCACTTCATCATAATTTGGCACTAAGAAAAACCGCGTTGCAAAGCAAATAATAAAATAATTATTTTTTTTGTGTATTTCAATATATATTCATGTTAAAAATATTTTTCTTTTTAAATGATATAATTTAATAATATTAACATTATTATATATTTGCAAAATTTGGCGGCACACAAAAGTGCCGCGGCACAGTGGTTGAGAATCACTGGATTAGAACAATACGGTCGATATGAAGAACCAAAAAAAAAATCTGTTTAATCTCACATACCTAAAAGCCAAACCGCTACAAAATAGTTTTCTTTCCCCGAAGGTTAGTGAACGTGTCTTCTTTAATGCATGAATCGTTTCATCTCACTAAGAGTTCCTTTAAAACTACTACTTAAGTTTTAATGGCCGTCTTTATTTCAATCTGACCGGTCCTTTTTACGAGTGGCGCTAAATTTCACAACAGTGTAAAACTGTGTTTTATTGGCCAGTTTAACTGGCATAAATTCACAAATACCTGGTCGTGCTTTTGACGTGGCTGTGCTCCGGCAATTTTAGTTCAGTTTAATGAACATGTTACATTATTTTGAGGGACGCTTTTTTCTTTAGCGCCGTTCTGTTGGGATTTGAAACTTATTACTGGTGGTAGGACCTGTTGTGAGTCCGGACGGGTCTGCCTATTTCTGCCGTGAAGCAGTAATTCGTTTCGGTTTGAAAGGTGGGGCAGCCGTTTGTAACTATACTGGGACCTTCAAACTTATATCTCAAGGTGGGTGGCGCATTTATGTTATAGATGTCTATGGGCTCCAGTGATCATTAACATCAGGCGGGCTGTGAGCTCATCCAACTATCTAAGCAATAAAAAAAAAGAATGAAAAAGACATGTTAGTCGAAAAGCGACATTAAGCAGAGACTTACATGTCATTCAATTCGATATAAATTCGATATAAGACTTCTGAAGGTTTCACATCAACCGCATATGCACACATCTTCTTTTACTTTCCATATTCAATAGCCTCTAGTTTTCTTTTAGTTAGTTTTTTAGACTTTTCTCCCAAATACGACACAAGTACAATTACACCCAGGTTCCAAAAATATGTTTCACAAAGCTTTAATGCTGATAGGGTGGTACTGTAAGCCCGCAGATGGAAACTGCCACTCTGCTTATCTCTCCCTTGATTTCACTGATTTGAATGTTTCGAATAGTTCACATTTTATGGTCATGTTTGTTTATTTTTAATAAGACTAGTGGTCCCGCAGTAGGCGAAATTCGACTTTATTTAATTGAAATTATAACTTTAAACATCATTATGGTTCTATTGTCAAATACTATTATACTTCTATACTCGTAATATAAACACAGATTTCGCCAAAATTACACTATAAATAAATAATAATAAAGACAAATAATATTAAACTGTTCTCAATTTGACCACAGACTTTAAACAAAACAAAAGTTTGACAATTGACAATAAACAAAGAGTATATTTTTAAAAATGTGTTGGATCAAATACATGGTAGTATGTGTAATGTTTTTATTATTGATTCAATGTATTTTTATGCATAATTAAAAAAAATATCAAGCATCCCGCACTTCTTCTTTTTTTTTAGGATTGAAAGATTACTGGTGGCCCGTAAGCCTTTCCAGTTACACCAGGACAGGTAGGCGAGCAAAGGCTCAGCCAAGAGGGGTGGCATTTGCTAATAGCTCCTCCGAAGAAGACATAAAAACTCAAGAGTAACTGCTTCGCAAATGAATCTACTACCGGATCGGAATCGCGACCCGCTGAGAGGTTAGGTTGCACGTAACTCTTTGCCGAGTTCGACGAGTACGGTTACCGGGGTCCCAACTCCTAGTGTTAGAACTAAAGGTGCCTAAATCTATATTCTGTATAAGTGTGGGAAATTTCATACTCCTCCGTCCGCGCAATTTTCGTAAAAAGGGATACAAAGTTTTTGCTTTACGTATATAATATATATGTCAGCACACGTCAGGGATGGCTGCTCGGTAGGTTCCGTCATCGCTCGTATTCGATTGAACTCAGTTTAGTGAATAAAACTTTGCAATAATAATTATTGAAACTCAACACTCACAACTTTCACAATGACAGGGTAAACCGACAGTTTCGTTGCACATACCGACAGACCGACTGACTGAGACGGACGGAATGACTGTCTGACACGGAATGCCACGACTCTGTCCACGTACCGCCATTTTATACTGTGGCGTTACGTAGTCTACCCTTCATTTTGTGATATTTATCAAAACAACATCTCATCATTTAAAATAATAATCAAAACCACCGTCTTAATATTACTAAAAGTCGTTATCCACGACAACTAAAAGTCGTTATCCACGACATATAGAT
>NW_021011476.1:12672097-12696090 GCF_003987935.1 Bombyx mandarina
GTTTGTTATTTGTACTCTCGGGAATATTATGCTCCGAACACATAAAAGTCAAACACACCAATTCAACAATCATATAATAATATAATATTATGTGTACAATGTTCTAATAAAAAGTATAAAGAGTAAACAAGTCACTAGGCACTACATGACACCAATTCAAACTAAAATTATAATACGTTTTTACAAATCACTTAAATCGACGCGCGCGAATCTCGCCGTGTGACGTCACCGGACACCTGCGCGTTCGGGAACTCCGATCGCGACCGATGACGCCTGAGTGCACCCGAATGTTGCACGCTACAATTGTCAACGGCCTGCGGGATTTTAACACCAGCACAGTCGCTTCGCTCAATACGACTACACCGTCCATCTTATCCTTTAGGCCATGACGACTTCGAAGCTCTTAATAATAATTAAATTCTGTATTGAAAACGTGCTTCACAATAATCTCCGACGAAACAACTCAATTGATACGACGACTGTTAAGGGTGCTGAGTAAATACAAAGTAATTGAATTTCAACTATTAATCTGTCTTGGACTTAGACAAAAAAAGAACCCTCTGATATCTTCGAAACATTAGAGAGAAGGAAGAATATGCATAAAGTTTCAGTGGAAATGTGAGAGTCATAAAAATATCGTCACCGGGTAGGGAACGTAAAATTTTAAGGGTGCATTACGGGTACATCACGAATTTACCGCAACCCTTTATCATTGCGGACGAGGCACGCTCTTTAAAATGTTCTCGACGGGCCTCGTGCGAGTTTTATAGCAGCCACGTAATGTATACCATTATCATCCGCTGTGTACATGTGTAGAATTAGCGTTTTCAAACATGTATTTTCGCTCTTCATTGCTATTAATAATCTTTGTAACGAATGTTAAGGATTCCGTTCGTAATTCTAGAGATTTAAATATTTAAAAATACATATAAAATACAGGCAATGTAACACAAACAAAATCAGTTGCCGTGCGGGTCAACGATCTCGCGTGACAGGGCTGGCGCATGGCGTCTGTCTGCGGGTAATTGCGGGCTCACGAAATGTCGATTTTACTAAAACGATAAGTGCTGAAGCTTGGCAGCTACACTCAGCAAATGGTTATTGTTTTATGTTTATTCATGGTATGTAAGTTGTTCGGTCTTTGACTTTGGGAACATGGTTGCAACATTGCATCTCAATACGTACCCCGGTCACCGTCCTCGTCGAACCCGTCGCTTGCGACGAAGGGCTCGACGAGCGAATNAGACGGACGGAATGACTGTCTGACACGGAATGCCACGACTCTGTCCACGTACCGCCATTTTATACTGTGGCGTTACGTAGTCTACCCTTCATTTTGTGATATTTATCAAAACAACATCTCATCATTTAAAATAATAATCAAAACCACCGTCTTAATATTACTAAAAGTCGTTATCCACGACAACTAAAAGTCGTTATCCACGACATATAGATTAACCTTACAGCTATAATTTTTTAAAACAAGATAAACCGTCATACTTTTTTCCACATACAACTGTCATTTTTTTTATTGCGTAGTGCGGGTGAACAAGCTCACGTCCCACCTGGTGTTAAGTGATTACTGGTGTCCATAGACATCATAACGTCAATGCCGCCACATATCTTGATTACTTGAGTGCCATTGTTTCAATTGTATGGTAATAACGCAAATGAAAATATATGCGGATTTGATTTTTAACGCATGATGTTATTCTTTCACCGCGGAAGTAATTGGTGAAAATACTTATTTCATTACAATAATTGGCAATTGCTTGCTAGATTTGAACACCAGCATAGTCGCTTCGCTCAAAACGAGTACACCGGTCGTCTTATCCTTTAGGCCATGACGACTTCGAAGCTCTTAATAATAATTAAATTCTGTATTGAAAACGTGAAACATTTCAATTGATACGGAGCCTGTTAGGGGTGCAGAGTAAATACAAACTAAGTGAATTTCAACTATTACTCTGTCTTGGACTTAGACAAAAAAAAAACCCTCTGTTATCTTCGAAACCTTTAGAGAGAAGGAAGAATATGCGTAAAGTTTCAGTGGAAATGTGAAAGTCATAAAAATATCGTCACCGGGTAGGGAACGTAAAATTTTAAGGGTGCATTACGGGTACATCACGAATTTACCGCAAGGGGGAGATTTCAATATTTAAAAATACATATAAAATACAGGCAATGTAACACAAACAAAATCAGTTGCCGTGCGGGTCAACGATCTCGCGTGACAGGGCTGGCGCATGGCGTCTGTCTGCGGGTAATTGCGGGCTCACGAAATGTCGATTTTACTAAAACGATAAGTGCTGAAGCTTGGCAGCTACACTCAGCAAATGGTTATTGTTTTATGTTTATTCATGGTATGTAAGTTGTTCGGTCTTTGACTTTGGGAACATGGTTGCAACATTGCATCTCAATACGTACCCCGGTCACCGTCCTCGTCGAACCCGTCGCTTGCGACGAAGGGCTCGACGAGCGAATTAACCCATAGACACACCCCACTGAGCTTCTTGCCGGATCTTCTCAGTGGGTCGCGTTTCCGATCCAGTGGTAGATTCTGCGAAGCACTGCTCTTGCTACGGTCAGTGTTAGCAACACTCCCCGGTTTGAGCTCCGCGAGCTCACCTACACACGTTAGGGCGAAGCTGAAATAGCCTCTCAAGGCTATCAGCATAGGTAGGAAAAAAACCTATTAATGTTTAAATACGAGTACGAATGTATTCGATATGTCAAGTCATCGGCCAATCGACATTGTGGGCACAAATCGTGTAATAATAATTATATAGCTCCATATGTTGCGTAATCAATACCAATCTTGTAATAACAGCTATGTGCAGAAGCGCACAAAAGAAAACGTTGATAAAAAAATACTTGAGCTTTTGTGTGGAGAGACAGATCTGTTTATCTGTTTATCTTTTTATGTTTATTTGTGTGGAGAGACAGATCTGTACCATTTAGTGTTAAGCGATTGTCAGAACTCATGGAGACGTTAATATATCAAATGCCACCGCTCGCCTCGAGACATTAAAAGAAAAACCAAAATAACAGCTATACTAAACTTCAAACTGAAACGATGATAGAAAAAATTCAATCCAATACCAATCGCTGCAGGTTTCCAATATCATAATTACACAAACCAGATTAACCTGTCATCAGTGCACAAAATATAATTGTATTTATTATTGAAGATACCATTCTCGTGTAAGATAATACAAAACAACCAATGTAAAGTATTATACCAAAAGTGATGTCACTATTATCATGCCTTATATGACTATATAAATAAAGGCCGGTTTGAAATCTAAAATCTACTTACACACTGACCCAATAAAACACGTCAAACTTCAAAACATGGGGCTCATGCAGATTATTGGACTAGCAGACCGTTTTATCACATTAATCCAGCTTATCTTAAAACCTTGTCAGAACTAATCGCTCAAAATATGCTGTGGTTTTTTGTCATCTTCCAAAACTATACGCAATAAGGTAACTGAGCTTACTGTTACGCCGGTAAGAGTAACGCCATCTATCGTCGAATAGTTGAACGAATATCGAAGGACCTAGTAGCATTTAGAACACTCGAGGAGTACAACGCCATCTATTTTCCGATAGCGGAAACACACAATACTAGACTTGTGTGGGAATATTCTCGATAATTCTAGGGATGTCGTATCGACTATAAAAGCATTGCAGANGGTAACTGAGCTTACTGTTACGCCGGTAAGAGTAACGCCATCTATCGTCGAATAGTTGAACGAATATCGAAGGACCTAGTAGCATTTAGAACACTCGAGGAGTACAACGCCATCTATTTTCCGATAGCGGAAACACACAATACTAGACTTGTGTGGGAATATTCTCGATAATTCTAGGGATGTCGTATCGACTATAAAAGCATTGCAGAAATGGCATGCAGTCAGATAGTAATCGGAACTACTCGAAGCGAAACAGCGAACGGATCACCTGAAGCGAAGCGGAAGAAGTTAATTGAGAATTTTAAAGTGTTTCTTAAGTTTTTGAGCGTTCTAAGTGCTAATACAGTTTTTAGTTGTACTCCGGTAGAATTTTGATTTATCCCGAACCCTAGCGCGTAGTATTACTTTAAAACTTGTCTTGATGAAAGTTAAGCTCCCGAAGATAAAGCCAAACCCCGAAAACTCACAAAGCTTCTATATAACTCATAAGGTGACTTGTTCACTCATAAAGCTTGGACTACAAACTTAATCGAAACTATAGCTCAAGCACAAAGTTTTTTCATCAAAGCTCGAAAGTGCGAAGCGCTTAGCTCAGGCTTTATTGATGCTGACCGAATGGGTACGTAACGTAGAATCCTTATCATTTTGATTAAATATGTGTTCATCTATTAAGTATTGGGATCACGTACGTTCTTAATCATATTAAGGCACTGAGATTAAACACACCTTTTCTTTGATGGGCCCTTTGTTTTGTAGACAAAGTTTACACTCTGATCAAGTATTTAGTTTTATCTATATATTAATACGTGAAGCAAAAACTTTGTACGCCTTTTTACGAAAATTGCGCAGACGGAGGAGTATGAAATTTCCCACACTTACAGAGAATATAGACAAGGACTGCAGAATGCAATTTTTTTTTTTTAATAATGCATTATTAATACATTAAATCAATAAAAAAAACATTAACACACACTTCGGATGTCTAAGTGCTAAATATATTTTAGTACTTATAAAACACACATTAATGTATTTTTAGTATGTGTAGCTATTGAAATGATATTTATGGTTCAATGTGTCTAAAAACTTAGAAAACGTTAGTATGGCTGTAAAACGTATTTACAGTCAGAGCAGCTGTAAATTTACGAGAGCAACCGGTAAATACTGTTTAGGAATGGTCTCGTAAAAGCGTCAAGCTCATTGGAAAATATCGAAGAGAAATATTAGTAATATGAGAGAAGTAGTATTGATATATTTATAGTCGTAGTCTTAAAATACTACAACCAAATCCGACGAATACATAACTCCTTTTTTACTCCGCACGGGTAGGTACCACCACCCTGCCTATTTTTGCCGTGAAGCAGTAAAGCGTTTGAAGGGTAGGGCAGCTCTTGTACTGTAAAAGCTGAGACCTTACAACTAATATCTCAAGGTAGGTGGCGGCATTTACATTGTAGATATCTATGGGCTCCGGTGATCACTTAACAACAAGTGGGCCATGAGCTCCACCACATAAACAATAAATAAAAAAAGTTCCGTAGCCAAATGTTAAGACGAAACCTTATTTCCACATGTCCTTGCTTACTGTCCGGTATCGCAGCGTTTTCGTCCGAAAATTATTGTCACAATATTTTGATGAAATTTGGTACTCAGAGTACCAAATTTCTCTTAAACGTCACCTACTAAGCAATAAAAAAAACCTAAAAATGCAACAAAATGCATAAAGGAGGGATAAAAACAACTGCATATAATACACGGCTTGCAAAAGTCACAAAACTTTACTTCTTTCTATACTAATATATAAATCTACAGTGGTTTTTACGGATGTTCCGTTATAACTACTGAACCGTGCATCCGATTGACTTGAAACTTGGTATCCATGTAGAAAATACATGTACTTAATGGATAGGCTAATATTTATATGAGTGTCGGACTCCCTACAACAGTTGCGGGGGCGTTAATGATGAGAATCTTTGGGGGAGGTGAGAAATAATAATATTAATTTTAAATGGCCAGTGAAGCGGACGGGTACAGCTAGTTTTTTGGAACGAACTTCCTTACGGCAAGCTTGGAGGAGATAGGGATTTTGCTGCGCGACCGAACTGAAAAAAATGTGATAGTAAAACCGTAAGAAAAAGTCCGTGGAATAAAACCGTTAAATGAGACGTGCGCAGGCGCGACAGTCGTATACACAAGCGAGTAGTGTATAATACATTTCTCTTTCTCGTTCTTTCTTTTCGTTCTCTCATCCCTTCTCTCTCTATTTTGTAATTATTTCTATTTCTATGTAATTTTATGTTGTCAAACAAAAATAAAGAGACATATTTTGTTATTTTAATTGATAATTTGAATTGCGTTTTTTTATTTTACGTAATTTATTATTTCCTAAAATACTGAATTTCCTAAATACTTTCCTGTACTTAAATAAAAACTAATCAGCAAAATTTAAAAGAAAAATCAAGAAAACCTACATAAAATTGAGCACGATTTTTTTTTTGCAAATTGTGTCGATTCTACATTAGCCGAAGGAACTTCGTTCCTCCCTGATGTCCCACGACACCACATCTTTTTTATATGAATGTATCTGAGCAGCTAAACAATAAATAGCTAAACCCAATTAAGGAAAAAACAAACTCAGGTTGTTAAAAGGAGATGACTCTCGTATTTCCTGAAACCTTGGCTTGGTATCGTTTTTAGGATGCGTCAACCGTGTCCAAGGATCGGATTTCAGAACAATGACAAAACGAGACTTACACGAGTAAGCGTATTTAATATGACCAACCGGCTCTGAATTATTTCCACATGGAAATCCGTCCGTCCCGTGTCCTTTGCATTACATTATTTATGGAAGGTCGGTTTCTGAGTGTGCGATTACCAAAGCGTGGCCCATCCAAATTTAATCAAATTGAGTCCGTTATCACCAAAATATTTCAACTTGAATGTGAAATAATTTTGTTGTCTCTGTGTAATTTATGAAAACGTCTTACATATTCACATGGTATTGTTCAACCGAATATATTACAGACAGAGATAATAAACTACGTAAAATATTGTTCATGGAAAATGGAGTTGTGAATGTATTGTGTATTGCAATGGATGTACATAGTATTACCAACTTAAGAAACAAAATCCACCACACATAAATGGCCGCAGCTATTTTATTTGAAATACAATTCTATAAATACAGTCTATAAGTATACTGTGTAAATGTAAAAAGTGTAAAACTTAAATAAACAGTTCTGAATAAAATAAAGCCATTTGGGAATAAGATGAGGAGACGTTGCCGCTTTTGTATAAAAACTTTAAATGATGGAACGGTAAAATGAACAGAGTTCGCAAACACATAGATTGATAGTGAAGCTAACTGTGAAAATATTTTTGTATGTTTTCAATGAACGATTGCCTTTGTAGTCGCTTTTTTTTTGTTGGCGTAGAGACACAGCTGTCACGTTCACAGCGGTCCCTGGACATCGTAGCGTGAATGCTGCCGAATATCTTGCGTAATGTCCATCTCAAAGATTTGCATGCAAAATGTACATATTTTTGTATATAACCAGAAGCGTTTATTAGACTACTCTCATTTACTTATAGTGGTGGTAGGACCTCTTGTGAATCGGCGCGGGTGGGTACCACCACCCTGCCTATTTCTGCCGTGAAGCAGTAATGCGTTTCGGTTTGAAGGGTGGGGCAGCCGTTGTAACTTACTTGAGACCTTAGAACTTATATCTCAAGGTGGGTGGCGCATTTACGTTGTGGATGTCTATGGGCTCCAGTAACCACTTAACACCAGGTGGGCTGTGAGCTCGTCTACCCATCTAAGCAAAAAAAAAAAAACTAGTATTTCTGAAAGGTGATTTTATTCTTATATGCCATTCAAGGCACCTATGTTTTGCGCGAATTTAATATAAGGAGTTAATATTAATATAAGGAACAACAATACAACATTTAAACAAAAAATAAAACTGACTTCGACAAAATAAAATCGAGAATATCATCAATATAGTCGAAGTCAATGAATTGTGCATTAATTAACGATAACTCAAAAACTATTGATCTGGTCGGGTCTTGATAAAATCAGCTAATAAAAACTTCTGACGTAACACAAAAATACCGTCAAAATAAAACATTCTTCTTTTTTAAAGTCTGTTAAAATTAATTATGTTAAGAAAATTTTACTCTTAATTCCGAGGCACACAAGAGAACAACACGTCTCATTTCGCATTAAACATTTCACAACATAATATATAGAACATTAAAGACAGCTATTTGGAGATAGTATTCCCCACTTTTGTCTAAAGTAATGTTATTTTTAGCATAATAATAATACTTCATTACTTTAGTAATGTTTTTTGTGTTAACGAGTTAGACGTTTTGGTGCAAACTGTAAGCCTGACTTTGTATTGAATTGAATAAATAAATAAATAAATAAAATAATCCGTACCGAAAATTTGAACGTCCTAACTGGGTATATCTTAGAGTATACATATTACGTATACTCTAAGGGGTATATCGAACGTAATTCGCAAAATAAACAGCTCAGCCAAACTCATCACTAAGACAAACAGACAACGTTGTGACAAGTTCAAACACGTATAGCCATAGAATATGTTTATAGACATCCTTACTATATATCGATATTAATTCAAATTTTTGTCCTCTTACATATATCTACGTTTTTTTTTTATTGCCCTTGTAGGCAGACGAGCATACGGCCCACCTGATGGTGAGTGATTACCGTCGCCCATGGACTTCAGCAATGCCAGGGGCAGGGCCAAGCCGCTGCCTACCGTTACGTAATTACAAGCAAGTGCGGTTTATGAATACTGCAACTTTTCCACGTTCAGTATAATCAATCTTTCCGGTCACGTTTATACGGTCACGGTGAAATGTAATTCTATTTAATAACATCTAACGTACATGATGTTAGGCTGCATTTACGAATGTCATTTAAAGGAAGAATGCACCGTTACGTACAGTTTGTTAAAATACTGTAGTTTTGTTTTTTTGGCTTAGATTGGTGGACGAGCTCACAGCCCACCTGGTGTTAAGTGGTTACTGGAGCCCATGGACATCTACAGCGTAAATGCGCCACCCACCTTGAGATATAAGTTCTAAGATCTCAGTATAGTTACAACGGCTGCCCCACCCTGCAAACCGAAACGCATTACTGCTTCACGGCAGAAATAAGCAGGGCGGTGGTACCTACCCCCGCGCGGACTCACAAGAGGTCCTACCACCAGTAATAATAATAATGTAGTGATGGTCTAGTGATATATTATGTATTCTAGTTTTACGACTCTAGAGGCAAAACATGTTCACCAATTATAAACATTATAGCACATCTTAGAATGAAATCGAAAGACAATTTCGTGACCTAATGAATGTAAGCATTACGAACATGGCAAATCTTATACGTTTCATCAAACTCAATAATTTAAACATTTCAAACACTCAAAAAAAAACTGTAAAACTTGTGCCAAAGTCTAGAAAAGTTAGTGATTTTATATTATCGGTAGTTTCATTATATGATTAAGTCACTCATCTATCTGATCCATCAGTACAGATACTATTATCTGGAAAATAATAATAAAAGATTGACGATGAATAGGGTTTTGGGATTTTTTTACGATTTTTACGTTCTGGTACTAATGGGCTCTAATAATTACTCAATATGATATCAAATGTTAGAGGTAAGTTTAGGTAAATTATAAATGTCATATGCCATGATGGTTAGGTATTATGCGCTAATCTGTCTGACCTACTGCGATGAGATGATGACGGAGACGCAACATTATAACGTATCATTATGTGACAGATCACCTTCGCTGAAACCTCGCTTTGATAACACATATTTCCCTAATGTGTCTTCATAAGACCTCCACCTATTTGCGAAGATTTTTGAATTACTGCTTTCTGTATTGACATTAGAGTATTCATAACAAAAATAATCTGTATATTTACAATAGATTACTTTCCAGAAAAATTGGGTACGCATCAAAAATATCTTGGACTAGCTGACCCGGCAGACTTCGTTGTGCCTCACTCGATAAATAAAAGACCTAAACTTTTGTGTAAAATAAACTTAAAACAAACAAAAGGAATCCGTCCGACGGGAGACACATCAAAGGGAAACAAATTGTTATTTTTATTTAATTCCGAACATTTTCATATTTACCTACCTTTTAAACCTTCTCTGGACTTCCACAAATAATTCAAGAGCAAAATTATCCAGCCGTTCTCGAGTTTTAGCGAGACTAACGAACAGCAATTCATTTTTATATATATCGACGCTTGAAAGGCAAACGGGACTAAGCGACGAAGCGTAAGCGTGAACTTTACAGTAGACTAATTTAAAGTTGAAATACCTGAAAAAAATAACTGAAAAAATGAAATCCAGTAACCACTTAACACCAGGTGGGCTGTGAGCTCGTCCACTCATCTAAGCAATAAAAAAAAAAATATTTTAACGAATCTAGCTGTAAGATTGAAATGATTTTAATAGACCAAGAAATATATATTTTTTGCGCATCGAATATGGTTATTGCCTATCATTTATGTATAAAGCAGTTATTGTCGCTTAGTCACGTTTGCCTTTCAAGCGTCGATATAGATAATATACACCGCTCTCTAAAGCCTTTCATGACAAATGAACCTAAAAGTAAAACCCCTAAATTCAAGCCGAGTTTCAGAGTATAAATCAAGGAAAAACTTCGTCATTGAGAAAGCGAGGGACTTTCTAAAACCTCCGAGATAAGACAATGATTTAATGTCTCGCACAATAACGCAGCAGTTACGCGTGCCTGATACAATCTTAACACACGTAATTAAACTAGTATATTTTATTTTCTTATGCGTGTACTCCGCGATTTTGTACGTGTTTTTTTTTATCAATCGATCAGATACAAACGTTTCACGTCCCAACCATGAAATTAGGTAGTTAAATGGGAAAATAAGTGATAAAAATACAGTTAAAGATGAATGATCACTATCATTAGTATTCTTGCGACATCCATCTCCTAGAATCCCGAGCCGCATAGTACGCGTGGTATAAGTTTCCACGCCGAAGCTGGGGTCACCGAAAATCGAAGGAGATTTAACTGATCTATATAATAACTCGCCTACACTTTTTTGCCCGAGCGTTCCAATCTCGCACTTAATAGAATTTGGTCGATTATTATTATTAGAATTTCAGTGTAACCTCATGCTCGACCACCATAAGGAGACCTCGGGCAAGGGATGAAGATAGATTTCGAACCTTCCTATCCTAAGTCGACGGCGGTGGATTATGAAGAGACAGAGAAGCTCTCTTTCTCTCTGCTGCTAGTTTCGCAACAACTTCGATGATGAATCCAAGACCAGGAGACGATTCGCCCCATTAAGCTGAAAGCATTTGTTCGAATACATAAAACAGGATCACAAGTAGACCTCCGTGTTTTCTGATCAATATCTGAACAAACTAACATAATGATCCGTTCTAATTTTCCATAGTCATTGCCTCAATTTTAGCTCAGAAATTTCAATAAAGATCTATTGAAAACTATCTTACAACGGCATTTAAATAGATTTAATTGGTAGGATTAAATAGCTTACTAACCGAACGTAAAACAAATCGACATTTAGATTGCGAAATAAATCTTGGTACTGACGAGAAACTAATTACTGCTACGAGTAACAAACAAGTTAATAAATTTAATTACAACGAACCTAATTCGCTTACTATTATTTACTATACTACATTGTATTATAGAGTATATATTATATATATTAACATTTACTTTACTATATACACAGATACTCGTAATGTATACGTGTGGTTTCAACTCATTTGAATAGTATTTTATTTTTACTAGTAGTAGCCAAGATATCACGATCCTATTTACTTATGCTCCGTAGCAGCAATGCGTCAATTTGAAAGGTAAAGTCTTCGTCAAACAGACGCGTAATTAGCGCGCGTCAGAGCGCTACGCTATAACGCCGAGATGTGGCACGGTAGGCAGCGGCTTGGCTCTGCCCCTGGCATTACTGAAGTCCATGGGCGACGGTAACCACTCACCATCAGGTGGGCCGTATGCTCGTCTGCCTACAAGGGCAATAAAAAAAAAAAGCGCCAGCGCTATAAGCAATAGCGCTGGCGCTCTGTGTGACGGTATGTTACCATAGTAGTACAACACATCTTGGCGTCATAGCGCGGCGTTAGTTTAGGGCACTGACGCGCGTTAAGTACGCGTTCTGTTTGACGAAGGCTTAAGGCAGTCATCACCATCCAATTGACAACTCAAAATTCTGTATCAAATTCGGTTAAGGCATTTAAATCTGTCAAGTCGATGAGCTCCAGTAACTCATATAAAGTCGACGTGGCCTTGAGGATACACCGACCTACTGTATTCTTATCGACCGATGTGACTATACCGATGTTAAAATCCCGCAGACAGGTGCCAAATTTTCTGAGGAGGAGCGTACTTAGCACTTGTTCACGAACGACTTCCACGATTAAGAAATAAGATCGTGTAATAACAAATAAAGCCGCAATAATAATAAATGTTCGTATTGACTGATGGCAGGGAATATTATTGTGAACGGCGGGTGACTGACATTTTGCTTTTCATTGCTGCCGCGATGCGTTCTGTTTTCGAATATGGGTGAGCCATTATTAAATACAATTGAAACTTCAACTATCAGCTATCCCTCGATGTGAGTAGGGGTGCTGACGCTGTGAGGTCTATAGAATCCGGTTAGTAAGTGGCTACACTTAATAATGTGGGTCGTCAGGTCATTCACTCATCTAGTGCAATGAAAATAGATTTTTATATTGCACCATTTTGTCTTAATTGAAAAAAAATATTGTTATGTACAAAACTTATTTCAATGCCACCCTCTCTCAAAGATATCACTGATAGCTATTTTGTTTATGCAAGATTCTCCAGAACGTATTTCCATTGCAAAACTTTTAGTATGAAAATAAAGAATATTACGTTGTAAAGAACTTTTGTAACATTATTATAGTGAGTGGACACATAACAAACTTTAAATCCCTGAAGATATTAAGCTGAGAACATGTTGGGAATTTTAAAGTTCTCAAACAAGCGTCTGTGACTCCAGGTAAGACGTTCGAAATTATTATATAGTTCCAACCTGAGGTAGCTATGTTTTTCTGAGTAACAAGTACTTACATATATTGCACACATACTGTATCCCGAATGCCTACCAACACAATGGAAACGTGAAATAAAAATCAAAATCTTTAATATTTTTTTTAGATTCATACACGCCCGAAAAAGATACACATACGTATTGGTCAATTACAATCAAGGTGGGTGATGGTCTGACTACATAATTTCATGTTCCGGAAGCTCTTTTGCGTTTGTTAAAATCAGACATAAAGATTAGATAAGTGCATCATAAATTTACTAGGAAACAGCAATAACTCTCGATGTATTTAACAAAGAATTAAAATAAATTTTGATTTAGTAACCGCATATTTTATCTATACTTTTTTTTATTATCTTAGGCTAATCTTTTCTGTGGCATATGGAGCGTATCGTGTCAGTCTGACAGGAACTTTGTATTTTAGTTTTGTATTTTGTAGTCTAGTGTTAGCAAATTCTTTCAGGTTGATAGATTTCTTTCTCATAGGTAATTAGTAGTAATAGAGAAATTCTTTCTCAAAGGTAGGGAAAACAAAAAGAGGTTTCACTTCTGAAAATAAATTTGTAGAAGCAACGGTTTACAATAATAAAATATTGCACTATACTGGACTTCGAAAATTATAATGAGAACATAAGAATATAACAAACAAGTGTTTCATTTCACTGGTTTTTACTATTCCACACTTTCAAATAATGGTTAAAATAATCAATATTTTTTTGCATTTCACGTATATATCTCTAAAGACACTAACTAACTCATAACTGATGGTAGGCGGATTGTGAGTTCGCACGAGTAGGTGGTACGAGTAGGTATCACCCTGGCTATTTCTGCCGTGAAGCATGCTTTGCTGTTTGAAGGGCGGGGCAGCCGTTGTACTAAACTGAGACCTCATATCTAAAAATGAGCAACGGCATTGACGTTGTTGATGTCTATGGACTCTAATAACTTAAAACCAAGTGGACCGTGAACATCTGTAAACATTAAAAAAAAAAAAAATACAAATCCCAATGATCATGCGAGTATATTCCTCATAATATTGCAGATTTACCGTATAAAGTAGACCGAGAAAAATTAGTGCTATCAACCAAACACATACAGTTAAATCTACAAAAACGCTACAATTTATTAAAGCCGCTTTTAAAAGCTAAAAGCTGACACGGTAAACATGACACGAAAAAAAAATACAAGCCAATTCAGCCACGGGGATTCACATTCCACGTTTATTATACAAGAACGGAACATGATTATGATAAAATATTGTATCCAACATGTTTTTATTTTTATTTATTTTGTCATGTTATTTTGAAAGTACATGAAAGGAATAAAATATTACATATTTAGGTATTTGAGAATCAAAATTTTAGTGTTAATGTTTGTAATGTGTAAATGTTAGTGTTAATGTTTATAATAATAAAGTGTAAGTCATAGAATCAGCTGGAGTCATGGTCCAGGCGGCTGGCCGATCCTTCGGCTGGTCGTAGGACCGTCGAGGCGATTCGCCCGATCCTTGTGTGCTCACTGGGCATGGTCACTTCGGTGAGTTCCTGCACCGGATCGGAGCCGAGCCGACGGCAGAGTGCCACCATTGTGGTTGCAACTTGGACACGGCGGAGCACACGCTCGTTGCCTCCCCCGCATGGGAAGGGTGGCGCCACGGACACGTACTCGCCGCAAAAATAGGAAACGACTTCTCGTTGCCGAGTGTTGTGGCATCGATGCTCGATAACGAGGAGTCTATTTTCTTCCTTTCCACGTCTCGCACGGTCCAAGTCTCAGCAGCGTATAGAAATATAGAGAATATAGCTATAGATACCGAAAAAAAGCTTTTAAGGAAACTTTATGATCAATACGAATGACGTAATCGAATAAGGTACAAGGAAAGAGCACTCAAAAATTTTTAGAAGCTAGATCACGATTCATCGGTTTTTATCGGACTCTATTAAAACATGAAAGCTGTCGACTAGCTTCTGACACGAGGTCGAAATGCTTTTAGTGCTTTTAGTCAAAATATATAGAAACAATCTCGCTAAGACATAAATATATCTCGATCTTCTTAAATTTTGAGATAATCTAAATTATTTATCTTTTTATCTTCTCAACTGCTTTTGCTCTCGTTTCATAGTTAATTCAGGACAGCCTCTGATTAAAAAAGAAAAGGATTAGCCAATTAAGTCGTCTGGCCGTTAATCACTTCTTTTCTGGGCATTTCCACCTTGAAAATTTTAATACACTTGTAAATGTTCCAGAATTAAGATTTTAGCGCTTACACATGAATTACTTAGCCTTCATTTAACTTCTACATATTATACCACTAATCTACGGAACTATTACTTAAAACATATTTAAGTTAGAATAATAGGATACAGTGATAAAAGCTGCTCGTCACAAAGCCGTACGTTGCCAAAACAAAGAACCAGTGGGCTCAGTGCGAGTTTTTTAACGTTTTCGATAGCGTAAAAGTTATCTCATATTTGTATGGAATAGGATCGTTTGCCTACGTTTGCCGTTAGGGGCGCTGTTCCAACTGCATACAAAATTGGGTTGACTTTTACGCTATCGAGAACGTTAAAAAACTCGCACTAAGCACACTGAAATGACCGGAAGAAAAATTATTTAACTCAAACGCGGCAAATGTCTTAATTCATATATTATCTTAAGCGTGATTATATAATTGTGATTACTAAACCTATCGATATTTTAATACGAAATTTCTCAATGAAAACACGATAAGAACTTCTTATCGATAACAACTTATTCAATTCTTGCTTATTTGATAATGACGATTAAAGTTAGTATCATGTTTTGATTAGTATTATGTTTTAATAATTATGCAACTGAATTGCGGGACATTGCTCTTTGAAACATCAAATCGCGATAACTAACTAGAATAATGATATTAAAGGAAACTCTAAGTAAATCGAAAAATTTGCATCTCTGCTGGACGATCTTGTAGTTTAAAAGAAGTATGATATTATTATAAGTCTCCTAAATCTATCCGAGTACATACGAGTGGATAAGTATTTAGTAATGTATGTTTGTTCGTCATAGGTTGACTCGTCGCCTATGCGGTGTATCTAGGTAAGCTTTCAGCACCTAATTATTGACACTTAGGAAAAATCATATTTTCTTCTATACAAAAAAGATTCATTAACGGCCCATCAGCATACACTTTGCAATGTCTATGGACTACAATGACCACTTAACATCACATGAGTCGTGAGCTCGTTCACCTTTCTCAGCAATAAATTATAAAGCACTTCGTATTCACATCTAATACAATTTCATTGAATGTTGCAAATCCGGTTAATACGTGTTAATAACACTGAGAAGGGGCGGCCGGAGCGGAATTACTTCTAATTAGCTAGCTACTCTTTAGTAGCTATGTTTTTTTTACTTATCTACTATTCCTTTTTTATTTGTAACCAATAAATTCTATACAATTTATTGAGGATTCTTTTCTACATAGTTAGATTGTATTGATTGCTATGACATCTGTTGTACGCTATATAAATATGATTGATACCTATAATTGATTTACAAGTGTTGCATAAAAATTTATTTTCGAATTCAATGTTCTAAAAATATAAAACAAAATTTGTAACCGAATCAAAAAAGATGTGTGGTGTCGTGGGACACCGGATACGAATGAAGTTCCTTATTATAAAAATATTAATTTTAATTTCTATTCGAGGTATAAAGAAAATAAAACTGGAGGTTTCGCAACAATCCACGGTCATTCGGTAACGTGCGAACTTATTGTGGTACACTTCATTCACGGTTGTTTGCATAAGAGTTAGCGTATTGCGCAAACGAACGCTCTGAGATCGTGGTCAATGAATGATAAAAAAATATGTTATTCTTTGTACGTTATTACAAATTTTAGTCGTACACTGTGTGCATTACTAATAAAAATCTTACGTTACGGACGTTTTTTCCCGGTTAGGGTACCCCTCCGCATCGTCCCATAAGGAACTTCATTCCAAAAACAAAAGAACAAACAATCAAAGCAAGACACTCGAAACATATTCTACATGGAAAACTAATAAGCGACCTTTTTAACGCTTTGCTAAGCAATTCGAGGGTTTACCGGTGCCGGGAGTCTTGAGCACTTTAGAGGATTCCACGTTGAATATCATTTCTCGAATGTTGCGCGCTGGAGGTGACGTAAAGATTGAGTTTCGCCAAACTAATACGTGAACCAGTCCGGTCTCGCGGGACTGGAGGCGGAACGATGGAATTTATTTACTTACTTTATTCGATATAAAGTTGTAAAAGCAAAGTTTGGAGATGTGTACCGTAAAGTGCACGGAGTTTTTCGAATTCACTTCATTCATTCATTAACTTTACGAACGTCGTGGCTTTTATTATAAAGCAATAAAATACATATACGCTTCGCTTCGATGTATGATTATGGAACAAAACGAATGTTAGAAGTATTCTTGCTCATATCTTGTCATAACTCATATCTTATCATAACTCGTACACAAGACTATTTTTTTTTTATATTCCTTCAATCTCCAATGTCTAACAATTTTTGTTAGCAATCGATGAATGGTTAGAAATATATAAAGAGTATGAGAATTAAATGAATTTCGGGGCCTTGGGCGCTGGCCCAAAGTTAAGCATGACTGCCGTTTTTTATTTATACTTTCAATACTGATGTTCATAATGATAAGGCAATTTTACTACTAAAGGCAAAAGCTAACATAAAATATATGCTAACGTACATAACCGCAGTATCATTAAATTGTATAACGAAAATTATATGAAAAAAACTATTAAATTTACACTTTAAAACGTAATGCAAGAGTTATAAATCATTTCAAAAAGAATAAAAAGCAATGACTCATCGCGGTTAAGTAGGCAAGCGGTACACGGAGATCTTGTACACTACCGCAAAAAAAACCAGCATTGAATTGATGCAATTCCGCTATCTTTCAAACGTCTGTCTGGTTGTCCAAAGAAAGGTGATATCATATTATAATATGTAGCAAAAACATTTGAACACTATTCAAAATTATTGATGTCAACAATTTTTTTACTTTTTTAACAAAAATGAGAGTTTCACTTACCTTTCTGTTTGATAATGCTGAACATCGTGTAATAAAAATCAAACCCGCAAAATTATAATTTGCGTAATTACTGGTGGTAGAACCTCTTGTGAGTCCGCACGGGTAGGTACCACCACCCTGCCTATTTCTACCGTGAAGCATTAATGCGTTTCGGTTTGAAGGGTAGGGTAGCCGTTGTAACTATACTGAGAACTTAGAACTTATATCTTAAGGTGGGTGGCGCATTTACGTTGTAAATGTCTATGGGCTCCAGTAACCACTTAACACCAGGTGGGCTGTGAGCTCGTCCAACCATCTAAGCAATAAAAAAAAAGTTTATTACAATAATTTAACAACAATATTGGTGATTGATCGCTCTCTCCATTAATTTCCAGTCTAGACTAGCTATCAAGAAGCTACGTTCAACAACAGATAGGCACGGTGCCAAACCTACATTTCTCTCTAGGTCGTTTCATGTTACTAAGCCGGTCTATTGTAATGACACCCTTAATCAAAACCGAATATTCTAATGGCTATATTATTGGACGATCATTACTGAATTCATTCATTAATCATTTATACATACATTGGAGTCTATAGTCATTGAATAGAATTAAAACGCACTTTTAATTCAGAAATCTCAATTTTATACAAATACGTATTTAATACTAGCGGCCCGCTATGGCTTCGCTCGGGTCATTATCAAAAATTTCAAAATAAAAAATTATAATACACACACAATTAACACTCATATTTGCGTCAGGTTTCTAAAAATAGAAAATTATAAAGATAGTTTGAATAATTATTCTTATTTTAATGAACTTTTATTTTCATTTAAATAATATTTGTTTTTATCAATTTTTTTATTATTTTTATATTATTATTTTTCTAATTTTCGTAACATGATTTGAGTTTTAATAAGGATCCCTTTTAAAAAAAAAAAGAATATAGCCTATGTCACTCGGGGATAGTGTAGTGTCACCAAACAGTGATAGAATTTTTCAAATCAGTTCAATAGTTTCGGAACCTATTCAATACAAACAAACAAACAAATCTTACTTCTTTATAATATTAGTATAGAAGCATAGATAGTATAGAAAACGTTTTTCAAAGATTATTTTTTATTGCACTGAGACAATTTATAGAAGCCTTTGGGAATAGACTGTCAGCCAGAGCTCGGAATAATATAAAATTATCGAAATTAACTAGATATCTCAAACGGTAAAGTACTGTTACTAGAAACATGTTTTGATACCAGCAGATGAACCATTGTTTACATAATAAAATAAATGTCTTACCAATAGTATAAAGCAGGATGTTATTGAATAATACTGTGGCCGAAATACCACATATACATACATACATACATACATATACATAATAATAATAATATACACTTTTCTTCCATTTTTGTGGGTACCAGACATAATTAAAACTATTACGATTTAATCCGTCCATAACCACAAAAACTATCGGATTTCGACGCAAATAATAATAATGACGATAAAAACGCGAGATTATACTCTTCCATATATAGGTACATACAAAAGTATACTTTTGCACGAATTATAATCGTGCTTACAAAAAATTAAATTGAACCAAACGATTTCACTAAAATTTTCCTTCTAATTCGCAAACATTTTCCAGACGCATTGACCCTTACAATTACGCATTATAAACCAACAACAAACAAAACAAAAAACAAAACAACTCTTAAAAATTCTTAGAAAGTTGTGTTTTTTTGCTTATTGTCTTAAGTTATTTCCCGCATCATTAGAGGCCTTGACTTCTAAACAATCGCTTGATAGACAATCGCTTCAACCCGTTTTTATTAGTTTTGATGAGGCAATGTAAGAAAAAAAACATGTGCTAACATAAACATTAGCGAATAACGTGTTTGATTTAACTTCATATTGTTGTTTGGTCGTGATTGAAGTGCATGATTTGTTGGGATGCTGACGTACTCGTATTTAATCATGTTTACAATTATACGAGAAGTGTGTATGTATATAAGAAATCCTTACAAAAACAATACTTGTTGATATTCACTTGCTTTTTTAAAATGCTATAATACTTCTTTTAGTAATTTTCCAACACGAATAATAGAACACAATTAGATTGTAAAATCAATTTCAAACAATCTATTACTTCATTAAATTACGGAAAAAAACAACTTATAACAAAATACTGTTTGTGTAATTTAAAATTATAGAAAAGTGGAACAAAATTGTAGCCAAGAGAGTCAAAGAATAGTAACCGCTTTAGTGCCATACACGACTCTGATAGATTTAAGTGGATTAAAGACTAGGCCATTCATCCAACGTTATACGAAGAACCTACAAGGCAATTTACAATGTCTGACTCGCATTTAGATATGTCTACTTCACAACTGTTAAACGAGTAATAGCTCAATTTCTAAACATTGATATCTCTCAATTGAAAATGTAATTTTTATTTGTTTAAATAAAATTATCTTTTTGAAACAAGTTTATTTTAGTCAATAAACATTTTGCTATGTTAAATGTTTTACTTATTTATTTTGTAATCTTAAAAATAAATTTCAAGATTCGACCAACCATAATACGTACACATATTGTATTTATAGATTAAGAATCAAACCAACTAAACATAATATGTATTGAGAATTTGTTTGTATTGTTTTAATTGACAATAATACACATCAGCAAAATGTTTATATTTTAGAAACTTTTTTTCATTATTACCACGAAAATATTTCATCACCTCGTGGATAACTTCGGTAAGTACGTCGTAATTTTCCACCGTGTGGAAAATCAATCAGGCTTATTACTTTGAATGCATCACGCAACGTAACATTGTACATTTGTAATGTTTTCGAGTAGTTTGTAATATAAAATTAAAGGAGATCCAATACGATAATCAACCAGCATAACTACTTTAGAATAAAGAAATATAAAATACATTATAATGATAATTTTCAAATCTCATAAACGGATCTTGCAAACAATAAATTGTTTTCTGAATGTTGCTTTATTTCAATAGCAAGAAAATAATGTTGACAGTGCACGTTCAAAGTTACTTTGCCGTGCAAGACAGCGTTATTGGGTAAATAACACGAAGATGTACTGTGAAGAGCAAACAAAACAAAGCACGCGACGCGACGCCATATTAGGACGTCGAAGTCGATGGTTCTCAAAATTATCTTTGTTGTAAACATATTTAATAAGGTCTATATGTATCTATTGTAAGGTTGGTTGTAAAATAATTAAAATAAAATTTATCATGTTAAAGTTAAGGCAATTTTCTGATTGCCAAATAGCAACACTGTTGGTGGTAGCAATGCCAGTAGTGGGGTCGTGACATAATAAAAAAGACGGTAGTCTGAAAAAACGGGGCAGAAAGCAGTGTATTCGGTATTGAGCAGATGTCTAAAGATTGTACAAGTGGAGTTACAAATAAAACACTACAGAACTAAGTAAACTACTGCAATCTGTGTATTATTTCCTGACTGTTAGAAGCGGAGTCCTACACTATATACAAAAGCAGTTGAACCAAAAACCGTGTTAAAAAATCTTTAAATGGAATTTTAGAATACTACATAGAGCCTATTAATCATAGTGCCTAGAATACAATTTCATTTTGGATTTAAAAAACCTCTTTTGCTTGATAAATCCTAAAAGACTGTTTACGTTTTAAACGCTGTTAAATAGAATCCTAAACACAATATTTAAATTCGTGCGAAAATTAAAGCATATAGATTAGAATGTAGCCGAAGTGCTCTTGAAGCCAACCGTTTATCTTTTTTATCTTTGTAATCTAAACATGATTTTTAGCTGGTATGAGATCTTATTTTCAAAGGAAAATAACAAAAAAAAACGTTGTAATTTCAATAATTTTCGATGAGTTTTCGTGAGATAATTTTGTCCTGGTCACAAAAAATTTTAAACTACACAAAATACGATTACCACTCACTCACAACACTTACCTTTAATAAATACAGAATGGAAAGTTTTACCAACTATTGTTTCCTCGAAACCTTAATTCGTAATTAAGGCCTTCTAATAATTCGTTTCGTTCGAAAAAAAATGAATTTATAAGTTTTTTTTCTCATGTTTTACATGAGTAGACGAGCTCTCGGCCCTTATAGTGCTAAGTGATGATCGGAATTCATAGACGTCAAAACCTTAATGCCGCTTTGAATGATGTTTCCATTCTATTTCGTTGTATTGAATGTTCTGGAATCGTACTATGATTAATTAATGAAACTTAAATGTTTTTTTATGATTTATTCACGATTTAATGTCATCGAACCGTGGAATTTGTTTACGTGAACATATATTAGATTGTACGTTCGATTTATAACAAAATATACACTTTATTATCACAAGTGCGTAATTATACCGATCTTTAAAGCGTATTTTGTAAACAGAACTACATATAAGAGCACCGAAACAAATCTAGGACTGCCTGTAAAAGATCTGCTAAATTCGTTAATATTTCGTATTTTTGCTTAACATTTTACCGTCTTAAAACATAGATAATGAAATGATTTACACGGTACATCGTTTATATTCATGGCCGACGACAAAGAAAAATATCTCACGATCAATTAATGAGCCTCTTGAACTCTTGACATTTAACAAATTCAATTTTGTACCCAAAAATCTTTATGATAAAGATATTATACCAAAATCGCTCTTTCAATATTTAAAGGTTTCGAAGACGGTTAAGAATGTTGGCTTAATAAGAACTGTTTTGAGTTTACGATATAATCGTTAACGACGTTGTCGTCTGTCACAATGAGAAATTAACTGGTGGTAGGACCTCTTGTGAGTCCGCCCGGGTGGGTACCACCACCCTGCCTATTTCTGCCGTGAAGCAGTAATGCGTTTCGATTTGAAGGGTGGGGCAGCCGTTGTAACTAAACTTGAGACCTTAGAACTTATGTCTCAAGGTGGGTGGCGCATTTAAGTTGTGGATGTCTATCTCCAGCTCCAGTAACCACTTAACATTAGGTGGGCTGTGAGCTCGTCCACCCATCAAAAAAATTAAAATGTAAAAAATCTCGTATCTTATAAAATGAAAATTATACATATACAAGAAATTTAGCTGTACAAGCAAAAGTAATGCGGAGTTTACATTACGAAATTAGTGTCATGCATGTTGAACTCAGTTGCACGAAAGTAGTTTCGATATATGCGAAAGTAATTTCGTTAAAAAATTAGTGTCGCGAAATCCACAGTATCGCAGTAACCACGGCGCCGTCAGCATCCTAGCTATATTTTGCTATATTCAATGTAGCTAAAGAAATGCTTATATATATGCTTCTTTTACATATTGCATCTCCATGGCTTCCATAATTATTTTGTAGGCCGCATCTCGGGCATCCCTATTTTTATATTGTAGGTGTTTCGGGTCCCAGAGACACTCTTGTCGCTGATATTCATTAATGAATTGTATTTTTTTTTCTGTACTCCATCGTTGGTTTGACATTTTCAAGGCTTGAAGCGCGTCCGAACTAACAATACACACGTCCGCACACCGCAGGCCCTTTCGCGACATTAGTTTCACGTCGCGTCTACACTATGAAATTAGTTGCATGACACTAATTTCACCAAAAAATCGCGCAGGGCACGAAACTAATTGCATGCATGAAATTAATGCATGAGCATTTCTCAAAATTATTGCACAATAGACTTTAGCCTCTGTCCCATTTATAGCCATAAGTCACAATTCATCGTAAAACATCCTTTTTAGTTGCTAAATGCTAAAAAGGATGTTTTACGATGAATTGTGACTTATGGCTATAAATAAATAATATTTTATATTTATACAATGCTCATGTCCATTCAACTTAAGATCGATGGTTTGGTAAGATATTGAGATTAGGACACTGCACTTTTCATACAACTGGTTAAAGCTGATTTATGATATATATTTTTAATGAAAAAATCTCATTGTATTTATATCTGTTTTTTTCCTTTCTAATAAGTAGAGTAGTTATACTGCTTACACAATTTATAAAAAGTAGTAATGAACTAATATATTAGCCGGAACAAAATATTAAAAAAATGGGACAGAGGCTAAAGTCTATTGTGCAATAATTTTGAGAAATGCTCAT
>NW_021011476.1:12696275-12877331 GCF_003987935.1 Bombyx mandarina
TCGACTAGTTCTTTCTGGTGCCGGTACGAACGGTAAAAGTCAATATTTAAGCTAGCGGTCAGAAAAAAATTCCACCTTTGTTACTCATAAAACATAGATAAGTGCAGATTTTATTGTTATTTCACTTAACCTACTATTAAAGCTCCCATTCTTGATTTCGTTAATCAAATCGAAATAAGAGTAATCGTGTGAGTTGCATGTGTTTACAAATAAAATGACATGTTGTTCTTGATTTGTTACTTCTTTTTTTGTTACTTTTGTGTGGTAACGTATAAATGGAAAAGAGAGTAACAAAATAGGAAATCATTAGGCTGAGTATATATAGTATATTATTATTATTATTTAACTTTCTGTTTAAAATAATTTTATAATAATTATTGCAATTACAACGGCGTCAATTTCTTTGTTTTTTTGTTGTACTATTACAGATTTGTACTATGAAATAGATTGGGAGTTTTTTGTTAGTATTTTTCTATCAGTTTGATTAGTTTATTTAAAAACAAATGCGGCTTTTAAATATCTGCTTGTTTTAATCTAAAAGTGCGATCATAGTAAAGAGAGAACTACTGCATGATATTCCTTCTGATGTGGTGGGCTAAATTTCAAAATATCTGTTGTTCTGGGTAACGTAAAAAAAGGGTTCTTTTACACTAACACTTTTTTTTTCCTACCTATGCTGATAGCTTTGAGAGGCTATTTCAGCTTCACCCTAACGTTTGTAGGTGAGCTCACGGGGCTCAACCGGAGAGTTGCTAACACTGACCCTAGCAAGAGCAGTGCTTCGCAGAACAGATTCGTCTAATAATCCGCTGCATTTTGTATCAAGTATGAACGCTGTAGAAATAAAAATATTATTACGTTGTCCATTTTTCTGGTGCCAAAGAAGTGATTATGATTTATACGATCACTATCCAGCCGATGAATGTGATTATTGCTATTAAAGGTTTTTACTGAATTAGAAACCGTTAGGCCTCCTTTTCATTATGGTTAAAAAAGAACTGAAACGATATTTTTGTTACCTACTCGTAAATGTTCCTAAATATTTGAATAGGGTATTTTTTAAACGAAAAATGTTTAAATGTCCTTTGACAGCAGTTCATACTATAATCTACATATATAAATATAATTATAATTATTTTTAACACGAGTCAAAGTTTGTTATAATTTGAACTACTTCGAAAACTAGCCTTATAAAATCTTAGTTTGTTACCAGTATTCCATTTTTGTTACTGTCCCATAAAAGCGGACACGTATTTCTTTTCAAAATTTTTATTTATTATCATAAAACCTGCAATTTTTTTTAAAAAAGCAAAAGAAGTGTATTGTTATTTCATTTGTGAACGTATTTAAAAATAAAACAACATCAAAACTTCTTTACTGTGATTTTAAAACAAAGTTGTGGGCAAATGGTAACGTAAAGGATATATTACAACTTATATAAGTAACATTTTGCTGTAAATGTTAACAGTTTTTTATAGAAACGTAAAATGATGGTTATGTCACCCTATTGAAATGCATAAAAGTTGACGAAATTGATTTGGTGTTTTAATTAACGTAATTGATAGACGGTAACAAAATAAGAATATTTCTCCGCCCTTGGTATATTTCTACACATTTCTCTACTTTATTACATATTAAACCTCACAACAAACCTCATATTCAAAATCTTTAGACACCTATCTACAAATGAAAACAAAAAAAATGCTTTAGTTTAACATTTTTATTTTAGTACATTATTTTATTGGTGGTGCATTTATTTTGAGAAATGCTCGCATGCATTACGAAAGTATTAAATTACACGTGAAACTGTTGGTAAAACTAATGTCACGAAATTAATTTCATGCCACTAATTTCGTAATGTAAATTCACCTTAAATGTATGTAGTAAATTCTCCTTTTCAAAATACGCTGTTACCTAAACGCTATGATGTGTTCATTTTCAAATGAAATTTAACACTCTTGTTAAACTTCCTCTCGACTACAATTGGCAGTGGCTGGTAGTTAATGCTGGGATCCATTAGCGACGCTGGCCATCTGCCATCAGGCCTTCTGACTTCAAAACCAATAAAATCTACAAGTTTCACTAAAAACCACTTTTTTTGAAATCTCAGCTGTATTTTTATTTTCCATTGGTAATCGGTATCGCGATATTTTTGATAAAAATGCTAAAGTACAATGTCTTAAATCTAACAATAGATTTTTTTAAATAAGAAAGTAAATACCTCATTGTAAAAACAATATCTGGATTAGACAAGCCCGTACTCGGAATACGCGTGCAAAGGTACGAAATTTTGTAAATGACAGGTTATTTCTGGGCGCGACAGTCTGGCGACCGCTGTTAATAGTGTATATTGTACCTTATCGGTACTGACAAATCGATAATAAGAATAGCTTCTCTCATTTCTCTCTATTTACCGGCTCGGCCTCTGTCAATGTCACAGCGAATGGACCTTGCGTTGCGTACTCTCTTTGAATCAATACCTTTACATACATTTACATTTAGAGAGAAAAATCCTGGTGAACGTACTAACTGCCCGCATAGGAATCCACAGATATAATAATGTGAGTGCCTACAAACCACATGAGACATTAGTACCTGTGGGATCCAGAGCATAAGGAGTTTTTTTTTGTTGTTTAGATGGATGGACGAGCTCACAGCCCACCTGGTGTTAAGTGGTTACTGGAGCCCATAGACAATCTACAACGTAAATGCGTCACCCACCTTGAGATATAAGTTCTAAGATCTCAGTATAGTTACAACGGCTGCCCTACCCTTCAGACCGAAACGCATTACTGCTTCACGGCAGAAATAGGCAGGGTGGTGGTACCTACCCGCGCGGACTCACAAGAGATACTACCACCAGTAAGGCGTGCAGGAAGCACGAACTAAACCCGATTACACGCATCGAAGAATTAATTATACCTAATGAATTTTATTTGTACATCAATGAATGCGCTTCATATGGACAGTATTAGGAATGCGGCAACCGTAGAATAGTCAGTGAAAGCGATATTTATTACCGTTTCAGTTTTCACGCCCACACATATTATTTTATCGTGGTAAACGTTTTTCAGCAGACCCCTTTTAATGTGAAATTGGCTTACCTGTAACAAATATAAACATACATTAGAAACGTTTTACGCAATATAAATTTACGTGTTAGCGAATCAGCGATGTCACGAGCCCAGAGGTCATTCACATTAAAAACTATTTTAGTACAATAAATTGTGTGTGACGTAATGTTTATTTCTGCAAAAGAAATATGCGTTTCAGTTGGTAAAATAAGGCAGCCATAATCAGAGTGAAACTGCAATACCATGCACCCCACGCTTTTCTATATCTATACTAATATTATAAAGAGGAAAGATTTGTTTGTTGGTATTGAATAGGCTCCGAAACTACTGAAACGATTTGAAAATTTATTTCACTGTTTGGACCTTTACTAAAACTCCATTAATATAGGTAACCCAAGGTGTAAAAAAATTACCTAAAATATTCTTTACATAGCGTGCCCTAAGAAAACTATTGATGATAAAATAAAATTATGTACTACGACTTTGTAGAACACATTTTTATAATACTCGTAATTACAAAAAGTGTCGCGACATCATATGTCTAACTATTGTAGTTACGCCGCGTTTAGTAGTTCTTTTATTTTAAAGAATAAAACAACGTCAAATATCGTTGAAATTTTTGTTAAAGACCCGAGCAGGCCGCTAGTTTTACAATAAAATATCTTTCCTTATACTATTTTAAATTCAAATTTATTAAAATTTATTTTCTATTTTTTAGTTGGATTTTCTATAAAAGCGTATTTCGTTAGGTTTTTTTAAACTATTATTTATTATAACATTGAACCCAACTTTGACCAGAACGCATAAAATGTAAAATACATTTACTATTCAAATTTTCCTAAGCGTCCCCCGACCGCATGAGCGTGTGATTTAATAGTTTTCGTATAACATAAATTCAGAAGCCACAATTCCGATTCATATTTCTAGCAGGAAATATTGAAAACCTATGCGCCGGTATTTGCAACACTTTGTATCTAGGGAGCTTCATTTCAAAAGTGTCCGTTCAAATACAAAACTACAGTCGCGCACTGGGCCCGTGTTCAAAGGCAGACTAAATTAAGATCTATTTACATGAATGCGAACATTGAGTGTGTTAAAGTTTCATTCGCTGTGTACACGGACTCTGTTTTACGTTCCTCTTGTTTACGGTCTTTGAGAGGAGGCCTGTGTGCCTTGCACTCTACGCTTTTATCGCTTTATTTACAAACACTAAAATCTTAAAACAGTCAATACTGGAATTATGATAATAAAAATATTCAGTAGTCTGTTGCGAACAAAAGAAAATTTAATTTACTACTGTTCACGTTTGGTGACCCTGTTTTGACGAGTAGTTTAGTGGTATGAAGCGGCTTGGCTCTGTCCCTGGCATTGCTGAAGTCCATGGGCGACGGTAACCACTCACCATGAGGTGGACCGCATGCTGGTAGACAGTAAAAATAATAAAAAAGCTAAACAGGCGTACACTTTTAGTTTAAAAAAAAACATGGAAATTTATTTTTATTCTATATTTTTATTTCATATTAGCTGACCCGGCATGCGGCAGACTTCGTAAAGCCTCAATCGAGAAATAAAAGACCTAAACTTTTGTATAAAATAAACTTAAAACAAACAAAAGGTATCCGCCCGATGGGGGATACATCAAAGCAAAAACAAAATTGTTATTTTTATTTAATTCCGAGCATTTTCATATTTATCTACGTTTTAAACCTTCTCAGGACTTCCACAAATAATTCAAGACCAAAATTAGCCAAATCGGTCCAGCCGTTCTCGAGTTTTAGCGAGACTAACGAACAGCAATTCATTTTTATTTATATAGATTCGTAACAGCCTGAATAAAGTTTTTATAAGAAAATTTCACGAAAAATAGCAAAATTCATACAAGGATCACAAACAAAATCCATCGAAATACATAAGTCTTTTTGGATCAGATAACTTAACGAAACTCATAATCTCCTCGTTTGTAATGGCATTAATTTCGTCGGCTGCAACTATTGCGATCACTCGACACCGTGAAGGAACGTTCGAGCGTGAAAAGCCCCGTTAGTTCTAAGTTTCGCCGCCACAGGTCTAGTAGCGCTAGTGGCCTATGCACGTGATGTATGCGCGCGCGCAGACCACCAGACGCGCGACAACAGCGCGACAGCCTCCCGCGCGCAAACACAAGACCCGCGAGTGATTGTGACTTTTGAAAATATTATTTATTTATCTGTGACAAGTGACTCTCTCACCTTGTGTACATTATGCTTCTAAAGGTAATTTAATTATTCGAATTTCGAACTTGACATTGAAATAAACAATGTCGTTTTACAATTGTGTTGTAATTTTCACATGATTTAAACTATTGTATTGTTTTTTTACAAATTATGTAATCGTTAATTGTGTAAATAGTCAATTGTTTGGGGACAATGTAATGTTTATAAATTCACTGTGGAGTTTTTTTAAGATTACATCGATAACAACAAAATGTTTACTTCACAATTCAACTACAAAATATATTTAATTATGTTCAATATATATATGGCATATGATTTAGCTTTTCATAAACAAGTTAGTAGAATGAAATGTAAAAGAATTTTTCAAGCATCACCGATCAATATACGAAAGATAATTTCCATTTCATCATCAGAAACAATTCATAAATAATTTCGTATTCACGTAGCTCGCATAAAGAGCGACCCTCGGGGAAACTCGTCGTCAATTTGCTTCTTTTTTTTTTTGTCCAATTTTCCATATCAGATATCCGGGTTAGAGGTCGATCGATGTTTGTATCAATGAGCCGCAGAATTTTGTTCCGGAAAATAGCACTGTTTGTTTGTAGCCTTTTCACGGATTGACCGCTGTACCGATCCTAATGAAACTTGACGTCGAGCCCCAGCTCAAAGAACGAAATACGTTTTATAAATTTTATAAATGTCGAACTTATGTTGCGGGACCGGGAAAGAGGGTTGGAAGTTCCGAATATGTTTATTATACAGCACAATACGTTGGCTTTGCCGGTACGGATTTACATATTGCATTTGTTATGTATTTTTATCGACCCGATTAAATTGCGGCTATTCTATTTATTACCTATCAGACTATGTGCTGTTAGGCATTTACCGGCCTCATAGACATGCTTACATTAATTCCCCTACTCATATACCATGACGTCGCATAACGGCAAGAAATTCAAAAAGGGTTGAAATACCGACTATCCTGGATATTTGAGGGATTCAAACCATTACGGACGACCGCTTTAGTGCATAAATTGGCATGGCAATAATACCGAATTCGAACCAACAATAAGTAACATAATTCACACATTCTGTTTAATTAGTAATACACAAGATAGGTCCGTATTTTTTTTTTTTTATTAATTCCAGAAGTTAAGTTCCTACTTAACGGTAGGCAACAGTTTGGCTGTGCCCCTGGCATTGCTGATGTCCATGGGCGACTATAACCACTCACCATCAGGTGGGCCGTATGCTCGTCTGCTTATAAGGGCTATAAAAAAAATTGAAGTGCGGCATCGGTTGTCAATTGTGTTTTTGGATGGCGAACTGTTCAGGGTACACTTTACACTGACGTTTCATACTTTCACTGTCAACACGTTTGGGACGATTAAACTCTCGCTGGTGGCGGTACTTTTCTTGTTTTGCCGAATTCACCGCGACTATTAAATGTCAAATGAGAACGTCGCTCCATTTTTTTCAACGAGTGAATGTGTTTTCATTAAATAATAGACAAACGCTTCTAATTCATCTGTATATTAATACGTGAAGCAAAAACTTTGTATCCCTTTTTACGAAAATTGCGCGGACGGAGGAGTATGAAATTTTCCACACTTATAGAGAACATAGAGAAGAAGTGCACAATGTTAATATTTTTTTTAAATGACGCATAAAAGATACATTAAATCAATAAAGAAAACATTACACACACTACATACTATGTATTTGACGCACACACGCATGCATACTATTTATTTATTGTCAAACTTTTGTTCTTGACGTCTGTTGTCAAATTGTGATTAAATATTGTTTGTCTTTGTTAATTTTTTTTATAGTGTAGTCTTGGCGAAATTTGTGATTATAGAAGTATAAAATACAATCATAATAGTGTACAAACTTTCAATTCCAATTAATTATAGTCGTATTTCGACTACTGCGGGACCACTAGTTATTAAAATAACGTGTCATGATAATCATCGTAGAAAATACGCTTATGCAAGGAAAAGACAAAAAAAACGCTTTAGTGAATGTTTAATGTGTTAAAGTTACATTGCATGATATATTGAAGTCTGTAGATTTGCGGTAGTTGTTACCGAGTTTGAAGCCATTCAAATAGATGAGATTCATTCGAGCCGATAACAGAATTGTCTTAACACCATCACGAACTATCTTAGTTGATATTTAATGTGTAAATCATTTGTTCTGTTTACGAGTACAGAAAATAGAACGAATTACAATTAAAAAAATACGGTATTCCGAAATCTATATATTAATTCGTGAAGCAAAAACTTTGTATCCCTTTTTACGAAAAATGCGCGGACGGAGGAGTATGAAATTTTCCACACTTATAAAGAATATAGAGATAAAGTGCATAATGCTAATATTTTTTTTAAATAATTCGTAAAAGATACATTAAATCAATAAAGAAAACATTACACACACTACATACCATGTATTTGACGCACACACGCATGCATACTATTTATTGTCAAACTTTTGTTTTTGACGGCTGTAGTCAAATTGAGAATAGATTAAATATTGTTTGTCTTTATTAATATTTTTGTATAGAGTAGTCTTGGCGAAATTTGTGATTATAGAAGTATAAAATACAATCTTAATAGTGTACAAACTTACAATTCCAATTAATAATTATAGTCGAATTTCGACTACTGCGGGACCACTAGTATACTTGAATATTTTACTAAAAAATATTTTCAAACCACAAAATGAATTATACTGACAATAAGATGGAGCTAAGAAAAGTTTGCGATAAGAGATAAAACAGAAACTGATAAATGACGTGGTACCGTTCACTCTCCAGGTGCTCTAGTTGATATCTAGCGTGAGATGACCTAGATTACATAATACCATAATACATCTGACAATTTTTTTTTTTTCTATAACCCGAAGCAGGTACGGTAGTGTACACTATTGATAATCTATTAACATTGGATTGACTACAATAGGTATTACGTAAATAATTAAAAAATCTTGTGTGGCTACGAATAAATTTCATTCTAATTGTATACGGCTCGTTTCAAATTTTGATTGAATTTAATCCGATTAAATACTTAAAATCATCTAAAATATAATAAATAAAAATCTTTGACATGCAATTTGAAGGAAGTTTCCTTATTTCAACATGGCGTCCCAGATCTTCGTACATTATTGACTGAAAACGTGCTCAAACGATTTCGTAACGAGAATTTAATGATTTTACACAACCAATCAATATTACAAATCAAATAAATGTAATTCAATATGTTCTATAATACAAAAATACCGTTCCGTCATTTAGTACAATAATATAAAGAATGCTTTTCAAACAACTAGCAGAAGAACAGTGACTCAGCTATATCGCTAGAGTCGACTAAGCACGTCACGTAATAACACATTTTTTTGTTTAATTTTTTTATTTATTAAAAGAAGCAAATGACCGAAGTGGTTCGGAACACAGTAAACAACCCATTCTGTAAATTACAATAACAATTCATTGCGTGTCACCTAGGGCATGGATCGTGAAATGTTGGCGTTTTTAAAAGTACGTTACTCGTGAATCAGGAAATTTAAAATCAATGACACGGACGAAATTGTGATCGTGTGTGTCTAAAAAATCTTCAAATTGGAACTTTAATGTTTTTTGAGGAGCCAGTGAATGTAAAACTTTGAAAAATATAATGGTATAGTTGTAGACGAAATAAAAATTACTTTTACTTACAATTCCAATTAATTATAGTCGAATTTCGACTACTGCGGGACCTCTAGTTATTAGAATTTGTAGTTTGTATTTATTATTATTTCGGACGCTTCGAATACCTTACAGTTTTCGCGGTGATGGACAACTAAGGTCTTATTATTCGTCGGCATTTGAATATTTTCGTCAGCTACCGCCTTTTTCCATGAAACCAATTTTCCATAGAAATTTAATTGTAGACGTAATATTGAATCATACCGGCCATTATAATTTGTGATATTAGCTTTATTTATTTAATTACAAATTACCAAACAAAACGTAAGAATATTGAAATTCGTGCTTTCTAACTTAGACTCTGACTTCACAAAAACGTATAACTAACTAGTTAGGTAAATAAAGAGTGTTTTTATTTTATTTTGAGTATAGCAGTGTTTGATACCCTCGCCTTAAAGAATGCAGTTTATAAAACTACGAACCTTCAAATTATTAAGCCATCTGTGTTCAGCCATTTTGTCTTAAGCCTGAAAAATGTTTCTATAACAAATACCTACTAACGTAATTCAATCGTATATTTAAAACAATATGTCATAGTCTAATTCGTACGAGTAATGACATTAACAGGCACAAAGTTGACGGCTTACAATTAAATAAAGGGATATTATATCAATGTCTATTGAACTACTTTTGCCTCAAATAGAACCATTTTTTTTGACTAAAAAATTACTTGTTACTTCTTAAGAAAAAGTGCTGAAATATCACAGTTAGATATAAATAGTAACAATAGCTACATACAGTCGTTATACAATACAATTGAGACTTCGACTTCAAGGTGGGTAGTGGTAAGCACGTCTATGGTATCCATTCACAACTATACACCAGAGTGGCCGGTTAATTCTTGCACCCAAATAGTGGCATAAAAATATAACATGCCGCAAGAAATCCAATTTTCTAATATAAAACATTGTTAAACTTCATTTAAGTAAAACAATGGCTACTGCTGCCTTACATCACAATTCCCGGATAGGTACCAGGTAAATTACGGATGACCTTACATTAATTACCCATCCATTTTATTACATAAGAGACGGTAGATAAAAATAATGGTCCCTAATTTAAATAAGGGTCGTACATGTTTTATCTTCAGAATGAGTACAATTAAGTATTGATATATTAATAATTACTTATTAATGTTCCACTTGAAATATTAAAACTATTAGTGATATGAATATTGAATAATTTGCTCTGTTTCTATCTACTATTGAGTATTTGCCATCGACTGTTAAAAATACAGATGATATGGAACCTCTTGATTGCCACAGCCGAACCTTTTTCACACGAGGCTTGAAGAGTATTGAGGAGTAGTACCCTAGCAGTAGGCAGCAATAGCTTTGTCCCTGACATTGCTGACGTCCATGAGCGACGGTAACCACTCACCATCAAGTGGGCCGAGTGCTCGTTTGCCTGCAAGGTCCATAGAAAAAAACTGCGTATCCTTATTTTAATATTCGTATTTATATTCTCACATACAAGTGGATAGCGAATGTCGTTTATAAGTTTTATTGAAAGTATTTAACGGAATCTCCAGTACACTTAATGTTCAGCTAAAGCGTTTTGTGATAACCAGTTTTATTACTATACATTATTGACAGGCGAGCAACCCACCTATTGGTTTGTTGAATTTGGCCCCTGACTATGGAGACGGATTCTACAGATTCAGTTAGGACTTAGATACTCAATCTATGTATGATATAAGAAAATTGACCTTTCTGAAGTGCACCAAAAGAACAAATCATAATTACTTCAAGGCGAAATATTTTAAACGGAAACTCAACATTCGATAAATAATTGCAAAAATCCATCCAAAAATGTATATGCAATGAACAAGGTCCTTCACAAATCGATACATCACGTTTGTTAAGTCGTGATATTTACAAATAATTATCGAGTTTCTGTTAATATATTTACTCACCATACGTAAAGGCTAATGTTGTGTAACTAAATAAATCTTATCAAGGTCAAAATAGCTTAACTTTCGCTCACATCTCACCTGCTACTATCAACGTGACGGGTAATTATGTGTACAAATTTGTGAATTCTAGCTGTTTAGACTAAAATAACTGATGAAGCGCTTAGGACGTAACTAATGATTATAGGTTTTGCCTCTCAATACACTGTAAACCTAAGGTATTATACAAACAACCGAATAAAAACCATTCTGATTATTATAGAATTTAATTTCAGATTAAACTCGCGTTTATTATAGTCATTATAATATCATCTCCGGCGTTTTGAATACTTTATTTAAACTTTTCGTAGTCATGGACGAAAGTTTTTTTTAGTGCTTAGATGGGTGTACGAGCTCACAGCCCATCTGGTGTTAAGTGGTTACTGGAGCCGATAGACATCTACAACTTAAATGCTCCACCCACCTTGAGATATAAGTTCTAAGGTCTCAGTATAGTTACAACGGCTGCCCCACCCTTCAAACCGAAACGCATTACTGCTTCACGGCAGAAATAGGCAAGGTACCTACCCGTGCGGATTCACAAGAGGTCCTACTACCACTAAATTCGGAAATAATTTATGTGATCACAATAAAAAATGCGAAATCAAACCGTAAAAGCATTTTTTTAATTACGTCTATGACTCCCAACAATTGAAAAGGAAACTATGACAGGAGCACATCAAAGACTCTCATCAATTAAAATTTCAAGTGATCGTTTCGTTTTCTAGTTCTGTATTATTCGTTAGGAACTATATCGTCTCTGAAATTCTGCTGTGAAAAGACGCGGGAACCCACCACTAGTAATTTTCCCAAGAAAACTTTTACGTATGTACTCCGTTAAGGTCACGATCCTCAGCACTGAGGAACACGATGCACGGTGGATTATGCGTTAATATATATACGAATTATCTTTTTTTTAATGCAGAATTTGCTGTACATTTCATTCTAAATATATATTTTTATTTTATTTAAATAAGCGTCCACCATGGCGTAACGCCAAAAGGATTGGGCAACTATAAAACATGTTTACATACGACAATAAGGTGTTACTCAGTCGAAACACTTAATATTCCGCAAGTGAAATTACCCTAAATACGTGTAAGAGTTTATAACTAAAATGTACTGTTACTGTTGTTATGTAAATGTAACTTTTGTATACACAGTAGGGGTACTGCCCTTTGCCACTACCGCCTTGTGTAACACATTATACTTAACATTCCGACCGTAAATCTAAATTACTTTACAACTTAAATTTTAATTAAATATAGAATACACAGTAGTATAGCTTATGCAGTCGTTAATGTTAATTATTCTAATAACTTTAAATACATAAAGTCTAGAATTAGAATTCCTCAAAACAAAGTAAATAAATTGAAAATCACTTAATTCGATAAAGCTTTAAAATAATGCATAGCGTGCAAATAAATTTAAATTGTTAATTTTATATACATATAATATAAATATATATTGTTTTACCCAAATCAAGAAACAGGTTTTTCCCGTGTAAATTTCCTAATCATTGTATTTTTGAAAACGAATTCCAAAACTTGTGCATCCAATATGCTACCGCAACTATTTCGATTGAAATGAAACACCACACCTAGATTGTCAATAATCAATTAACCGAAATTAAAAATTATGAAGCAATTATGTCCGAATAATAATTATTAGAAGTTTCTACATGACCGCGTATGTGACATATCTCGGATGTTTCAGATAACGAATCTATGTTAATAACACGTTCTCACTTACGTTTACAAAGCGTATGGTATGGCTACATTTTTACATTTATTTAAATCATTATTATACATCGTTGACAGAGTTAAAGCTATTTTACGATTTAATCACTCGTAAACATTATTTTCATTACACAATATCCGATGCTTCGTAGGCTTAACGGCTTTCATGGTCACGGACGAATAATTAATTTTAAGTTATTACTGTGTTGAATGCTTACTAACTACACTAGTTTAGCGCTGGGTGCGAGCCATGACTATATTTATTCGTATTTTATTCATTACGTGTTTAGAATAATGAGAAGATACCGTAAATACATTAAATCTCAAAGCACAATTTCTCTATGCATTTAGTTTATTCAGTAGGCCACGGTTCTTATCTTCGTTGAATTATTAGTTCTTTAAAAAAATACTAAATTAATTGGTGAAAATATGAAATCTAATAAAACATTATAAAAATAAACAGTGAAACAGTTTTTTAATCAAATTTGATGACTGTATCATTGTATTGCTGCACGCTTTGCTTTTGTAAAACAAAACTATTTTGTGGAACGAAATGTTTCATGGCATTCATATTCCATTTTTCTTTTTCGACAACTATTAGAGCGGAAATCGAAAACCAATGACACCTGAGTAAGTAGCATTTTACTTAGTTTTCGACATTCTGCGATTTGTTGACCTCGAGTTGACGGTCAACCATGGAAAATAACTCATTATTTTCCGGTTATACCATAGATGGCTTACTACTTAGCTACTATATTATTAGGTTTGTTTCAAAAATTAAACCTCTAAAACCAGGCTGGCAACACTGGTCTAACTTTTTTGTTCATATTAACGGAATAACTTAATGAGAAGTTGACGGGCCAACCAACTCAAGGCGGGTTGACGTTAAGCAAGCGGCCGGTCATAAAACTTCTGACAAATCTCTATATAGCATGATAAGAGGACATGCTGCGCTGACCCTTCATAATGTGGAATAAACGCAAGAAGAAGTAATCTATACTAATATATAAATCTAGTGGTTTATGGATGTTCCGTTATAACTACTGAACCATGCATCCGATTGACTTGAAACTTGGTATCCATGTAGAAAATACATGTACTTAATGGATATGCTAATATTTATATGAGTGTTGGACTCCCTACACCAGTTGCGGGGGCGTTAATGGTGAGAATCTTTGTGGGGGGTGAGAAATAATAATGTTCATTTTAAATGCCCAGCGAAGCGGACGGGTACAGTTAGTAACTTATAGCTTCATAAATTTTCAACAGAACGATCGATTCAACAGTTTTACCGTCGACAGTTTGAATAAAGCAGTTGTTGTGGATGAACGCAAATCAATTGTCTTGTCGAAAGATATACGACAAAGGGAAGATCTTCCACCGAGCGGGTGATATTGCTCGGTAGACCGACGGTCCGAATGTTGTTGTTCGGAACTTGTATATATGCAAGCTTATCTTGAAAATGTCGTAAGCGAGACACACCACGGTCTTCTTTTTCCCTTCTGCTGAAGTTCACGACACTAAACTAACTCTGTCCATGACCGACGCCACGCCGCTATACCATTGTACAGAGATAAAATTAATGCTACACATCTAGATTCTGTTGAAGCTAACACATTTTTCGATATTGAATCAAATTTCGATACTAAAGTAAAAACAATTCACACATTCAGCGTTCAATTAGCAGACATCGAACACACAGTTTGACACCGAAAAGCGTTATCATTATATTGATCAAAGCGTGGGTTCTGTATTAAACAATGAAACAGGAACTATGCTTGTAAAACATCAGACGGCGTAAATATTTCTCACGTTATATGACCTAGGCTTTAGGGTTCATTTTTGTAATTAATTTTGTCATTTTTTCAATTATGTTTTCTTTATTACCTAGACAAGTGAATTATCTCGGCCCGCCTGGTTTGAAGTGGTAACAGGAGCCCACAGACATCAAAAATGCAAATGCCGCAACACATCTTGAAAAATGAATTCTAAGCCTCTACTCTACCTCTCCTCGGCTGAAATAGGCAAGGAACCATTAACCTATCTACAGGGATTCACAAGACGCTCTCATACCAGTTTCAATCAACGTCCATTTTTTTTTATATATTTTGTCCTAGGATTTAATATCTTTTATTAGTGTAAGTATACCTATCAACGAAGTCACCGACCCTGTGATATTAAAAAGAGCCGTGACAATAAATATTAAAACAACACATATTCCGGTTCTAGAAAAACACAATATTCCCGGTGAAGTCAGCCTCATAAATATGAAAATGTTTCGCGGCATTATTTCGTAGGACCGTGAGGTCGGCGTGCAATAATCGGATGTCGACCATGTCGACGACTCGGCAGGAACATTTTTATTAAGCCTATGGGGTTTTTACCGGATCTTCTCCGTAATTCCGACCCGGTAGCAAATTCAGACAAATTTTTACAGGGCAAACCCCATGAACTAGCCCATTGGTCAAGGTGAAACCAAAATTACCCCCGAAACTACTGGCAGGTAGGTAGGAAAAAAACTCACATATTATAATTTCAATTTGATCATCTTCACAGCTTTCCATAATTAAAATATTGAATACTAAAATTATTCTACCACTTTGTAGGGTGTCCAACACTAGTTTTATTTTTCTGTCATGCCTGTGAGTTTACCATAAGCTCATAGCAATATGATTGTAATACGTTTTTTTCCGTTTTTAAACTATAGTCTGCCTACTAGTTAATTCTGTAATACCTACATTTCTTAGAATCACTAAACAAGGAGTATTTAATAGATTACCGTGTCCTAGGATGCACTTTTTACACAGACGACGAATCGCCGTCCTGGCGTTAGGTGTTTACCGGAAACTATAGCCATCGCAATATGAATGTATTCATACACATCTAAATCTCAAGAGGTCTAAACCTCAATCGTATAATAATAACGACTATTCCTACTCATCAAAATCTGAAAGCACGGTGGTTTAAGGCAGAATTGCGCAGGATATTACCTTACCGTGCGTGCTCACAATTACGAGGGCTGCACTAAAAGTATCGGGAATGGAATATTTCCACTGTTCCTGTCATATTAAAATCTTTTTAATTGAAAACTCCTTGGTTTTAAAAATCGAATACCATTTATTTATTTAAAAAAAGATTCTCGGTCTTGTCACGAGGTTTTGTCAAACTTGTTTAGTCGTTGAGAAAATGGAATTGACTCGAGAAAATTCAAGAGCGATGATTTATTATGACTTTCGAAGTGGTTTAACACAAAAACAGTGTGTTGACCGGATGATTTCTGCATTTGGTGATGAAGCCCCATCCAAAACCACAATTTATCGCTGGTTTGCTGAGTTTCAACGTGGACGTGTCAAGCTCAGTGATGATCCCCGTCAAGGTCGTCCAAAAACTGCAGTCACCCAAGAAAACGTTGATGCTGTGCGTAAGCTGATTGAGGAAGATCGACATGTGACATACCGCGAAATTCAGGCAACTTTAGACATTGGCATGAGTCAAATACAAATAATCTTGCATGAACAATTAGGTGTAAAAAAGTTGTTTTCCCGATGGATACCGCATTCGCTCTGTGAAGAGCAAAAAGCGGCTCGCGTTACTTGGTGCGTCAGAACTCTCGAAAGATTCCACGCAGGATCCTCAAATGCTGTATACAACATTGTATCAGGTGACGAATCCTGGATATACGCGTACGAACCCGAAACAAAAAACCAGTCACGAGTTTGGGTGTTCGAAAATGAGTTAAAGCCAACAAAAATTGTTCGTTCACGGAGTGTTGCAAAAAAAATGGTGGCCACGTTTGTCTCCAAAACCGGCCATGTTACGACTATTCCTCTTGAGGGACAAAGAACGGTTAATGCAGAATGGTATGCTAGCATTTGTTTGCCACAGGTCGTTTCTGAACTCCGTAAAGAGAACTGCAACCGCCGCATCATCCTCCATCACGACAATGCGAGTTCTCACACCGCGCACAGAACAAAAGAGTTTTTAGAGCAAGAAAACATAGAATTATTAGACCATCCGCCGTACAGCCCCGACCTAAGCCCTAATGATTTCTATACTTTCCCTAAAATAAAGAATAAATTGCGTGGACAGAGATTTTCATCACCTGAAGAAGCTGTGGACGCCTACAAAACGGCCATTTTGGAGACCCCAACTTCCGAATGGAATGGTTGCTTCAATTATTGGTTCCATCGTATGGAAAAATGTGTCAAATTTCGCGGAGAATACTTCGAAAAGCAATAAATACATTTTTAAATAGTAATGTTGTGTCAGTGTGTGTGAGTTTCATTATTATCACACAATGTTATTTCTTCATAGTGGATGCTATTCGTGATCACGAGTTTTGTATTTCATTACAAAAATTTATGGCTGCTTGCGGGTTTCGAACACCCGTATAGTGGTATCGCTCGATAAAAATACGAGGGCCTTATCCTTTAGGCCACGTCGACTTTTGTTTCGATCAGAAATGAAATGGGTTTCCGAAACCATACGATTCAATTACTCTTTTAATAGTAATTGAAAAGGTTCATGATAAATAGGGAGCAGGGATTCCACAATCTTAGTATATTTAGTCTTCTTCTTCTTTTTAGTTGCATATTTCATTACTAAAAGTCCTGTCCCTGAAAGCCCTTCGTGGCTCTTTGTACCATCAGCTTCCATTTCATTCGGTTTTCGGCTTCTCTCAGGGCGGTCGCAACAGAGTCCGGTGAGCCCGGTTACCTGATCTGACCAACGGTTTGGCGACCGGCCGGCGGGTCTTTTGCCTTCTACCTTCTTATTCAGTGTTAAGTAACCAAAAACAGAACGATTGTTTTGTTGTTACGAACGTGAAACCGAAACGTTTAAAAAAAAAAATCTCTTTCATCTGCATAATAATGTCGAGTCACAAAACAGGAGCAATGCGTATTTAACGTTGTAGAAACATTCTGTATATTTGCAAGAAACATTACAAAGACAAGCCTATTATTTTAGTAATTCGTGAACATCATATAATTATACCAACAAAACATCTTACGCTCAAGCAAAAACACAATCTCAAAGTTCGAATTGATAATTGAAATTTTGCAGATGAGAAAATCTGAATAGACTAAAGGAAGCCAGACTACATCCCTGAATTCTCAAACTTGAATGAAGATAGTATTTTCTGCGGTATTCGCTTGTGGTAGACATAATTAAAATTGCTTTTACGAATTAGTTTCGCGTTTTTTATTTTTATTTATATTTTTTTCGTATGTTTCGATTATTTAGCTGTAAAAGCAGTTTCAGTTAAATTAAATATGAAGTCAGTTAATAATAAAGAACGCAATATGAAATAGAGAGGGAAAAAATCAACGTTAGCTTCGCTATTTTGATTCACTAGTTTCATCGTTGTCATGTGTCAGTCGTCGGTTTAGATAATATATTATATTCGAATCAGTAATGTTTCGGTTGTTCTTCGAACACAATAACCCTCATGTCTATCTCCTATCATAACCAGTGCGACACAATAACTCCCTGATCTTGGCCGCTTCTAACTACATATCCGAGTCAGGCGACGGGGCAACGCAAAGCTACTGTCGCCTCAAATATCGGATCCTCCCAATCCACTATCGGCGCTTTCAAATACCACAAGCACCTGTCACAGTTTCCTTCAAACGCGTCGATTGCGACGAATAGTTCGTAGTCCAACCTGGCCAATAGATACAACCTACTGATTTTTTCATCAGATTTTCTGTGGGTCGCGATTTCGATCCGGTGGTAGATTCAGGTGTTAGCAAATTTACTCAGGTTGAATCCGTGAGCTCACCTACCCGTCCGGGCGTAGCTGGAATAGCCTGTTAGGCTACCATCCAATAGGTAGGGGAACGTAGGAAATCTATCAAGTTTCGGTTCTTTCCACCATTCGCAATGTAATCACTTGTTTTATCCAGAATTTGAAACAAGAAAGCATTTTTTAACAATTCGAGAAAAATTGTAATACTCGTACATTAGTATTTCAATTCAGTACTTTTGTAGTTTATATTACTTTGGTTTTCGTTATTGTTTTTTGTCAATTACCATTATAAGGAATTGATGGTTTCATAAAGTTTCATGTCCAAATTAAACACATTTCCCTGAATTGATTTTTAAATTACTTCATATGGATATTTTGACGGTTCCAATTTCCGCATTTACAACAACGAATATTGACGACAGTTTTGACAATCGCTTTAGTTTCGTATTCCTTTATAAACATACCAACTTTCCTTACATTTTTTAACAAAACACAATTCAATAATAGTCCAGACAGTGCCGTGTCGATTTCATAGTTTCTTTTATTCATTATAAATGAAACATCAGTATTACAAAAACTCTTTTTGATTCATTTGCAATTTACTTATTTTACTATTCAACGATTTCACTTTTACTTGCAAAAATAACAGGAAAATTTTATTTACATAATTTGAATGACAATTAGCAAATTCGAATAATTTAGACTTTAATTGAGTGTCGCTACTGTGATACCAAAGTAATTATCGGTACATTGAACTATTAAGTGGCTCAGAAACTTTGTAATTGGAGTACGAACTTCGATGGTACGTGTTTTGCAAATTGCCGTGCGGGTAATGTTAGATTCTTGTTTATTATGTTTAATTTACATAAGTGACGTAACGTGAATCTGTAATTACTACATAGTATAAAACAAAGTCGCTTTCTCTGTCCCTATATCTGTCTGTTCCTATGTATGCTTAAATCTTTAAAACTACGCAACGGATTTTGATGCGCTTTTTTTTAATAGATAGAGTGATTGAAGAGGAAGGTTTCTTTGTATAGTACAATCCATTAAATAGTGGAGAAATCAATAATAAATTACAGTTTCCGAAGCGAAGCGAGGGCGGGTCGCTAGTATAAAATAAAACAAAACTTCAACTGCATAACGCTTCTCTTGATTGCCAAAGTAACCGTTTAGAAGCGGCCCGCATTCGGCTAGGTTTTTTAGAATTTCCTTTGTAAAGTCGTCGGTCCATTTTAAAGAAGCGCTTCCCACGTTGATTTGAAGTTTACACAATACATTTTTTTGTTTTATGTCGACGTTACCCTCATATGTTAATTCCGAGTTCGCTCCGGCAATGACACGGCCGTAGAATATAGAATTTCAGTAATTGGTCTTATTACTTAATTTGGGATTATGTATTTAATTATCCTCATCTCGCTCCCTATCGCTGTAATTTAAGATAAGAGCCAGATTGCCCGAGAGAAAACTAAGTCTTGGATCCCACAACGAACTTAATCAGCTGACAATCGCCTCGGAGGACCCTGATGGGTCTGCCCTCTAAGCTAAAGATAATAACGCTATCGAGATGGTCTATAGGTTAATAATCACTGTTTTAAGGACTGTTTTTAATTCGCATTCTTATTCTTATCTAAATTACTTATAATCACAAAATAAGCTTTTTTTAGTTAAAATATTCAAGAAGCCTTTTAGAAAAAATAAACCTTGATTTCATGCAATAAAATAACCGCTCTTAGAGAGTGTAAAATGTAAAAAGTTTCATGAAAAATCACAAGATCCGCGATTAAAGTTCGCCGTGATCTTAACCGGCAAATCTCCTTCAACCTCACAACTTTTTCATATAAGGATCACATATCTCTACGTTCCACTGAATAGTTCTCGTGACATAATGAAATTAAACGCGTTCTTCTCTTCATGTATTTTTTTTACCTAAGTTGATGGTCTTGATAGACCATATCAGCGTCACCGGGCGAGTAAGTGAGCTCGCGGTGCTCAAACCTGGCGTTGTGGCTAACACGAAACCTAGCAAGAGCCGTGCTTCGCAGAATATACCACCAGATCGGAAATCGGTATATCTGTTGGAAACGCGATCCACTAAGAAAATCTGGCGAGAAACTCAGTGGCCTGTGTCTGTGGGTTAATTTACTCGCCGAGCCCTTCGTCGCAAGCCACGGGTTCGACAAGAACGATGACCGGTGCTTGGGGTACCTAAAAGCACCGTTAATGGATCGGGAGGATCCGAAATGACGTGTTTTGGGCGACGGCGACTGTTTACCATTCGGTCCACAGGACCGGGAATGTAGTTACCGGCGGCCACGACGAGAGGGTTTTCGTGTCGTGCCGCTTTATCGAAATGGGATTTTAGTAGGAAATAATCCGATAAGGATAATTTATTATAAATATTGTTTAAATCCTTATATGAAGGCTCGCAGTATTTCTTGCAATCAACAATGCTAAGGAGAATGCTGCTCATTCTGCCAGTAAATCTTTAATTAGTAAAGTGTTTACAATAAAAAACGGCATACGCTGTGGTTACTTTTACCTTTTACTACGTAGTATCGGACGTGATGGGAAGCTTCATGTGACGGTACCGCATCGCTTAGCTAGTGTATTAAAATGAGAATGTGTTTGCTTGACCAACAAAAAAAAGCAGATACCTCGAAAAACAAAGCCTCTTTTAAACTTCACTCAAGACAAAAATTGTATGACATTTTTTTTATCTTTTTTGTAGGTGCTGACGTAAGCTTGTTTAATTTTGTTTAGTACAGATTAGTTATATTCGTCTGGCTCAATGAAGCGGCTTATTACCGAATAGGAAATACAGTAATGATGTAACATGACCGCGAAGTTAGAGGAAAACAATTAGCTACGCTGTATGGTAGTTAAACGTCTTCAATGTAAATCACAGGTATTATCCGACATTATTGTACACTTTAGACGTAGCGCTTATAATATCGGTCGCTAAGTTTCGCATACATTATTCGTATTCATAAATCGTGTTAGAGTAATGTGGTCCGTAATCAATTATTTCATCGTTTTTATTGTTTAAGTGCGAACAGTTTAGAAGTTTCGAGAACTACACGACACGGTCAGACTATTATATTCGACTATTATACTGTTTAATTTGGTAACAAATAAGCCGTGCTCATTTTCAATAATATCTTTAGAATTTTAATTTACAATCTGACGGAATTGGTCTATTCCAATAGTTGCTGATTTGAAATATTACAATCATATAAGTAACGTGAAGGATCTCTTCATGGGTTCTCACGACCGGTAACCAATTAACAACTGTATTTACATTTTCAATGCCAAAAACGATAGTATTGCGTAACAGCATACACCAATGTATATGTATAATCACATTGGCACGGTCAACGCGACTTATTTCAACAGGTGAAACATTAGCAATTATATCTGTAACTGTCAACATTATTTAAATCAATCGGAATCACAAATGGTTTTAATTACTTACGTCCTTTTCCGTTGTCGTTAGTTATATTAAACATTTTCTGGCTAAATTTAAGTTTAAACACGGCCATGATTTATACGCGTCACGATTTATAAAGTATATTGATTTTTCAATAACCTTCCTTTCGCTAAATAGCACGTAAATTTGCCTGCACACGAAATATATAAATTTGAATATTCAATCACATAATTTCGTTTTAAAGTAAATGTTGTACCAACTTATTCTGGCTGTCATTCACTAAACATGTCGCAAAAAACAGTTACAATCATTGTTGGCAGATTTTATTTTTCCTCTTGGGTTGTTGTTGAAAGCAATATGATATAACAGTCTGAGTTTAAAAAACGACCAGACAATTTTGACAACAAACAAAACATAGGTTTCCTTTTGTAACACATTAGTCTAAGTACATTAAAATAATGACCACGACCACTCTGCCAAGAGTGCAAACGACTGGGAAGAAGAATTAAAATAATAAATAAAATTTACATTTGAACAGCTCAGCATACAATTGACCTTTTCATTTTTGATCGACTTCAAAAAAGGACTGATGCTTATTTTTGGTTCTTTTATGCGTGTTACCTCAGAACTTTTTTCTAAATGAACGGATTTTGATGACAATTTTTCATATGAAAAAAATAATTTTTTTTTTTCCTTTCATCTCATTTAAATTTTATAAAATTTGAGCAGTAGTAGTAGTAGTAGCAATAGTAGCTTTTAAGTTATCCTGAATAATGCACATTTAATTAAGTTCGACTACATAAACGATATTGTTATTTTATTCTATGGAAGTCCGTTTTCTTCATTTGCTAAAAAATTTTCTATCTAATATTTGGATGAAAATTATTTTTATGTTAAAACCTCAGTAAAGTGTACCTAGCGACTATTGGCTTGACAACGACAATTATGTAATTTATCATGAATATATTTCTTTTGTTTCACAAACCTATGAAAATAATACACTAATAATCGAAACGCAATCACTATTCGAACGAAATCACAAAGCCGAAACAAAACAAAAAAAATCTGAAAAAAAAAAAACAAAACAAAAGATGACTTTTCATCCGAATCTTGATAACGTAGGTAAATAAACAGAGAACCTTGCGCAATCTGTTTTCTGATGATCTTGACATAATTGTGAACCTGCCCGGCAATGCGACGCGACTCATTCAGTCATGCGGGCTTTAAAATTTACGTTGCTTACCTTTGTATCGAAAAATAAAAAACAAAAAAGAACTAGTTTGAAGATCAAGTAATTTTTTTGTTTTAATTATTTTACAATAAATATAGATAGGGCTGGGAATTGTCTATCTAAGATCTAGATAGCCAAAGGAATCCAACGTTTTAGTTTTGAAAGTGGAACATTCATTTTGCCAAAGTAATAAAATAATAATAACAAACAATAATAAGCCTTATATTCCATATAAATAGTAGGTTACATACATATTTCAAATATAAAGAAGAAAAAAGAAAAAAAAAGTGATGCTATTGCTCCCCTCTTCCCTCCTTCCTCTTCGTTTAAAAATTATAAAAGATTCCAAAGTAGTTTAAAAAGTTGCCAAAGTGGTAATAGAAGGCAATAAATATTAACAAGGTGGCCTCGGTAATCGATCAACATCAGATTGTCTATGAACTCATACTCATCCTAGCTAATAAAAACGACACGAAAAAAGCTAACTAAGTAATTAGCGTATCAGTTAGGCTCCATAAAAAAAAATTGAGAAATAATGATCAATAACGCTATATAATTTGGTTGGTATTCTGTTTTATGTCAATGAGTACCTCATTGTTACTAAATAACTATCAAATATTTATTGTAATAATTGTCCAAGGACACGATTTAGGCACTACGCGACGAATACTATAGCATTCAAATTAGGAACGAAAAAACCCCAACAGTTTAAAAACAAACTGGCAATTAATTTTGGATCTGTAAGTTACTATTTTTATTCTTAAATCAATATCTTGTCTATTATACTACTAAAGCCAAATGCGAAATCTGTGTCAACGAATTTGATTGGCAGTGACTTGAAGAATTCATAAGATAGTAAATGAAGGTGTATATTTCGGACAATTTCAAAAGTCATTACAAGTGGAACACGATGGCCGCTCATTTTGAACTGGAATTATTATTTAAAAAAAAACACAATCTAAAAGAACTAGGTTACAACGACTGCAATATGAAAATTAAGATTCAATCACGATTGATTTCTATCTTCGCCTTTTAATTATTGTCAAAAAAATAAACAAATGTTTGTCAGTACCTACACATTGAAAAACATTAACAAGATATATATGTACAGTAAAAAATATTACGTTACTTAATAATACTAATTTCTTGTCATCTCTTTATTTTTACTTCGTTTAAATCATCACATTAAGAAAACCAAATTTATTTAAATAATTTCGTTACGATGAAGTGTAGTGTGTAATGATATATTAATATAACCATTGCAATAGATAACGAATTCTCTTTACAATATAATCACATTCAATTCGCATCAATTCAGTTCTAGTATTTATTATTCTCAATTGTTATTTGCTCAATTGTTAATGCTAGTCAAACCGGACGAAATTTATTGGCCGGTCGAACTTTGATTTGACTTTGAACCGATCGCTACGCTATCAAACTTCATAGGATAGCCCACCGGGCCAATCTAAAGATATCCTGATGAAACTCAAAATCAGTCCAGCCGCTAAGTAGTCTTATACAGAAGATATATATAATATACATTACACACGTTTGTATATACACACAGCGAAAAGAAAAAGAACACTATCACGTGCTTAGACCCGTTCACTGTAGCATTTAGCCCTACTGAGTTTCACGCCGGATTAGTGGGTCGTGTTTCCGATCCGGTGGTAGATTCTGCGGTGCACGGCTCTTGCTAGGGTTTGTCTTAGCAACAACGTCAGGTTTAAGCCCCAAGAGCTCACCTACTCGCCCGGTTACGCTGACATAGCTTCTCAAGGCTATCAGCTTTGGTAGGAAAAAATGTAGCATTTTTGTTAAAGATTTCTTAGGGATAGAAAGTGAAGGGGACTCGCAGGTGTAGGAAAAAACACAATGTCGGAATGTGCGGGCCATTAAGGCCACGCGGTGAGCTCTCCGTCGACTACCTTCCTTTCCTTATAACATTTCTTAATCTACCCGATTAGGTATAAAATGTGCACTTCCCTTATAAAAGCAGTATAGCTCTGAGATTTGGGCGATAGCGATTGATACCTTTGATACCTTTATTCCTTTAATGAATTTTATTGACCGTATTTCCTCTTTAACTTCGGTAAACGCTAGTCATCAGCTGAGCCGTGAAGCACGTCTATCCGTGTAAAAACGCCGATAAAAATCTATTTTGATTCATGCTAAATATTTATAATTTTTCATTAGGTGCAAAATATTTATGACAATTTTCACCTTGACCGCCCGTTCCACACGACACGAACAACAGCAGTTGTTTTGTTTCCCACTTTATATTCGCTTTTAAGCTTTTTGTATTTATCGACTTCGGTTATGTTCACGAGACGTTACAGCTTATTATTACACCACATTCTATTTGCGAAGATTTTTGAATTGTGCTGTACTTTTCAAATCTCATTTACTGTTTGGTCTTATTTCGTATAAAGGAAATACGAATTTTCTGTTGAAAGGTATCATGACCGCCTGGTCATAATACCTGAAATCATGATTTCAGGTATAAACATATATGCCTATGTAGGTTTCAGCGTAAACTCAATTAATGTATTATAAGACCTGTAATGATTGTTGGTTTAGTAGTTAATAATAGCTGTGCTACCTGGTCCTAGTTTAATTCTAATTTCTTTCGTATCACGTAAAGTTATTTATTATTCAGGGTATAAGCAAACTCGTTGTTTGTCTCGTATGTGTGTTGTCAGCACCACTAACAACAAGAGAAAATTCTAACTTGAGGTCTGTTCTCTTTCCTATCTATGCTTATAGCCTTGAGAGGTTATTTCAGCTTCTCCTTGACGTGTAGGTGAGCTCACGGGGCTCAAACCGGAGTGTTGCTAGCACTGGCCCTAGCTAGAGCAGTGCTTCGCAGAATCTACCACCGGATCGGAAAAGCGCCCCACTGAGAAGATCCGGCGAGAAAATCAGTGGGCTGTGTCTATGGGTTAATTTACTCGTCGAGCCCTTTGTCGCAAGCGATGGGCTGGGGGCAGCTTGAGGCCCCTAAAAGCACCGTTAATGAATCGGGAGGATCCGTAATGACGTGTTTAGGGCGACGTCGACTATTTACCATTCGGTCCTGAGGATCGGGTACGGTGAGGTCTATAAATATGAAACTTGAAAAGAAAAAGAAAGGTGATTTAAATGTTTCTATATCGATCTTGAATATCAAATTAATTTATTACTCGTCAACAAGGCACACCTACTTACTGACCAGCTTATGTATCTCGCTTGTACAAGAACCTTGATTATATAGAACGATAAATAAATGAACACGCAACATACTCAATTCGTATTAAAAATTTTTAAGGAAAGTTGTTTCGCGGTTTCGTAACAATCCATGGTTATTCAAATTACAGTACGTATGTAGTGTCATGTGCTTGTCAATAGGTGGTATACCTTGACGATTACTTTATCCGATCGCTGAGAAAACTATTATCGAATTTGTAAATCATTTACTGCCCAACATACATTCCATTATGGTAATCGAAATAATTAGGTTGAATTAAACAATAATGTTTTAAGTCTTGCTCTGTAAGTGTTTACATGTGAAGAACGTGGGTTTATAACTTTGTTTTGTTCGTAATTAACATTAAAACAGGACTGTCATTGTGTTTTATTTGTGTCGATTTTTTTAGTCGTATTAATAAATTGATTGGAAGCACGGTTTATATATATACATATATTACTTATATGCTGTTTATTTTATTGTCATTTAAAATTGACAACGATTGTTTTTAAAATAAACGTCTGTTTAATATAGTTATACTGCATTATTTAGAGGTATTTCAAAAACGCACTTGTGATGAAAACGGTAGGCAGCAGCGTGGCTCTGCCCCTGGCATTGTTGAAGTCCATGGGCGACGGTAAACACTCACCATCAGGTAGGCCGTCTGCTCGTCTGTACGGCAATATTAAAAAATAAAAAGATTAACACCACCAAGTCTACATCTGCTGTAGTGAACAGCGCATCCGATGTACCGATGCGATTTAGACATCGCCGGTCCGGTCGCCGTTCCGACATCAGTGTGCTTAGTGCGAGCTATTTAACGTTCTCGATAGCGTAAAAGTTAACTCAAATTTGTAGCCAGTTGGAACATTTGCCTACATTTACCGCTAGGAGAGCTGTTCCTACTGCAAACAAATTTGAGCTAACTTTTACGCTATCAAGAACCTTAAAAACTCACACAAACATACAGGTGTTCTGCACAGAGCTGGTCTGTCTCAACTATATTTAAAAATAAATCCTGGCCACACTTTACAATCACTAATCCTATTTATACAGTGCACCTATTGCAATAACTCATGCTTATCGTCTACACACGTTGATGACACTGTTAAGAACATAAAGTGGAGACAGTTTATATACAAAGTTTCAACGGATAAGCTACGTGGTACCCCTAAAATATGAACATAAATACAAACTTACTGATATTTTTTTATTGCTTAGCTGGAAGGACGAGCTCACAGCCCACTTAGTGTTAAGTGGTTACTGGAGCCCATAGACATCTACAACGTAAATGCGCCACCCACCCTGAGATATAAGTTCTAAGGTCTCAGTGTAGTTACAACGGCTGCCCCACCCTTCAAACCGAAACGCATTACAGCTTCACGGCAGAAATAGACAGGGTGGTGGTACCTACCGGTGCGGACACACAAGAGGTCCTACCACCAGTATAATTGATATGATATGATATTACTGACTACATTAAATCTTGTCCTAATTTTATTCGGGCTCAAAGAAATACGTTTTGATAAGTGAGTCGACTATTATCAAAGCCGGCAATGTGACTTTTCGACAATTATTGGTAAATCAGAAAAACGAGTTATTGACTTGGTATTCCATTGGCATCACAAAACTCTTCTGAACGAAATCTTAGATAAAGAACAGGTTAAGTATTAACCTTTATTTAATGCAGGTTTTAAACCGTATTCTTTGAAGGAGACGATTATATTCAAATCAATCTGTATTGACATATCAATAACATTTTTTTGTCCAAATGCACAGATTGCCACCTTTGATAATAGACGACTCAAGTATCGACAATACACTCTCTGGAATACGAAAAGTTAGAAAAAAAGCTATTTTGTTTATACCCCAGTTATCTCATGTTGTTTCATAACTCTACTGTGGAACTCCACAAACTTATCTCGACGACGCGACCATAGCATCCGGCAAATATAATTTCACACTCCGATGGAAGCGAACGGGCTCTCTTTATCTTTATCTTTCTTTGATAAACTTTTCGTATCTTTCTTCGGTAATTTACCATTGTTTATTATTTTTTTTAACAAGGAAAAACAATATTTTAGCAACGGGAAGGCGGTTTAAATGCAACATGAACTACGCCCAAATACTATGAAAGGGCTATCGTGAGTACATAATCTTAAACCAATTTCTCATTAACTAACGAACTGACTAACATAAAAAAGTAATCATAAACATAGGGTAAACAGTGTGATTATTCACCACATAATTTTAGGGTAAACAGATTGACTATTTCAGTTCCTGAGTAAACAGTTTAACTGTTCTATTTATAGTCACAGTCTAAACATTTTTTACTGTTCACTTCTTAATTTTAGGGTAGTCAGGGATAATTAGACAATTCACTTCGAAATCTACTGTACGCATTGACAGATCTTTTGCGTCATCAGTAGTGAACACACCACATCCAAAAGTTTATCTTGGCCTCATGATACATTAGGGAATACCACGACTCGTCCTCACGCGATAAGTTCACCCAAAACAACTCAATCTCATTGACGAAAAAAATAAATTAGGAGTGTTTTTACTCGATAAGCTCTTAAAAGGATTTTCATAATGTATTTCTTTTATAGGAGTTCCTTTATAGTTACAATGAACCAGAGTATTGTCTTTGTTATATTTATTACATAGAAGGGTACGAGAGCTCACAGTCCATAGATATCACAACGCGAATAACGCCACCCACCTTATGACACAAGATTGATGACTCAATTTTGTTTTGTAAAGGTGGTCCCACGCTTCAAATGGGAGCAGCGCTTTATTTCTTTGCGGCATAAATAGGCAATGCCCGAGCATGCTTACAAAACGCCCTAACAGCAGTAAATACGCTTTATACGTTTTGCAAGTTCGACTTTTATTACTCCATATTATTACTCTATCGTGTATGTCGTTCGTGAACACTCGTTAGGAACGTTGTTTCTTAGGAAAAAACGGTAGCTGTATATATAATTTATATTTATGCCCAGTGTCGCATCCCTTGATAGGAGTAGGTACACCGGACGTCCTGTACTTTAAGGCAACGACGACAATGCAGTATTATCGCATTAATGAATTGTAAACCCACTGAGTTTGTCTTCTTCTCAGAAGGTCGCGATTCCAACCCGGTGGTAGATTCTGCGAGCCATTACTAGGGCTAGTGTTAGCTAATTCTCTCAAGTTGAGCTTTTGAGTACACCTACCCGTCCGCACATAGTTAGAATAGCACCTTAGGCTACAAAAAATTGTGTTTTTTTATTCATTTAGCAGCATTCAGAAAGCAGTAAATTCATTTACTACAGAACTGACTGATTTATTGATTCACTACAGAAATTGAATTTATTCCTTACCTTAAAATTAAATTGTTTTGAAAGGTTTACGTTGTGAAATTCGACTAATCGAAAAGTAAAATTTCCTTTTGATTGTCTGTACTAAACCAATTGTTCCTAAAACGCATAGACTTCAAGACAGACAAATCATATAATATTTGGAATAAAATAAACCTAGTACAAAAACATTTAAAAAAAAACGCATTATATAACGTTTAAATCCAGACGTAAGATCTGCAACAAGCAGTTGCAGGCGTCTGAGATAATTTAAAAATAACCACGTTATTTTTTACGAAAAAAAAACACGCTAAAGTCGTAATTTACTCGATCGATTACTCGAACGTTCTGGAAAATGTTATTGAATTAGTAAACGTTAAAAATTGACTACAAATCCAAATCGTACTAACAGCGGTATAATATAAACTATACGTTACGACAGTTTACAAATACGAAAAAAAGAACGAACATTTGATAACTCAACAAAAGGATTACTCACGGAACATGATCACATCCTGAATCACAATAGCAGTGTTTCATTCCTATTCGCATGCCAAACAGCATCATCAATATTAGGGGGGAATGGCGGGAAAAGCAGTGACAATTCTGTGACATCTGAAAAGCCTAAAAACATTCGATTTGTCTTGTCGACGTAGGTGTTAGTCTATTTTAGTTCCGTCTCTTGGACGTCGTTAATACCCACCGGGTGTACAGACGACGAATTTTTCTCTATCCGCCAAGAATAACACAGTGAGTAAACACAATTCGAAGATTCTACTCATTATGAGCTAATCGGTAATGTCTGCGTTTTAGATCGAATTAGAAAAGTTTCAATTTTTCGTTACTATTTCTCATACTTATTTTACTACCGATTCTCCAGAGAGTAGCTACCCGTTTGCTTCTAAAAAGAAAGTTTTCTCTGTGTTTTTTCCAGATCGCTGCGATATTTTTTCTTTTTTTGAAAAAAATATTTGTAGAATTCGGTTTCGGTGGGCAATAGGGTTCTATTTCGGTCTTTAGCAATGTTTGTTTTGGCCAGCGTTGACTCTATCCAAAGACAATCAAAAAACTTTTTTTTTGTTTATTCCATATACCTCATAAAAACCAATCGCTATTAGTAATAGCATTTACAAGTAACATAATATCGTTTATCGTATGAGCTAGTCATGTGAAAATGATTTCACATAATCTTCATAATGATATACCCGATAAACTATACTAGTATAATATACTCGAAACACTTTCTGCTAAGTTTAAATCAGTTCAGCAGGTACACAAGCTGAACAGAACTTAATCGGGAGAATACGTTCGTGAGCGGGAAAGCTTTTAATATCTTCAACAAACTAGTCACAACGTAAACTTTAATGACAGCTGTATGACGGCGTAGAACTAGATAAGCCGCTGCCAACAGAGATTCCGAGATTCCGTCATTATCAAATAGCTATTTGGTTTAAAATATGTTACAAAATGATTTTACTTTTTTTAAGGGATTTTATGACCTGGTAACTAAGACCTTTAAGTCATGTCTTATTTTAGTTTTTATTCTTATTTTTATGAAAAATTATAATATGGAGGGAGTAAAATGAAATGAATAGAAGATGATTAATTTGAGACATTAATCAACTGGGATGAAACTAAAGGAAAAATATTATGTTGGATGAAAAATATTATCAGTTAAATGGTGGTCATTTACTAAGATTTTTTCAATGGACTTTTTGGAGGATTCCGAGAAGTTACGCCCAGCGGCTTTATTTCATTTTCACACATTTGTGCACTTTCACGGATATTAAACATTTAATAAACCAGCGTTATTACACATTTAAACCTGAAGAAACACTAAATAGACAAAACAAATCAACACAAAATCAAAATGAAAACAAAATGGCGTTCCCACCAAAAAGTCCTGATTTTATTGATTATTTATACTACATATAACAATCAAAATACGAGAATACATTATACTCTTTTGGTACTTACTGAATAGATTTTGTTACAAATATTTAGTTATTAAAAATTATGTAGGACCAGCGCAACATCCAGTGCGAGTGCAAAACGTCATATATCGCATCGATTTAGTAACCAATATTAATTGAAATTTCGACCTCAGCACTCAAAGTGAGGGGCGGCATACACGTTGAGACATCTATGGGTCTTAGTAACCAAGTAACTCATTTTTTTATGAATAATGTGACAATTTAAATGACAAATTTAAGTATACATTACTACAATATGTACATACATACAAGTATAAGTTACAGATTAAAAACAACGATTATGTGTTAAAGTACCCTCTCGTCATACGAATAAATATTAATAAAAATAACATAATAGCCGAATGTTATTATCTGGTAATACTAGTACTAATATTTACATCATGAATCACGTAAACCAATGATATCATTTATGTACATACCGATACTATTGTATTTAAGTTACGATAATTGTACAAACAGAGAGGCACACATCGCAACTAGACTGTCACGAACGGAGGAAAGTGCGGATGTGGGTAAGCTATTAAATATCGACCACATTCCGTGACAAACAAACATGAACAGACGTATGATTGACAAAAACCGGTAATTATCATTTTAGAACAGAGTAAACGCAACAATAATTTTTCATGTAGTTAATAATGAACTAAAGCATTTTACAATTTGTAAAATGATATCATTAAAGTCTTTTTAACGTATTATAACAGTTAATTTATGTTGTGTGGAAGCCTGCTATCTAATGAAAAAATACACCATAATTAGAGTACAGTATTAATGTTTTTATTTTTATTTTTTATTACCTTTGTACAGACGAGCATACGACCTACCTGATTGTAAATGGTTACCGTCACACATGGACATCAGCAATGTCAGGGACAGAGCCAAGCCGCTGCCTACCATTAAGTACTCTCCGCAAGCCTCGTTTGAAGAAGGACATGTAGCGCTCGGGAAACAACGTGGAGGCGAGTACATTTCAAAGCCGGATGGTACGTGGCAGAAAAGATCTTTGGAAACGCAATATCGATGAAACGCAGCGGTTCCAGATAATATGGATGAGTCTCTCTGCTCCAGTGGCGGGAGGTTTGATGATAAGAAGGAGATGAGGGGATCATCTCGAATAATTCCTCAGAGCATTCCTCATTGAACATACGGTACAAAGCACAGAGGGAACCGAAGTCCCTCCGTAGACCCAGCGATTCCAAGCGATCCGCGAGAATTGGACTATCGACGATCCGAACAGCCCTTTTCGGTTATGGTCAAATGGAAGTTGCGGGTATTTGGGAGGCCCGGACCAAAGGTGGGAGCAGTACTCCATACGCTGGACTTGTGCTTTGTAAAGCGCAAGTCTTTGCCCAGGCGTGAAATATCGCCTCGCTCTATTGAGGACTCCCAACATTTTAGATACCGATTTGGCTGACTCCGATATGTGCTTATAATTTGACTATAGTTACTATAAACAAACCATCAAATCAGTAATCCGCCAATACATTTTCTAAAACTCAATATTTGGGAGGCCGTAGTAGCAAATCTGTGTGGACAGTTTCCACAGTCCTCTCTATACTGTGAAGCAATACGATCTGATTTGAAAGGTAAGACAATGACTCGGCTGTACCACTAAAATTGCTAACATCAATGAGCCACTATGAGCGCTCACCACAAGCTGGGCCGTAAGCTCGTCTACCTAGAAAGACAATATTTTGTACGGTTGACTTCAACTTTCCGATGTTAATGGCGGTAAGAACTGTAAACCTTCAATGGTTACTTAACATGACATGTGGCATTCATTTTTCCATCTAGAGTAATAAAAAGAACCACCAGGTCATTCGTTGAAATTTAAACTAATAATTTTAGTAGTCAACACACTTAGCATGTCGGTTTTAGACATAATTGAAACCGTCCTTCTGACACCAAACTATTTTAAGTTTATACTGGAGTATGACCTCAATATCTAAATTCGCCAATTTGCCGCTAGGAATTCAAACGAAGTGAATACTGAACCATAAAATATGCACCGATTGCAATCGAGAGCATCCGCTTAAGCATTTCGATTAGTTTCATATCGATTTTGAATTCTCCAGGGCAAATGGAAAGACAAGATCTAAGGAGTTTAAGGAGAAACCCTATCCACTAACCAAAAAGGACTTCAAAGTGAACTCTTGAACGAAGGAAACGTTGCCAGTCCAGACGTAGTCAAATAATAAATACAGGAAATATAAATAACAACAATAATACTGGTGATAAGACCTCTTGTGAGTCCGCACGGATAGGTACCACCACCTCGCCTATTTCTGCCGTGAAGCAGTAATGCGTTTCGGTTTGGAGGGTGGGGCAGCCGTTGTAACTATACTGAGACCTTAGAACTTAAACCTCAAGGTGGGTGGCGCATTTGCGCCTTGCACTTTGAGGTAAGACATCTATTGGCTCGAGTAACCACTTAACACCAGGTGGCCTGTGAGCTGGTCGAACCATGTAAGCAATTAAAAAAAAACAACACTGGGGAAGCATTATGAATACAGTCTATCGTCCCATCAAAAATGATTAGGACAAAACGATGCTGATAAAACCTTTAATCACACAGTCTCATCACACGCACACTATAACGCACAAAATTTTAATTTTTAGTATGGTCTGTGGCAGTACATAATTATTTATAAACATAACATTAAAACTCTAAATTAAATATTTACCTTAAACACATAATTTCCATTTTAACCATCCAAATGCGTCCGCCACTATTGACTTATAATTAGCTTCGATGTATTAAACAAAACGTCGTCTGCGCTTGTAATTTTATTATCATAAAGACTTCAAATCGTTACATCAAAGAAGACGTCGACAAACTAACCAATTTTCAACCTAGCTATAAATCGCATACTTGTTTACTCTAATCCTCGACTTTTATGCGTCCAGCATCCCAAAATAATGTTTGACATCGGTTTAGAAAAGTTCTGTGTGCGTTTCTTTATGTTTTTAAAGTTAATGAGAGAGAGTCAGTATGTTTGGCTTAAGGCTTTGTCAAATTCATTTACATATTTTAATATTAATTTCCGTTGTTGCTTTTGAATCATTAATTTAATTATCACACCTTTTCATCAGAACATAGACATTTAACGTAGGCTCCTACTTGCAACGAAATATACTCAGTCACATAAGCACGTATGTGTAAGTGAATAAAATGAGCCTGAAGGTTTTGTGATAGCAAAGCACCGACAGGTTATTATTACCTCAAACTTAAGGTACCAATAGCTATAATAATAATATTTTAATAAAAAAAATTGATTGCCGTTTAACAATGCAGTGTTCCACATTACAAAGAGATTAACTAACCTTGACATTGAATTGGCTTCCATTGAATTAGCCCTAGAGCATCATAACGGTATTTTTAATGCCTATAAACGTAAGCCATTACGGTCAGTATACGTATTCCGGATGAATACTCGTTTGATAAATTCACGTAATAAGTATCGTAGTCCATATCTGCGTCTCTATTTATTTGGTTACGTCCTAAACCAGCTGTCACTTGTTTATTTGGCTTGAAATTAACTATACATTCAATTTAAAAAAAAAATATTCAAATTTACAACAATTTATTGTGATCACTGTAGAATTTCTCCGGTATCCAGTTGTTTAGTGCAATCACATTTGGCGCTCGTATCCGTCGACTAAAAATAATGTAACCACTGTCTTGAATACAAGAGTACATTAGTACAGTCCTACAGGTTCGTGCCGGGAATAAGATAATATATTAAGACGAGCGAAGAAAAAGTATTTTAGGTCACCGTTATACATTCACCTCGGAACGTAAACATTTCAATTGAAAACAATTTATAGTGTTTCAGAGACACTTATACTCAATGATACACAATCGTCTCGTGTTACTCGATAGATAGTTAGGCTTACACATACGAAAGACATAGACTGGACTGTTTTGCATACCTAATATAGTTCATAAGTCAGGTTTAATAAATTTTTTCCTAACTATTCTAATAACCTTGAAGGGTTATTCTAAATTCACCTAGCTAGTAGGTGAGCTTACGGAGCTCAAACCGGAGTGTCGCTAACACTGGCTCTACCAAGAGCAGTGCTTCGCAGAATCTACCACCGGATCGGAAACGCGACCCACTGAGAAGATCCGGCGAGAAACTCAAGGAGAGGATTCATTATTAATATACATATTGCTTATACTTTCTCCTTTATTTATTTATTTATTTCGTAATTATATCTACCTTGCCCATTTCGTATATCCATATGTCTTAGTGGTCCTACATGATTATGGCATACAGATATACCTATTGGACATTATCAACTTATGAAGGCTGTAAACATAAATATTAAAAATATATATTTTAATTTAAGTATTGTTGCAACGTAATTGTGCCATCTAGTATGAAATTATATTGAATATTTATGTATTTTCCTAATGTCTCGACCTCGAAAAACTTTAATTTTTAGAACAATTATTTCAAGAAATATTTCTCTGAAAATGTTCTGGTAGAGGTCTTTAACATACAAGGGCCAATTCAATTTGAAAATTTTACGTCTTGAATATCGGACCTTACGCTTGTGTGATATCTACAAATCACAATCAAATTCCCGCGTTATAGGGCGATGTCTCCGCAGTGCCAAGGTTTTAAATATTAATAGAATTTATCGCACCTCGCCGGGGTAATAGAAACCATTGACGACGCCATCGATTGTAGACAAAGAATTAGGTAGATTCACAAATCAATGACAGTGAAATAGATGTCTGATAATATATACGAGCTAACATTCTTATGTAGATATTTTTATTGATAAATTTAATTATAACAGTGGCTTCCATAAATTAGTTGATTAACCGAAATAACTCTAATTTTAAAAGTGATCTATTTTCTGACAAATTTCTGAACACAGACTTTTATAATATTAATTCAGTTTCAGCTTTCATCTATCGTCACGTCGCGCATTTTACGGTTCTTGTTATTTTAGGATATAAAATATTTGAAAAAAAAAAAAGAGGTCGCGAAACTTCTTTCGCCACTTAAAAGATGTCGGCCGCTCCTAATTTCGTCTTGAATTACCGCCCAATTGACGAGTCTTCTTCGTCGTGTGAATAGTTGAATGCGATAAAATGAAGTTCTTTTGGGTCTTAAAATCGTATCGGTCACGCAGCGGTAGATAAGTTAACATTAAACTGATTCTGAATTTGAATTTATGCTCATTTTACTATTGAACTTTAACGTCGCTAGGATCTTCAACGTATATCCGTCCATACAAAACTAGATTACAGGTCTTTCTCGCATATCCGTTTTGGCAAACTCTCAAATAAAATCTGCAGATGTCGTGCGCTTTAGAACTCGTTAAAATGTCTCGGTAGTCGACCGTTAAATCCTTCGCAAAAAATTACGTATGAACGAGAATACGTTCAGAACTTTTCACTGTATATATTATATCTAATAGTTATTTAGTTACGATCAATATGGCACTCATATTATTATAATTTTTTTTTATTGCTTAGATGTGTGGACGAGCTCACAGCCCACCTGGTGTTAAGTGGTTACTGGAGCCCATAGACATCTACAACGTAAATGCGCCACACACCTTGAGATATAGTGCTAAGGTCTCAGTATAGTCACAACGGCTGCCCCACCCTTCAAACCGAAACGCATTACTGCTTCACGGCAGAAATAAGCGGGGCGGTGGTACCTACCCGTGCGGACTCACAAGAGGTCCTACCACCAGTAAATAGTATAGCCGTTTTAAGGAAATAATTTATATTACCTACAAACAATATTTTAAATATATGTTTATCAAAATGTAACGGTATCGCACATTACTTATTGAAGTAATTATGATGTAATGTTACCTCTAATTTTTAAATAGGCATGTAGAGTTGTTCAGTGTGAAACCTACGATCTTCCGTAACGTTAAATATTTCAGGTGCACCTGCCCAAAAATAATCTAAAACATCTACTACGTTATTACTGCTTTAGAATAATCGCTTAAGGTATATGCGAGGTCGTTGTCAACGCCAATTGCTGGCAGGAAGCCAATATTGTTCGCCCCCCCTACGTTTTGATAATCAGTACGGTTCATAAACTTTTGATGTAATAAAAATATATATATTTAGATTACTTTTAGATTATTAAACGACTATATTTTCGTTTTTATTTGGCGTGGGTGGAGACTCTTGCTCAGCAGTGGGATGAAATGGAGTTTATGATTGTTATGGTTGTCGGTAGCACAGCAGCACTCTTGACTGCTGGGCCGAAGGTTGTGAGTTCGAATCCCTTAAGAAAGTTTCGTATATAGAACAAGTGTGTCTCTGAGTGTTTAATTTATATATTTGTTTATATTTGAACATATAATATAAGTATCTATGAACATATCTGGTTCCCTGATGCCCTGATCAGGAATTAGTTACGTTTTATTTCATACGTATTCTAATACTTAACAATTTTCGTTTGTATGAACGACGAAGGTATTATTCAGATTTGAATATTGTGAAACTACCCTCCATTTTTCTATAAAAATATTTCTTGAGGGGAGCCTAGTTTCGGGCCATGTATGATCTCGCATGTGATTTTATTATTATTTATTCATAATTTATAATTTATTCTCTCCCAAGTTTCAAACAATTTCCATATAGAATTTCGTAAAATGCCGATTTAATAGTTGAGACGTGAAAACAGACAGAAAGACTTACTTTCGTATCAATATGATTTTTATTTACTATGTAACTTTTAAAATAATACAAGTATATATAACATTCAACTCTATAATCTATACATTAATACGCAGCGATTGGTATTGGATTGGAATTTTTCTTTCATCGTTTCTGTTTGAAGTTTAGTATAGCTGTTATTTTGGTTTTTCCTTTAATGTCTCGAGGCGAGCGGTGGCATTTGATATATTAACGTCTCTATAAGTTCTGACAATCGCCAAACACTAAAATGGAACAAACAGAACTGTCTCTCCACACAAAAAAACATAAAAGCTCAAGTATTTTTTTACCGACGTTTTCTTTTGTGCGCTTCTGCACATGTCTGTTGTTACACGATTGGTAATGTTTACGCAACATGTGGAGCTATATCTATATATTAATACGTGAAGCAAAAACTTTGTATCCCTTTTTACGAAAATTCGCGAACGTAGGAGTATGAAATTTTCCACACTTATAGAGAATATAGAGAAGAAGTGCACAATGCAAATTTTTTTTAAATAATGCATAAAATATACATCAAATCAATAAAGAAAACATTACACACACTACATACCATATTTGACGCACACACGCATGCATACTATTTGTTGTCCAACTTTTGTTCTTGACGTCTGTTATCAAATTGAGATTAAATATTGTTTGTCTTTGTTAATATTTTTTACAGTGTAGTCTTGGCGAAATTTGTGATTATAGAAGTATAAAATACAATCATAATAGTGTACAAACTTACAATTCCAATTAATTATAGTCGAATTTTGAGTACTGCGGGACCTCTAGTTATTGAAATTACGACACTCTTTTGCGACATCCGATTTGAATGAACCTTGGGAACATTACATGAAAATCCGCATATACACGGGGCAATAAGCAAACAGACACACGAACTAAAAATTATTAAAAAGACAGCTGTTTTATATTCTCGTCTTGGCTCTCCTTTTTTTACTCGCTTTGTATATTTACTAGTTTACTAGCGACCCAACCTCGCTTCGTTTCGGGGACCATAATTTATTATTGATTTTATTGAAATTTCTTTTATATGTACAAATCTGAACTGTAATATAGAATATTCTATAGCGAATCTTTTGTAGTCCGACCATGAGGCTTTACCACGTGGCTCTCAAAATACTTTCGTCAAGGCTGCTATTCCACTATCAACTTTTTTAAATATGTATACTCACATATTTTTTTATTTTTTTATTGATGCACAAACCAAATTACTATCATTACAGTACATATTAGCTAAATCGTACAAGTAGTACCTAGATCTAATCTGGATTGCAATCTAAATAGTATGTGCACTCAGCAAAACTCCTGGTTGCTTCTGGCAATGCATAGAGTTACAAAAGTACTTTACGCCCTTTTAATTTATATACCATGTCAATTGAAACCTGCCAACGTTGGTAAAAACCCCGCTGGACGTAACTTCTCGGGATCCTCCAAAAAGTCCACTGAAAAAATCTCAGTAAATGACCACCATTTTATTGAGATTAGGTATATTTCATCCCATATCATTTCATCTCATCTCATTTAATTTCATCCCAGTTGATTAAAGCTTCAAATTAATCATCTTCATTTCATCTATTATCATTTCATTTTATTTCACTCCATATTATCATTTTTCATAAAAATATGAATATAAATTAAAATAAGACATGACTTAAAAGTCTTAGTTACCAGGTCATAAAATCTCTTAAAAATAAACATGGTGGTTAAGTATTCTTAATTTTTCGCGCAATTTTCTTAATTTTTTCTTCCATAAGAACCTTCTCTTGATAATAACAAACAAAACAAAAAAGAATTAGCGAAATCGGTCCAGCCGTTCACGCGTCATGCAATAACCAAGGAAAATAGGGATCCATTTTTATACACATAGATTTTAATATCGTATATATTAAAACAGAAAGTATTGTTAACAGTTTGTATACGAATTGAATATAAATGAATCGTTTACCTACAAGAAATGTAACCAATTTTAATGTTGATCAAAATATTGTTTCAATATTATACACAACTACCACAATTAAGCCGTTAAAAAATAATAAAAGATCTACTAAAAATAAGTATTTCCCATTAATTATAGTAACATAAACCAACCACAGTTATTGGGCCTCTGATGATTATAGATTGGGAAATTTACCTTTTAAGATTTAATACAGACCATAATAAGCAAATATTTACATAAATACTTCATATTTATAGGTGTGTTTGTGTGTGTACTCTCAGCTGATGAGTCAAATCCGGCACACCAAAAACAACTTATCTAATGCAAACATCATTATCTAGCAGTCTTAATCTAATCTGAACCATCTTACGTTACAGGCACTCGGTGGACTCGGTCGCGTCGTATTCTAGCCAGAATCACGTTGACCGTATAAGAGCGCAGAATTACTCAACGGCTTCTTGTCAAGACGAAGGCGACTTCGGATCGATCAAGACAAGCCTATTCAGACGATCTGTAGAATCAAACAAACGGCCGGAAAGCGTTACATCTAACTCCAGCTCCACAAGAAGCCGTCTTCGAGAACTTGTCGAAAGGAAATCGGGTCAGGACGAGCACAAGACCGCGGCGAACACCGTTGGTGACATACAATATTTTGAAAACCCTGCTGAAACATTAGAGTTTGATAAGCCGCGTAATTCTTTGGATTCAAAGAAGACTCAAGAGGCACGCCCCAAGAAAAGAAAACTCTCAAAGGGCAAAGAAAAAGAAGAAAGCAATACCAAAACAAAGAGCGAAAAGTATCAAAGTAAGCTTGCTGAATACTACAAGCTTCCTTTACAGTTGCCACAGGACGAATTTTATCAGCATCTAACAAGATCAAAGGCAGCCGAAGAACTCTTGCAAAAAAGGTTTGCTAATTCTGATTCCGAATTCTGTAATAGTTACGGAAGACTGTGCAAGCATAAAGAACCGGAAGGATCGAATTTAAGACGCAGTCGAAGTTTAGCTGTGATCAGAGAAGAAACCTTCACCGACCTTCAAATCCAAAATCACGGCAAAAGTAAGAGGTCACAACTTATTCCTCGCGCCCGTTTATTTGAAAAACCCTGCTTCAAAGACAGGTGAGTTTTATCTTTTACATATTGAGCAATGGCCTTGAGTTACGATAAGAAAGGAATTTTATTTTGATGTTCATCCTAATTATTTCAGTTCGAGACATTATTTATCCATAATATTTATTTTTAACAATATATTTATTTTTCCAAAAGTTCGTATTATGAATCCAACACCTTAGGTACCCGCCTAATTTTTGAGAAATGTGCCTCGTCTCTAACAAATTAAAGGCATTGCCATAGTGACGCTTAATTACGATTCTTTCACTAATTTCAGGTTGATCGGTCGTGCTAAATACCAAACAAAAGAAGAAGTTCTGGAAAGTATCTACATTGACAGTACCGCTTCTTGTTTTGGCGATATAAATGCACAAAGAAAAAGTCCCGAACAANTACCCGCCTAATTTTTGAGAAATGTGCCTCGTCTCTAACAAATTAAAGGCATTGCCATAGTGACGCTTAATTACGATTCTTTCACTAATTTCAGGTTGATCGGTCGTGCTAAATACCAAACAAAAGAAGAAGTTCTGGAAAGTATCTACATTGACAGTACCGCTTCTTGTTTTGGCGATATAAATGCACAAAGAAAAAGTCCCGAACAAAAAGACTGTACAACTGAAAAAGAAGACGCCGTCTCTCGTAACGACAGCCAACGGTCTCAATCGGTTAGCGGGAGCTGGCCGAATTTAAATGAAGAATCTAAGGTTACAAATAAATCACAAGAGAGTCTAAGCAATTCGCGTCATCCTAGTGAAATTGATAGTTTAGATTCAAATTACGTCAGGAAACACTACAACTTTGAAGCACATAGACAAAATTACAAAGATAGCTCACCTGAAACCGAAAGATCTCTTGTATCACCGAATCCAAGTAAAGAACTCTATGTAACCACAGACGAACATTGCAGTGATAACGAAGACAAAAACCGATCAGAAATTAACACTCCAAAATCTTATACTAACGACAGTCTTACACGCAGCGAAAAAGATAAAAACGACGAATTCCCAAACGTGACTAAAGCTGACATTTACGATATTTTTTCGGCGCAAAGCAGCCAGAGGAACGACACAAAAATTCTAGTAGTACCCGAAGGAACTGCAGGATTACATACAGTAAAATCCGAAAATGACGTACAATCTATAGTTTCTGAAAACGACGGAACTGTTTCTAGTCTTCCTGATAGTGTAACGTCGTACATTTCAATTTCTATAGCTTCATCTGATAAATCCCATAAATTAGAATATTTAGCCAATTCTTTGGCTGAGAAGATTGACGAATTTTGTGATTCGCAATTCAACGAAAACGTTTCAGTCGCATCACAAGCTTTCAATTCTGAAACTAACAATACCAATGATCCAATATACACAACAATAAGTAAGAAAAAAACCTTTGCGGACATCCATAGAGATTCGTTTTTAAATAAAAACAAAAACCTATTCAACGAAATCCTTACAAAACAAAACGACGAAGTTTACGTAAGCAGCACATACATCGAAGGTGATACTTACTCTACGAAGAGCCATTGTACAGCAAAAAATATCACAACAGAACCTTTTGTGACTACTTTGATAGAAAATCAATATTATTCATTACCTGACATCAACATTAGTAAGTGTTTAAGGAAATCAGAAAGAATTGATGCTCAATTAAGAGAAGAAGATCCAGACGACATACCCTGCGAGAATACTTATGAAGTAGCGCAAACCCACTTTCAAGAAATATTATCATCGAAAACTACGGAAAATTACGGTCAACTAAATAAATCATTTAAAAATCCCCCTACAACTAAAATACAAACTAGTAATTGCATATATTTACCTGGATTTTCCGAGCCACCATTCATAGAAACTTTTACAAAACTCGAAGACGACCTAAAATCAATCAGAACAATTGAGAGTTCTAACGGTGACGAAAAAGATTTAAATTATTTTCGTGGTGAAAATCATCAAAACGAAAGGGAAATAAATGAAATTGAAGGTACTATTAGGAACAATAAACTAATTACAAAATCAGAAAGTTTGAGAATAAACACTAACTCTGATTACAAAACAGATGTAAACATAATAAAATCTCTATCGAATGACAATATAAACGTGTCGTCTCAAGGCAAGAAAAAGAAAGCAAACATCAAAAAACATTATTCACTTCGACAGCGCGATCCTTCACCAGAAGAAGCAATTCGTATACCTAGTCCTCTAACAGTGGAGAAATCTTTGAACAAACAATTCACCACTGAACTCTTAAAACCTTCAACTGAAGATTTAATTAAGCAATCGCTGCTGTCTCGCGTGCAATCGTTCAAGACCTCAGCGGCCTCTAATATAGCTTTGTTACCACTTAGTGGTCATCAAACAATCGTTATCGATCCGCCTGTAAAAAACGACCTGAACAATAATAATAAACAATCGATACCGATCGATCGAGTAATTCAACAAAATTCTTTAGAAACTTTATCACATTCTATAAAAGAGCTAGAAACAAACAACGAGAAACATTCTGAAAATTTTGACGAAATTCAACATACAGGTGACGACAAATTTATCGATACATCTAGCCTTCGAACATCTAAGGACCCTTTCGTAACTATTAAACTTAATAAAGTTGTGAAAACTACAATACCAACATTTAAAAAAGAAACCTGTGAAAAGTTAGCTTTTGTTCAGCAAAGATTCGATAAACCACCTCCTAAACTAATAATAAAAGATACTCAAAAAAAGGAAGAATTGTTAGTAAACGCTTTAAATAAAGAAAAAAGAAAAGAAAAACAAATAACTATGACGAGACCGCAAGTTCTCCAGGTAGTAGATTCCAGAAATAAAATGCAAAAAGTGACAAATTTGAACAAAATCGCTGATACAAACGCTACATCTAGTGATATCAAGATGGATACCAGCCCACAGTACAAAGACTATAAAGACAGTAAAAATGAAAGCGACGTTAAGCTAAGCGACGCTATAAAAACTGATATAGAATATCAAGAAAAGATTAATTCCGTTAAAAATTATTGGTCTAAGCTCATAGACAAATCACCGGAATTAAAGGAAATCAGTGAACAAGACAAAGTCATCGAAGATCATTTAAATCGTACCAGCGCAACAGACTCTCAGACAGGTCGAGAAATAGAAAAGGAAAAATTTATATCGGATTTATCAGTGGGAAGTATCATAAAATCTTTGGAAAGTGTTAAAATTGTTGACAGTATACGAAAAATCAGTCAAACGAAATTACAACTATGGAAAGAAGAAACTGAAAAAGTAAAAAGCGATTCAGAAATAGAGGAAACCCCTGTAGAAAAAATTGTGAAGGAATTTGATGCAAATATTTATGAGAAACCAAAAACTACATCAAATATTTCCGAAACAGACTCAAACAGAGACACGCCTGAAATTGAAATAGTAGAACTAAGCAGTGACGATAATCAAAATCAAAAAACACAAGCTACCCTTATCAAACCAAAGGGTTTTGATAAAGAATGCGATGATTTCGACCATGTTCGTTATAAAGTAATGAAATCGGAATTATTTAAAAATAGTATGATTGCGAATTACCGTAAAGAAGCTCAATTTGATGGTCTACTACAATATCTTCAGGATTACAGTTTTCAAGAATTATTGGTCAACAATAATATTGTTATAATTGAACCAGTGCGGACAAAAATAGAACCGGCTCCTAGAAAAGCCACTGATACGCGTAAAATTCCTCCGACTCTATTGAAGAGAAATGAAGATAACATTTCACAAACAGATAAAGCCAAAAACGCCATAAGAAGACATTTCTTCTATCACCCCATCAGAGTAAATAAAGAAATTATAGAAGAAGAACTACCTAATCCTGATACTGTGAAAAANGAACCAGTGCGGACAAAAATAGAACCGGCTCCTAGAAAAGCCACTGATACGCGTAAAATTCCTCCGACTCTATTGAAGAGAAATGAAGATAACATTTCACAAACAGATAAAGCCAAAAACGCCATAAGAAGACATTTCTTCTATCACCCCATCAGAGTAAATAAAGAAATTATAGAAGAAGAACTACCTAATCCTGATACTGTGAAAAAAGTGAGGAATTTGTTCGAGGACACTTTAAAAATGAAAACACCGATGGCTCATGACCCACCACTTGTTGATGAAATTGGCCTAACTAGACGAGCAACATCCTATAGAAATCTATGCGAAGATGTGCAGGCAAATAACAAAAATAGCGGTAGAAAGAAAGTGCTCAGACAACTTACAATAGATACGAACTATGGTGGTAAAAAATGGGATAATGCTAGTCTTTCGAGTGGAGTTTCCAGTGGAGATCTAAGTTCTAACAACGAATATGAAACAGATGGACACAGTCCATTTCCACAAAAGCAATTAAAAGACAATGTTTATAGTTCAAGTGATGAATATCTTTGTGATTCGATGAGCCAAGATTTTTGCTGCGAAAGTCAGTACGTGAGTCCAGACATATTAAAGAAAATACGAGAATGTGGTACATCGGTAACATATTATGGTGGTAAAGTTGTGAATTCAAAAACGAGTGTGAGTCCTATGACGAAGGCAATCATGGATGAAATTAAGAGTTTACAGAAGAACTGTAACCGAGACTGCTTCTCATGTCAGACAAAATGTCGTGGTGACACATGTTCATGTCTGGTTGCAAACAAACATACTCAAGTTGTGACAGAGAAACAAAAATCTAAATCGTCGTTAGAAGATTTGAGTGAGGAGAGAAATAAAAAAGCAGATTCATTTCCTGGATTCAAGTTTAAGCTTGTGAAGTCGAATAGTTGTAGTAGCCGTCTTGAATTAACAGGGACTGACGAATGCAAGGACCCAAGACTAAAATATAGAAAACAACTTTCTAAAGAAGATCCTCCCTTAGTATGTGACAATGAGAACTCGGTAAAAAATAAAATATGTAGAATAGAGAGTTACAGCAGAACTACGACAAATTCTGGCGTAGATAATAAGAATAATGAAGTAACAAAAGTAATTCTGAAAAAGAAACAAGAATTTAAACCTTATGATGCAACGAATACGAAGAAAAATGAAAATAATTCCTCTCAAGATGCACCCGTTATCGTCAACTTCAGCAAAAAAGACGAATCAAGTGAAAGAGACACCGAAAGTGTGGGTAGTTGCAAAACGTCGACATCAGATACATCATTGGACCCACAGAGTTTCGAGAAAAAATATTACTATGTTAACGAAAATTCAGACAAGAACAAAGAAAAAACCACTAAATTTGGAGAAATGGTTTTTGAAGAATTCGAAGTTTTAGAAACGTGTTACGATAGTTTAAATAGTAATAAGTCGTTAAAATAATGTTTTAATAATTTAGGCTTAAGCTTTCGCGCTGCGCAAATCTTGATCTGTTTGAATTGAAAAGTTATTAAATTATTACTATTACTAGGTAAATAACTCCGTAAATGTTAGCTTGTCTGTTTATGTTTATTAGATGATAGCTACAACGTAAGAACTACTCACATATTTCAAAATATAGATTAACTGGTGATGGTCTTAAAATCTGTGTAATATTTCAATAATAAAGTAATTCAGTTTATCTTAATGTGTTTGTTTTTTAGGTTTTCGGTTCTCAAAAGAAAAAAAACGGTATCCATAAAGGATCACTCTGTTTTCTGTCTGTCTGTGTACCAAACACTGTGAAACTGTTTTGCTCATTAACGCCTATTGTACCAAATACGGTGGAAGGAAGTTATAATAAGAATATTATGACTGAAGCTTAAGAATAAGCATCTCAGTCAACGCAATCAAAAGAAATAGTCATATTTTGTCACTCCTAAACCCCATATAAATAGGACATTTATTATATAAGAATTATGTTATTTAGTAAGAAGTAAGGTTTTGTAGCAAAAATGGAAATTCTGAAAATAAATTGGTATATTTATATATAAACTTATACTTGCAGATAAAACACGACCCTTACTTACGTGGAAAATGTACGCGAGACAGTTTTTTTAACCATAATGGATTTCCGTGTTTTCATTAAATAAATTAAATGTTGAATGGTTAAATTGCAGATCGTCTTTTTAATTAAAAACAAATTCCTTTGAATTTAAAAGCGCAATTTACCCTATGTTTAAATTTTGTGTTCTAGTGTTTCAAATATAAATTGATATTAAATTATTTAGTATAAATATTTAATTTTAATTTGAGTGTTATTTTTATGGGCTGTAGGTTTATGTTGTGTATTCTGTGTGTATGTGCATTCATCTCAGTATGTAATGTAATCACTATGTTATAAATTCTGTTTGTAATACTGTATTTCACCATTATTTGAGTTAAAAAATAAATCAATTATGTTTTGAATCATCTTAATAAATACGTACATATTATAAGCCAATATAAATATGGTGTCTAAACTTTTTTTTAGTTCGATAAGTGATCTACGTGTCCTTCCAATATTCCATTTATGTCATATTTTTTAATTCTTTCGAAAATTTTAGCGGCTACTAACATTTTAATTCCTGACATCACTAGAAAGTGAAAATTAGGTTTGATCTTTTTTCTACTACTTAAGTGTTCGTTTTTCGATGCAAACTTATAATAAGGATACACAGCCTCTAGTTTTGTAAAAGTGCATGAATGTAAGGAAATCCAACGATATTGCAGAATACGATTTCACCTCCAAAGAGTCAAGAGTGAGTAGTTACTGTAAATTACGACAGTTATACTGTGAGACACATTTTTATTTTTCCTACCTATTCTAGTAACCTCGAGGGGTTATTCTAGATTCGCCGAGCTAGTAGGTGAGTTCACGGGACTCAAACCTGACGACGTTGCTAGCACGAACCCTAGCAAGAGCCGTGCTTCGCAGAACCTACCACTGGATCGGAAACGCGACCCACTGAGAAGATCCGGCGAGAAACTCAGTGGGCTGTGTCTGTGAGTTAATTTACTTGTCGAGTCCTTCGTCGCAAGCGACGTGTTCGACGAGAACGATGACCGGTTTTTGCAAGACGCATACGGCATGCATGTATATATATACACACTCACACACGCATAATACATGAAGATTCGTACTTAGGCTCATTTTCGAAAAGTGGAACTCTCAAGGTACGATTTTTATACGAACTTATCCGGTTTTTCTTACCTTCAGATAGCACTGGTTCGACTTTGGTGGGCGCATTCTTTGATCCATGTGTGCATACGGTCGTGAAGAAAGTCCGGCGAGGAGGTCGCCATCGTCGACACCATGATTCCTAAATTGAAAGAATGATACTTTATTATAAATATCAGTGATACCAAAAACGTAAGATTAATTCTTTATATTTTTATTTACATAATGAAGTCGGTTACATCTGTTTGGCCTCAATTTGTTCCCAAATCATTCATCCCATTGTTATGAAACTCGGAACAGATATTATCCGGGGAACTCCAGATAAACCTAACACGCGAGCAATTTAAAGAAATCAATGTTTTCCTACAGTTAGATATAGTCACATCGGTGATTGACCGTGTTTCACTAATGTATATATATCACTAATGTATATACGTGCGTTGTGTAATTAGTTTTTACTTTAGTTTAGTTTTACAAATATAAAACGAACCTTTGATTTCTAAAATTCAAAATCGAATATTTGCAAATTCGGAGCTTTTTATTTTAATTGTCTAAACTACAACTTTTAAAAAACTTTGAAACAATTCAATTTCTTTAACTTTCTTCTGATTTTTTTTAAAACATTTTTCGAATATTTAAAGACTCCAGTGGCTCTCAAAAAACAAAAATCTCACGCTAACGATAATTGCCACTCCGCTATGAATACTAACAACCTAGATATTTCACTATTCTCCTTATCTGTCTTAAGCGAATCAAAGATTAATTGTGTGACATGAATTTTAACAGTTTCAATTGCTAATATATTTTGCGGTCCTAAAAAAAAGGTTTTAGGGTTCCGTAGCATAATGCCAAAAAACTATATATGCACTTCCGTTTATCTTTAACCGACTTTAACTAAAAGTATGTTGTTACTACTCGGACAGAATTTTCAAAGAACCTATATTGGATTATCCACTGCACTGTGGTGTATATAAATTACAAAGTTACATAGTTCTTAATGAGTTTTTATTTGAGTCCATTTTGGGTGAGACATTCTTCAAAAGCCGTAGATACTATAGTGTATTTTCAGTTTAACTGGGTACTGTAGCGTTATGTGGGTAGAGTCCGCCTATTTCTGACGTAAAAGAATCATGCTTAAATGCAGTTGAGACCTCAACCTCAAATTATGGTGGATAGCGGCATCCAGACCATCATGTCCATGGGCTCGGATATTCCGTTACCACCAGATTAATCGTGAAAACGCTTGCTCATCGACAGTAGAAGAAAAGAGTGATAAAAAATTAAAAAAGAATTTCAAAGAGGCTTTATGCGACAGAGTAAAAAAGCTTTTGGTGACGATGGGTTTGAACATGCTTTTGAGATGCAGGATATTTTCAGGTACATACTTAACAAGTTTATGCACCATTAAAAAAAACCTCTAAATCCCACATTTTGTTTTTGCGTTATGGGCAAAACAATTATTAACATAGGCACTGAAAAGGAAAGCAATGGATGGAAATCAAAATACCTTTAATTCATAGAATAAAAACATTTTATTATTGTAACAAAAATATTTTAGTTTATGCCATACTTTAATTAGAAAAATATTGCGTTAAATTATCGTAAATTTACCACAAAACACTCGTCGTTTGTAAAAAAGGACTAAGATTATTTTCTAACATTATATTATATAATATTCTAAACGTCACTATGAATAGTGTAATAAATTTGGATTGACCTTATGTAATATTTAAAATGATTTCATCGCGAAAAATGGGCGTTAAAATCATTCTGTTCTCTTATCATATTTTTTTATTGAAAATACTTCTATTTTGACTTGTGAAATAAGTTCTTTTAGCCATTGATTTCAGCATCTTAACCATAAGGTATTTAATATAATAATCAAGTCTTATAAGAAAAATAATATCAATATATGTAATCGTCTTATCGAAATGAACAAATATCCATTAAAAATTGCAGAGTTGCAATAGTCCCGATCTAATTATAAAAAAACAGGCACATTTTTTTTTGCTTTATCTCTGACAACGAAAACAGTCTCATTCGCGTGGCTTTTGTTATTTCATTTAAACAATAATAATTTAAATATTACTCAAATCATTCAGGCGTCTCTGACAGCGACACGCACATGGCCGATTTTATTAACGTTCAGAAACCTTGCTTACATTGAAATTATTCGGCCATTAGTAAATTAGTTGTATCATGGTTTAATTAGGCTACACTAACGAAGTATGTTTTGAATGGAACGTATGTACCGTGCGTGTTCCAATGGCTTACACGCCCACATTTTTATTTACGTTATTTCATTGTTCCTCGTTGATTTATATGTTATAACTCCTTGGATACTATAATATTATATTGCGCTTATGAGTGGGTAGTCAATAGAATTAGGAGTAGGGCTAGACGAGGTTTAAAATTTGAACACCGATCATTTTTCTACTAATTAATGAATTATTTGTAGGTTGTGTTGTTATTGTGAATTATTGATTTTGATTTGTCTGTATGTATGTTTGTTTGTATGTATATTGTCATCGTTGTGCATTACAATGCAGAGTTTAGTACCCTAATTTTACAACGCAAACCATTCAATTGAACGAATGACTGACTATTTTTTTGGTAGGTATGCACCAAATGACTCAATTCGTAATAAACTTCTTCTTTATAAATTATGTATGTATTCCATAATAACTGTTTGTAAAAATAAGGAAAATTTCATGTATTTATTGCACACACAGGAAAACTACCTTTTTTATTCCTTAGATGGTCGGACGAGCTCATGGCCCACCTGGTATTTAGTGGTTTCCGGAGCCCATAGACATCTACAAAGTAAAGTCGCCACCCACCTTGAGAAACCAGTTGTAAGGTCTCACTTTTAACAGTACAACGGCTGCCCCGCCCTTCACACCGAAATGCATTACTGCTTCACGGCAGAAACAAGCAGGGCGGTGGTAGCTATCCCTGCAGACTTATAAGAAGTCACACCACCAGCAAAATTGGAGAACGTAAGCTTTCTAAACGTATGAATGAATTATTCTATTTCAAAATCTGATTTGTGACCACAAAAATCCAATAAATATATCATCATTACTTATTGTGATAGAAATAAGTACTGTCATCAATCAAGTCATCAATACGTGTACCTAAAAATATCAACTACTATTTGGAAGTTCTGTAATCTGCATAATCTGTAGCCTGGTTCAGATCTCTAATCTGTTTTTAGATAAAGGTTGATATTGATTGCTATTTTTGGATGTTTTGTCCTCGCATCGACACCATAATCCATATGATATTTATCTAAGCCTATCGAAAGGTATGGCATTTTATCGCGATTACGCATCATAAACACCAAAACCAACAATAATTACACCATATGTCACAAAACAAACACTTGACAATCTTTTTTTATGATTGAGCATTTACTGGTGGCCCTGAGACCTTTCCAGTTTTACAAGGACAGGTGGGCGAGCAAGGGCTCAGCCACAAGGGGCGGGATTTACTAACAGCTACCCGAGCGCCCCCAAGGGAGACCTAACAACTCAAGAGTAGCTGCTTCGCGAATGAATCCACTACCGGATCGGAATCGCGACCCGCTGAGAAGATCCGGCAAGAAACTCAACGGGCTACTTGACAATCTTAGGAATCGAAAGGGTAGGTAGGTTTTTAAATGCAATCATTAATAACAAAGCAGGTAGGTACATAAATAATATTATAAAAAACATTTTCGTGGTTAATTCTTGAGTCTAAGATATCAAATTATCTCGGAATATACTTTACCTTAATAATACACCCATAATGTTATCTTTCTCTTGACGGGGTGGATATCGAAACCTTTCACGATAGGCAATTTTAAGCGTATGAATAAAGAGGCTGAGTAATGAGGGCAACGGCAAGGAAAAAATAATGTAAGTACATCTGTCTACAGAACAAGGTCAACCAAGTTATCTTCTTTTGTCGACACAATAACAATGTTCCAGTTTCACATTTGGCGCGACTGTTGCAATTAGAAAATGTATTCTTTTGGTCTCCACTTACAATAATTCGTTACAGGATCGTAGGTACCTACTCGTTGTTGTGAATCACGTCGCATAGTGATTTTTATTCGAACGATCCGACTTACACACTAGAGTCTGATTCTATATAATTGTGTTTTGATATCGAACGTGATTCATTTCATAGTTAATAAGACGTTTACCTTTAAGATTTGAGGACGATGTATTTAAAATTATCGCCGCCATTGATGATTAGAGAGTAGACGCAGTTACATATATTGCAACCGAGACTACAACCTTGAAAGGTGACAATGATGAGCAGCATCTTAGACCTCGTTGTATGCATTTTAGGTTTCGAAATCCTCTTCATTCAAAGTAGAATCATCTTTCCATCAATACATAATTTTCAATAATAATACACGAAAGATATTATATATTATATACATATTATATTTGCTAAATATTTTGAGTTTTACAATTAATAGATATCTGTTTTAAAAATTGTAAGGGACATAAGTAATATTATGTTCATGTTACTTTCACTGCCAATAAGGAAATTTTCAAACCAATATCGTGCAATTCTTTCTAAATGTAGGTAATACAAACAAACACGCTATCCAGTTTACTTCGATACTATTACCACACAAAAGACTGGGTTTTTACTAATCCCTAAACCAGAATGGTACGGGACGACCTAAAGAGCAATGAACTTAGAATTGATTGCGCCGCATCTGACCTAGGTGACATATTTCAATGCAAATTGTTTTTATTTTCCTGTAATTACTTCCTCAAAGTAGGATACAGTTCATATCGTGTGGTTAATAAATAAAATTTACTGGTGGTACCTCTTGTGAGTCCGCACGGGTAAGTACCACGCCCTGCCTATTTCTGCCGTGAAGCAGTAATGCGTTTCGGTTTTGTTGGGACAGCCGTTGTAACATACTGAGACCTTAGAACTTATATCTCAAGGTGGGTGGCGCATTTACGTTGCAGATGTCTATGGGCTCCAGTAACCACTTAACACCAGGTGGCCTGTGAGCTCGTCCACCCATCAAAGCAATAAAAAAAAAGTAAAATATTAGACATCAAAAATATTTGAAAAATTACAATACCTAATTCAACTCAGATTTGGTTGCATTGTTAACAGAATTTCGGCAACGGGAAATTCAAATTCGACTTATTAACCGTCATTATCACATTCTAACAAGCATTATGACGTACCTAATCAGAATTTGTGACCTGCCAGCGTGCACGTCTAACGAAATATTAAACACTGGGCGTTATCAATAAAAAGATAAACAATGCTGAAGGGTTTTGTGTACATGTTTATTTGGTAACGGCTCTAATGAAATTCTAAGATTAATATGAGTATGTTTTGGTTTTGATGTTTTTATAAGTTTTTGTAAACCAAAAATTAAACTAATCCAAAACAATCTTTTGGTGTATTCGTCAAATTCATTTTACTCTTCTTATTTATCATTGCCTATTAGTAAAGCAAGATTACGTTCCTGATAGGTGCTCAAGTATTGTCTAATTTTTTTACTTCTCGTCTCGCTGAGGACAAAATGTCGCTTTTTTTCTATAGAAATAAAACTATAGAAACTAACCTATATATTAATTATATGATTCATACATATGAGTAGGTCACTTTCAATATCTAAACCGTCTTTTTAACTATTAGAACAAAATTAAAATGAGCTTTAAGCTTCAACTTCATTATTTTTCCATGTACTTCTTATATTAATTTATCCGAGAATGTAAATAGCTTATTGTACAAAAAACTAGCATCTAAAGTACGATTATTAACATAACCGATACGAACGCCTGTGTTTTCTTTTCCCCAATATTAAAAACCTATCAGAACTATCTTCGACTTTTAAACATTTAACCCAAGTAAAATTTTGTACGTGGGTATTTATCAAACAAAGCATCAATCTAAATTAACACATATGTACTTAGTAAAATTTACCTCTTAATGAAAAGCAAACCATAACTGAAAACAACGCAAATCAAGTGAAAAGATGAAAAATTCAAATAATCAACTTCATAATCTATCAAGGACAGAAAAAATACAAACGATAAAACAAAGTTAGACAGCTGGTTTTGAAATATAAACTATACATACATGCACGTGCATTCGAAATCTTTCTCCGAAATTGCAACGTTAAATGATCAAATTAAAATCGTCAGGCCATTAAAACATTGAACACTTACTTTGCTATTTGATAGATCTCTAAAAATTGGTGAAAAACACAAACTACGATTTAATTCTAATTTAACGAGTAAACGACATCTAGAAAAACACACCGACGACGCCATCTTTACACTACGTAAGTATTGGGTAGGTATCTATAGCCAAGTATCGCCGGTCACCGGCTCCACCGCACTGACGTTGCAAAGCGGGAAATGTAGCGACTCGTCGAAAATAGTTTACCCGGCTATTTGCTGAATTTTGCTGTCAACATTACGTAAAATACTAAAGGAATTTATTCCATATTATTTATCTGTTTAGGTTTATTTAAAACTTATTTACATGATTTGTTTATTTATATAGTGTAATGAAATTTAATTTCACAAATATGTGTCTTTTTTTATTTTGTATCATTCGATTAGATTTTTTTTCAGTTTATCTGACATAGTTCTTAATATGTAAAGAAATAAGCGGAAGGTATTGAGGGCAGACAATAATTGTTCACTTAAATTTGGAATTCTATTATCCACTTTTAAGATTTCGAGTTTGTACTGCCCGCCGTTCGCAATATTTTTCTTTCTGTTGCTTTTGTTGGTAGCACTGATATATTCAGTGTTGGAAAGTTTAATTGTTTTGCAGGAAAATATCGAAGCTATTCATTATTCTTCATATATTCATCTTACGAAACGACAAGGATTTATTTGGCTTAAATAAGATTATTTTCAAATATATCGAAGTCGTCACGTTTTAATCTAATTGTTGGTGCTCAAAGCCACTTTTCTGAAGAAATATGAATTCATCAGATGTTCAGGACTTTCACGATGAAAGATTAAAATGGTATAAAATCAAATTACTGTGGCTGGTGGTAGGGCCTATAATAATCCCAAATAAGCAAATGCTGCCATATTGCTTATTTGTGTTGTGAAGCATTCATGTGTTCTAATTTAAAGAATGGAATAGTCTTATATATAATATACAAAAATTGAACTTCGATCTCGTATTTCGTGGTTTGTGTGGGTGACAGTACTTACGTTGTAAGCTCAACGGTATCCGTTAACTATTTAATACCACCGTGGGCCATTCACCTATCTAAAGATAAAAAACAGTCTATGTTAAACAAATGATACATAATAATGGGTTAATTTCGGCTACATCTTCTTCTTCTATCTTCTTCTTCTATATATATAAAAATGAATTGCTGTTCGTTAGTCTAGCTAAAACTCGAGAACGGCTGGATCAATTTGGCTAATTTGGGTCTTAAATTATTTGTGGAAGTCCACAGAAGGTTTAAAAGGTAAATAAATATGCTCGGAATTTGATAAAAATAACAATGTTGTTTTTCCTTTGATGTGTCCCCCTTCGGACGGATTCCTTTTGTTTGTTTTATACACAAGCGTAGGTATTTTATTTATCTATTGAGGCACTATGAAGTTTGCCGGGTCAGCTAGTCTGTAATATAATTACATACTCGCCTTTTGTCATATCCGCTTGTAGTGCAGCTAAGGACTTACACATAGCTGTACATAACACATACTAACAAAACAAGTTTTAGAATATTCATATAGACTAGAGGTCCCGCAGTAGTCGAAATTCGACTATAATTAATTGGAATTGTAAGTTTGTACACTATTATGATTGTATTTTATACTTCTATAATCACAAATTTCGCCAAGACTACCCTATAAAAATTTTTTAATAAAGATAAACAATATTTAGTCTGTTCTCAATTTGACCACAGACGTCAAGAACAAAAGTTTGACTTTAAATAGTATGCATGCGTGTGTGCGTCAAATACATGGTATGTAATGTGTGTAATGTTTTCTTTTTTGATTTAATGTATCTTTTATGAATTATTTAAAAAAAATATTAGCATTGTGCATTTCTTCTCTATATTCTCTATAAGTTTGGAAAATTTCATAGTCCTCCGTTCACGCAATTTTCGTAAAAAGGGATACAAAGTTTTTGCTTCACGTATTAATATATAGATGCCGGATGGTTTTTGTTTTTTGTAATTGTATTTATGAATAAAAACAGTAGTGTGAAAACTGCCATTACGCCACTAAATTTCAGGTGCATCTTCTAAAATTTGCATCGTGACGTAGACCGTACCAGGTATTTTAAAAAAATACAAAATCTTTCAAAATAAAGTAAACCAGCGACATAATAATAATAATAATACATCTGTAATAAAACCAAATACTATTTTTATTATGCATGTTCTTCAAATAATTTAAAAGAATATTAAAATGTTCAAATCATGTCTGGTTATATCCAGAAACCTGTGGCAATAATGCAAGAATAACTAAATGATTAATTAAATGAACTCAAAATGTGTTGTGGTTTTTGACTATTAACAAATTGAAATTGGAGCTAATCAAATTAACTGCTGTCTGCGCTTCTATCATCAGTTTGTATATTGACAATAATTTTGATTAAGTAAACTTTTTTCTTAAATTAAGATTACACAAGGAAGAATCATTTATTTACATACTTCATGGACATGTTGATAATACATAAATACAAAATGATCAATTATATAGTGATTTGATAAAAGAGAGGATAAACTTTTAGCTTTTATTCATATCTCACAAACCCATGTTTCCGTTTAAAAGAACGAAAAAAAAACGATCATTTCGTCGTATTGTTTTGGTTTTCATTTCACATTCATTTTAATCCACAAATGTATAGATTTATTATATTTAATAAATTGTATACAAAAGAAGGAGAAAAATTAAGTGTATTGCGCGAAAATTATATAGGGAATCCAAAAACTCGATCTGGCAGCACCCAAATTATTCCTTTTGACAGAAACTGTGAAATGACTTTGAAATTTGATTGAACTCTGTCAGAACTCGATGTCAACGTAAAAACATTAAGTTTATAAACGTGATATGACAACTTTTTATCCGTTTCACGGTATCCCGGTGCTACCCCATTATTGTTTTAAAAGATCCATATAATAATTAGGTAAACAATGGCTATACCTGATTATAAGTTAAGCGCTATTTTAAATGGACACTCTATGGACGTTCGAAGCGTGGCTGCAACAAAAGAATTCTGCATATTGTCCGCTTCAAGAGACAGAACAGCAAAACTTTGGCATCCCGAAGGGTAAATACGCATTGTTACTAAAATTATAACAAGAATATATTTAATTATTCAAGCGGATATTTTAATTGTAGTGTTAAAGAGTTCGTGAATGTCATAACTTATAAAGGGCACAGGAATTTCGTATCATGTATCTGCTGGGTTCCTCCGTGTGTATCCTTTCCTGAAGGTCTCGTGGTGACCGGCAGTAATGACAACACAATACTCGGATACAATCTACAAGACGGGACAGTTCTATTGACGCTAGAAGGACACGAGAACGCCGTTTGTAGTGTCTCACCTGGCAGGGATTCTGGGATGTTATTGAGGTTTGTAAAAAAATACCATAAAAATTGTCACTGAACAATTTAGAAAACAGTTAATAAATAGTGCTTAAATTTAATGGTTTGAAAGATAAAATTAAGAAACCTTAAAATAGCTAAATTTGTGTTTTGTAAACAATATTAATCTGTCTATAATGCAATAATATATAATCTATCTATTAATCAATGGTTTGATGTATTATAGAATAATTTAAGAATAATATATGAAAACCACATAGATTCATAATAAATTAAATATCATTCTGTTGTTAGTTCAAGTTGGGATAGCACAGCCAAATTATGGAATATAAACAATCCACAATCGTCTCCGATATCTTTTAATGGTCATCAAGCAGCTGTCTGGGCAGTTGTGGAACTATGTGATGGGACAATAGCTACCGCATCAGCGGACAAATCAATCAAATTGTGGAAAAAAAACCATGAACTTAAAACCACTTTAACAGGTCAGTAGTTTTCTATATTTTCTTTCTCCAGCTTTGACTCAATAGGCTCAGCAAAAAGGATAAGGAGATTTTAAATAAATATGTATTAATCCTTTGCACTAGAATACATAATTATATAAGTACATGTGTGACCTCAGAAAACCTATAGCTGAATATAATTCTATGTTTGATTACAGGACACACGGATTGTGTTAGAGATCTTGCTGTAGCAAGTACAGAAACATTTTTGAGCTGTTCCAATGATGCATCAATTAAACTTTGGTCTAACAATGGACAGTGTCTCAACACATTTTATGGCCACTCAAATTACATATACAGGTACACTTTAGGAATATTTTTTTATTGTATATTGTATACAAAACCAAACCATAAATTTATGATACAAACTTATAACATTTTCTAATTATAAAGTCCATTGGCCATGTTTTATCTATTTAGTACAGATGAATTCAAATTTAAACCTGATGTTAATCTAATTTTAAGGAACAGCAAAGCAATTACATTACGGCACTATAAATTAAATTTGTTTTCTGAAATTGCCATGGTTATGTTTAATATAAAAATGGATTTCTAAGTAACTACACAAGTTCTCACAGATAATGTCACCAGTATCGGTTGTTGTTGTTGTTGTTGTAGTCTTAGGATACCCTGCTGATACATAGGACCCTCACAAGTTGTATCCATTTGATCTTGTCTTGAGCTTGCTCCTTGTCATCACCCCAGGTCATGCTGGCAGTCCTCATCTTGCATCCCACGGTGTGTAGCCAATTGTTTACCAAGTGGTGACCAGGTCTTCTCCTGCCACGCAGTTGCCACTCCAATGTGATTGATGCTGTATTGACTCCGCTGCGCTGTAGAGTGTGTCCTGTCCAACGCCATTTCCGATGGGCAATGTCTTGCGTGATGGGGGCTTGGTCACATTTAGTTCAGAGGTCTTTATTAGACATAGTAATTGGACAGAATATGCAGAGTATCTACATCAAGTATCTATTTACAAACACCTGCAGTTGGTCCGTGAGCCTCTTGGTCACTCTGCAGGTCTCACATCCAAACAGGAGAACACTTTTGACAATGGATTCGAACAGGGTCAGCTTGATCCGACGAGTCATGACACTTGACTCCTAGACTGGTTTCAACTGCGCGAACGCACCCCTGGCTTTCCTGGTTCGTGTCTCTCTATCTTTGTTCGAACCAGCCTGATTTGATATGGTATGGTGGTTAATTTGTAATCCCCAATAAAAATAAAAATGAATTGCTGTTCGTTACTCTCGCTAAAACTCGAAAACGGCTGGACTGATTTGGTTAATTTTGGTCTTGAATTATTTGTGGAAGTCCAGAGAAGGTTTAAAAGGTAGATAAATATGAAAATACTTGGAATTAAATAAAAATAACAATTTTGTTTTACGTTTGATCTGTCCCCCGTCGGACAGATTCTTTATTTATCGATTGAGGCACTACGAAGTCTGCCGGGTCAACTAGTCCCCAATAAAAATTATATACTTTTTTCCAGTTTTTTTGTATTTTTTATATATTTACCACTTCGATAAAGCGGCACGACACGAGAACCCTCTCATCGTGGCCGCCGGTAACTACATTCCCGATCCTGCGGACAGAATGGAAAGCAGTCGACGTCGCCCAAAACACGTCATCTCGGATCCTCCTGATCCACTAACGGTGCTTTTAGGTACTTCAAGCACCGGTCACCGTTCTCGTCGAACCCGTCGCTTGCGACGAAGGGCTCGACGAGTAAATTAACTCTCAGACACAGCCCACTGAGTTTCTCGCCGGATCTTCTCAGTGGGTCGCGTTTCCGATCCGGTGGTAGATTCTGCGAAGCACGGCTCTTGCTAGGGTTCGTGTTAGCAACATCGTCAGGTTTGAGCCCCGTGAGCTCACCTACTAAAGTTAGGGTTACGCTGACATAGCCGCTAGGGCTATCAGCTTAGGTAGGAAAAAAAAATATATATATATATATATATATATTTAAAGACCAAATGCTTAAAATATCACTTTATGTAATAAAATGACTTCAATCTGGTCTCAAGGCAGGCTCCAATACTCTTAACACCAGGAGAATGTAGAGCGTCTTAACTAGGTGGCAAAATAAGGCAACTATGGAGGGTAGATGTGGAGGCTGTATTAGTAAAGACTCTTTAGGCCAGTTTTTGTACAACGTACAAACTGTAGACTAGCTGCTATGATACAAATGATAGGTGATTTGTAATGGAATTATGGTTATCAATTCTTAATTAACATGAATGCATAATTAAAAAAAAATCAAATTAAAATTTTCTTCCTAAATTTTTAACTTTACCATACAAGCTTCCAAAAATGCTGTAGCACCATGAAACTGTTTTAAGACGATAGATGCCACTCGGGCTACTACAGCAAGACGGGATTACTACTACAAATAAACTGATAAATGTAAGCCACTCCTTAAAACTGAAAGACTAACTTAAATATACAGTGTGTTTTTTTTTAAATAGTGTGTTTACAGTCTTCCTTTTTTTACAGTATAAGCATCAATCCTGCTGTGCAAAATGGTTTCGCGACTAGCGGAGAAGGAGGTAGTGTGCGTCTATGGACTGGAGGTGACTGCATAAGGGAAATACGGCTTCCGGTGCAATCCGTGTGGAGTGTTACTTGTTTGGAAAATGGAGATATTGTAACTGGTAACTCTTTATTGCATCACCATAATTATAGTATATATATGATATTGTTCTAATAAGTTTGTGATAGAATATTTTATGCAATAACTTGCTCTAGAAATCTAGCATCAAATTTAATAAGAATTTTCGACTAGCTATGATGATTTTGATGAAGAGTCTTCTGGACTATTTTTGTCATAGACATATTGATACATTCTGTTATATTATTATAAAAATAAAAATGTTGAACAGGTTCGAGTGATGGTGTTATACGAGTTTTTACAAAAGATCCAGCTCGTTTCGCAGATGAAGAAACAATTAAAAACTTTGAAGAAGAAGTGGAGAAAATACAGGCCTCCTCAGAACAAGAAATTGGTGGATTCAAAGTGTCCGAGTGAGTAGTAATTGATTGATACATAATTAAGAAAAATCGATTAAAAGTTTATATTACAAATGAATCCAAGCTATTTATAATAGAAGTACAAAAACATAATGCGGTCAAAAATTTAAATTTGACGCCATACTGTGTAAAAGCAGTTATCGTGTGGGGTCAAAGACCTCGCGTGAGAGCTGTTTTTCTTGATAATACGAATTCACTTTTTGTTTCTTAACTATATCTTGATTAAATGATAGCCTTGAGAGACCATTTCAGCGTAACCAGGCGAGTAAGTGAGCTCACGGGGCTCAAACCTGACGTTATTACTAAGTAGTAGTTGATTTAAAAATAAAAAAAACAGTTAAATTGTTTTTTTATGGGTAGGAGCGGGGGGGGGAGCTCTACTCCCCTATCCCTTGCCAGGGCTTCGCCCCTGGACCCCGGCTCGGTACTCCACGAACTTTCGGCCTGGTAGGAGAAAAAATAGTATGTTCACCGCGGGAAAAAAGTAGGACATCTCATCCCGCGTGTTTGCAATTTTACAATATTACACAATGTACTATTATTCTTATTTTCGTCGTGCCCAGGTTACCGGGTCCGGAAGTGCTACTGGAGCCCGGCAAGTCCGACGGCCAGACGAAGCTGGTGCGGAGAGGCGCCGCGGTCAAGTGCTACTCGTGGAGCGTCGCCGAGAACACGTGGAACGAGATAGGCGACGTCATGGGAGCCAACCCCGCCAGCGAGGGGAAGACCATGTACCAGGGGAAGGTAATGTTACATTATCAAAACACCGACTTCCACGGTGATGGGATAACATCGTGTAATCAAAATCAAACCCGCAAAATTATAATTTGCGTTATTACTGGTGGTAGGTCTTGCGAGTCCGCACGGGTGATTGATTGACTTGATTGTGATGAATTATTTTTTTTTCTGAACATGCCTAAATACAAAAAAAAATGGAAAATTAGAGAAAGTTTATATTCATTAAATCGTTACTTTTTTGGCCGCAAAATTGAAAACGATCCTAATATCCTAAATATCTTCTATAACCTAACAATTCATAAGTAGCTGCTTCGCGAACGAATCTAACTTGTGTGACTGTCATAACTAATCACGGAAATGTCTAAAGCTTTGTCAATTGTCCGTTCCAGGAATACGACTTCGTATTTAGCGTCGACATCAAAGACGGAGCCCCGCCTATTAAGCTTCCGTACAACAAGACCGAGGACCCCTGGGCGGCGGCGCAAGCCTTCATCCACAGGTTAGTACGTGCATACATACAATGAGTGCGAGAGATCGCCTCACGGCATGAGACGGATTGAGGTATGGGGAGGCCTCGTGGTTACAAAACAAACAAAAAAAACCACACTTTATGTTAATATAGAATATACACTTTATAATATAGAAACATAGTATAATAATGAATCCAATGGAGATAATTTTTGCAGTTACTAAATTCTTAGTTTTTTTTTATGTATGTTAATATAGTAGTAGTTGAATTCCAAATGATTAAATTTGGAGTAATAGAATAATAAACGTGATTATGAAAAAAGTAAAATAAAAATAAAAACGTAGCTGTCACAATATTGATTTAAATGTGGAAAAACAATATTTAATAGCCGTGTATATTTTTGTTACAGAAATGACCTGCCGCAGGGGTACCTAGAGCAAGTAGCCAACTTCATAATAACGAATGCAAAATTAGATTCACTTCCAGCTTCCAGTAACGGGTGAGAGCTCAAAATGCAACTCATACATGTTTTCGTTTAGTTATTTATTATAACTAGAGGTCAGAGTAGGTAGATTGATTTAAGGTCGTTGACGTCAACCGTAGAGGATAATATGGATATGCCTCCAAAATACCGGAACTTCATATTTATTGTGATATTTGTTCCGGAATTTTGAAATTAGCATGAATCTGTGTTTAAAGTTAAAAAAGTATTAATAATATCAATCTACGCTACCAGTGCTAGCTAATAGTGAAAGAAATCAGTATTTTATTTTATACAGAAACACCTTGAAATGTTGCACCCCATTTTGTCCCTTTCTGTTGAATTAGAAATGACGCTTGTCAGTATGAGACAAAACTTAGACAGGGTTTTTTGTTACGTTATCTCATAAATATAGAAATTGTATCCGATGAGGATTCAAATTTTTTTTTTTTCAATTTACAAAAATAATTATGGATAAAATGGCATGTCCATATTATAATATCTTGACGCAAGTATATAAAATAAATTTACCTACTCGGACCACTGATTATAATAGAAATCATACAATAGTCATATCAATAATTCTTACTACCATTAAGTCTTTCATTTCTATAATTAGAAAAGTATGACTCGTTGGCGCAGTAATTACGACGAGTATCAATCAGTCCAATATTTTCATGAAGTAGGTATTTAAAAAGAAAATGTATATAAGTATATATTTATTTATTTTTATTATAATTAATTTATTATAATCTATCTATAATTAAAAAAATATATAATATAAATGTTGAAGATGTCGCATCTCTTATACACAGCATTCTCTATTACAAGAGCAATCTGATTTAAAGATGAAAAATGAAGAAAACCATAATACTACACATCGAAAAAGAAGTTTCACTGCATTCAACAAGTTGCACGCACACCGTTTTTATTTTTATTTTGTTAACTACCTTCACAACCTGTGTATATGTGCTTCAAAATGCCTCCATCGTAAAAATCGAATAAAACTTTTTTGTATATTATACAAATACCCTATTAGACTAATGGAAGTCCACAGCTTCGCAGATCCTCTGACGGGAGAGTCCCGGTACGTGCCGGGCTCCGGGACCGCGGTCCCCGGCCTCCCGCCCCCCTCGTCCCGCGACCCCTTCACCGGCTCCGGCGCTTACGTCACGCAGGCCGCCATATCTACAGAGAAACCCTTTGTGCCGCACGACTCTTATATCAGGTAAAACTCACAGACACAGCCCACTGAGTTTCTTGCCGGATCTTCTCAGTGGGTCGCGTTTCCGATCCGGTGGTCGATTCTGCGAAGCACGGCTCTTGCTAGAGCCAGTGTTAGCATCACTCCGGTTTGAGCCCCGTGAGCTCACCTACTAGTAACGGTTACGCTGATATAGCCTCTCAAGGCTATCAGCTTACGTAGGAAAAAAAAATCAAGTTACGAAAATATTTTGATTAGCAACTTTGAGACTGAGACTTCAGAAGCAACGCGATGCAAGGCAGGTCCGATGACGTCATTTGTGTGTTTCAAAGAAATATGAGTTTTCTACTTAAATTGCTAACGCAAAATCTTCAATTCCATTAGAGTTAATTAGTTAAAGTAACGAAAACATTTTTATTCGCAACTTTGAGACTGAATCTTCTAAAGCCACGCGGTGCATGATTGATTCGATGACGTCATTTGTGTGATTCAAAGAAACTTGAGTTTTCTACTTGAAATTGTAACGTTTACAATTATTAAAAGCTTTTGTTAATGCTAATGTGGTTACATTAATTTTAAATCACCAAGACCACAAGATAATTTTATAACACTTGCACCTAAGTCTTTCTGGCTACCTGATTTAAAATAATTATTCAACTATCGAAGGCGTTTACCATTATGTATTACGTATTTATAATCTGTTTTATTTATTTATTTGAATTATTGATTTTTTATTATTTCAGATTCGATCAGGCGAATATAAAAGCAATATACGATAAACTAAGAGAATTCAACAGTAAAGTCGGCGACGGCCATAACCCGTTATCGGACGAGCAACTACAGAACGTTGTTAAATTAGGAGAACTGGTGAGTTTCTAGCGTGTTCTACAGAGTTCTAGACTACAGTACTTACCGGCCTGCTTGAGTTGTGTGCAGACGGGTCTATCATCTAAGTCAGGGGTTCCCAAACTTATTTTGTCTACTGCCCACTTTGAGATAAATTATTTTTAGCGCCCCCATTTATTAAAAACCACTATAGCGAGAGCTTAAGCGGTATCTAAGAGTCCTCCTAAATGAAATAACAAATCGCCTCCCAAACCTCTACACAACGCCCCCATAATTTTTCTGGATCTCTTACCTCCCTCCTTTTGGCTCGCAGCGCTCACAAAGGAGCGTTATCGCCCACTCTGGGAAAGGCTGATCCAAATAATAATAAAAAAACACGTATGCAATTCACACGTGGTAAAAGGGAAACCTTCAAAAAATTTGGCTTCAATATAATGAGACGAATGTAAAATTTCGGGAAGATGATAATTAATAATTATAGGTTTTAGTAAAGATCATAGTGATACGAAGTTTGATAATTATTTTACATTTTATTCGTATATCTTAATTACATAGATTCATTCAGAATGTATTTAGTACGAATATTAGATACGAAGCAGAGCACAAAGGGAACCAAGAATATAAGAAACAATAATGCTTTCTATCTCATTTTCTCCCATTTTAATGATCTTATAAATGTATGTGTCTGTCTCTTTTTACTGTCGCTTTTTCGTTTCATCGGCTTTCGAATTACAACGATGCTAAAAAAGCTTTCACTGAAATAAAAAATAACAGTTAGAAATCTCAGACAATTGCATAATGCGTTTTTACAATAAGCAATTGAGCACTTTGTCTTGTGCCCCGAAATAAATTAGGAAATAGACTTTCTGATATCTACGAAGAGTTCCTCTGCTAATAATAACACAAGAAAAATCCGTATGACGTCATTTAGTAATTTATTAAAGAACTTTTTTTTATAATTACTTTACTTATTTCAGAACAGCACTCACGATCCTGAAACGTTAACGTTATTGAAGAAAATGCTGGAATGGCCGAAAGGTAAAAACAATTTTTTTATTGCATTGATGGGTGGACGAGCTCACGGCCCACCTGATGCCAAGTGGTTTTTAGTACAATTTTAAACTACAGCTAAATACATGCGTGTGTATTCATAACAGTATCACACAAAACATCGTAGATTTTTTTCATTATCCGAATCATTAAAATTCAATAGTTGATTTTTTCTTTAATGCGATTATAGAAAGATGATGATGATTTTTTTATGTGAAACATCTATAACTAATCTCTATGTGAAACATCTAAATCTAATATAATAAAAACATCAACACGTAAAACCTATTTCTGGCGTGGCGACGCATGCCGTGGCGACGCGTCGCCATGCTATATGATGGTATATATATAATAATATAGTCTATATGCAGTAGTGTGTACGGTGTGGCGTAAATTCGTATTTTTTTTTATTTAATGAAAATCAATGTTTATTCAATAAATAGTCATCGTTACCTGGAAAAAAAATCGTAATATTTTATTTTATCATTATGACATATTTAGTTCCTATCACAATCTGTTCTTTTCTGCATATTACTTTTACAAAATAATGTCGATTTTTCACATGTGCCAGACGTCCCGTGACGGCTCACATTTTTTTTTATTGCTTAGATGGTGGATGAGCTCATGGCCCACCTGGTGTTAAGTGGTTACCGGAGCCCATAGACATCTACAACGCAAATGCCGCCACCCACCTTGAGATATGAGTTCTAAGGTCTCAGTATAGTTACAACGGCTGCCTCACCCTGCAAACCGAAACGCATTACTGCTTCACGGCAGAAATAGGCAGGGTGGTGGTACCTACCCGCGCGGACTCAGCAGACGTCCTACCACCAGTAAAAAGCTGTTAATTCGAAACTAGTGGTAGGAACTCCTATAGAACTGAGACATTAGAACCTTTATGTTGTAGATGTTTATGAGCTCCAGTAACCACTTAACACCAGGTGGGCTGTGAGCTCTTCCACCCATCTAACCAATAAAAAATAATAATAATTCGAAATTGGTATCTGATGTGGAACATTATTGCTTCCAGAGATATTGTTCCCGGTACTGGATGTAACAAGGTTGGCTGTCCGGAACAAACAGATCAATGCACAAATGTTCGACACTAAATACGGACCTAACTTTGTCCAGTATCTGCTCACGTTGTTGGCGCCAGGTAACAAACGTCGCGTCCTGATATGTTTTTACAAAATTATAATAAGCCCTCTTATAACACGGTAGTCTTGTAACGCGATTTCAGTTGCTCGTATAACACGGGTATTCCCCCATATAACGCGGGGATTTCAAACGTTATACTATTTCTGTGGTGTGATAAGAAATAATATCGTACGAGTTAAAATGATAATTTTTTGAAAATTTTTTTTGTCACCTTAAACGTTCTGTTTTTAAATGAATGTGAGATTTCGACAAATTTCATTTTTTATCACATCTCTGTTCACAGTTAATATAATAACACATGCTTTACGCTCTCAGACATTCCTCTAGTGTTTTAATAAGTCTAAAAAACTTTCAAAATGTTTCAAAATGCTTGCTTATATTGCTAATATTGTACATTTCATGTATTTTACAGACAACCTACCGGCAAACATAATGTTGACAATGCGAGTGTTGGTGAATGCCTTCAGCGACCTCCCCGGAGAGATGCTGGTGCTGGCCGCCAGGGAAACCGTTATGCATTCGCTCATATGCCTCACACAACTCAATAACAACACCCAGGTCAGTATGCACTCGGTACGGTTTGATTGTGCCCCTGAGATGTCGCTTCGAAACTCACTTGACAACTGTGTACGAGATTTTGTACTTTGCCACACATGTTTTTTTTATTTTTTATTGCTTATATGGGTGGATGAGCTCACAGCCTACCTGGTGTTAAGTGGTCACTAGAGCCCATAGACATCTACAACGTAAATGCGCCACCCACCTTGAGATATAAGTTTTAAGTTCTCAGTACAGTTACAACGGCTGCTCCACCCTTCAAACCGAAACGCATTACTGCTTCACGGCAGAAATAGACAGGGCGGTGGTACCCACCCGCGCGGACTCAACAGGTCCTACCACTAGTAAATTTTATTTAATAACCACACCATATGAACTGTATCCTACTTGAGGAAGTAATTACAGGAAAAAAAAACAATTTGCATTGAAATATGTCACCTAGGTCCGATGCGGCGCAATCAATTCTAAGTTCATTGCTCTTTAGGTCGTCCCGTACCCGTAGTCGTCGTGGTCTAACGGATAAGACGTCCGGTGCATTCGTGTTGAAACGATGCACCGGTGTTCGAATCCCGCAGGCGGGTACCAATTTTTCTAATGAAATACGTACTCAACAAATGTTCACGATTGACTTCCACGGTGAAGGAATAACATCGTGTAATAAAAATGAAACCCGCAAAATTAGAATTTGCATAATTACTGGTGGTAGGACCTGTTGTGAGTCCGCGCGGGTAGGTACCACCGCCCTGTCTATTTCTGCCGTGAACCAGTAATGCGTTTCGGTTTGAAGGGTGGGGCAGCCGTTGTAACTATACTGAGACCCTAAGAACTTATATCTCAAGGTGGGTGGCGCATTTACGTTGTAGATGTCTATGGGCTCCAGTAACCACTTAACACCAGGTGGGCTGTGAGCTCGTCCACACATCTAAGCAATAAAAAAAAAAAAACTGGTTTAGGGATTAGTAAAAACACAGTATTTTGTGTGGTAATAGTATCGAAGTAAACCGGATAGCGTGCGGACTCGCAAGAGGTCCTACCACCAGTAATGCAAACCAAGTGTAAATGCAGTTTTGTAACATGCAAACGGGTGACGATTGATTTCAGGTAGCGGCGTGTTCCTTGCTACTGAACCTGTCGGTCGCCCTCGCCCAGCAGCCGGACAGCGTGGAGCTCGCCGAGTGCGTGCTTCAGCTCCTCAACAAGATCACAGATAACGAAGCGTATTTCAGGTAAAGGATAAATTAAAATAAATAAAAAAAGATTGCCATATTTTAAAAGATTTCTATGGAATGTATAGTGTAGAAAAAAAAACTATCTTATTGTAAGTGTGTAAGGATGTGTGGTAAATGAGTGAAAGAGGCATGTAGCGCTGTGAACGATGAGGGAATATAAAAATAACAAAACCTCATTCAACCACATAATGCCTCATTATAAAAAAAAAGATGCGTGGTCTCGTGGGACACCGGATAGGAACGAAGTTCCTTATTAAAAAAATATTAATTTTAAGTTCTATTCGAGGTATAAAGAAAATAAAACTGGAGGTTTTGCAACAACCCACGGTCATTCGGTAACGTGCGAACTTATTGTGGTCCACTTCATTCACGGTTGTTTACATAAGAGTTAGTGTATTGCGCAAACAAACACTCTGAGATCGTGGTCAATGAATGAAAAAAAAATGTTATTTTTTTGTACGTTATTACAAAGTTAAATCGTACACTGTGTGCATTACTAATAAAAAAACTTACGTTACGGACGTTTTGTCCTAGTTAAAGTACCATAGGGAACTTCGTTCCAATAAAACATTCCGTTTTTATGGGTACCAAAAACTAACAAACATACCCGTTTAAATATATACATACGGAAAAGATAATAAAAACCCAAGGAGCATACATACCTGTTCATCATAGTTTGCTCGGTATGGGAATCGAACCCACGACGCTCGGCGCAAGTCAGGGGCGCTATCTACTACACCTCCGAGTTAGTCCATAGTGCATGTCATCAAAGACTTAAACAAAACAAAAGCTAAATAACATGTCGTATTAACATTTTATCTATCTACTGCACTAAAGACTCCGTATTACGATTCGATTTGTAAATCTGTCGCTGCGTAAAATCACGAACCGACAAACGCTTCAGATATGTTCAACGTGGTTTCTGTCATGTTATATTTATTAGAATAAAAAAGCGACCCGTTCTTAATCCACGGTATTTTTGTGAGGTGTAACTAAAAACCCATCGACCGCTATTACACATTTTAAAAACAAACATATTATAAACAAGCATTCAAACATACATAATATTCTTTGACACTTAGAATATAAGTATAGATTATCATAGATTTGAACTAAATTGAATAGTTAAAAAAGTTCACCTTAAAAATAAGATGTTGCCAAAATCCCAATATAAACTTTATGACAAATGCCTTTGGATAGTTCTGTTCGTAAAGCAGTTTCAGTTTTGAAAAAACACTTTACATAAACTTACTTGTGTCAAACAGTAGAATGATTTATATCACAAATCTTAATACGCCTTTTTTTCTGATTACAGAGGGTTGGTAGCCCTGGGAACTCTTTTAGCGGAATCTCCAAATAAAATTCAACTACAATCAAAAATAGTATCGCATACGCAGATACACAGCAGGTTGAAAAGGGACAGCACTACAAACCCAAGTGACGCCACCTTGAGGAAAATTTCTATCTGCTCCCAACAAGTACTTAGGCTTTTATAAAACATGACTGGTTTTAAATATAAGACTGTTATTTAATATCATGCTGTCTTCGTTTTATCCTATATAGCAATAATTGTTGTGTACATTATTTTTATAAATCCATTCTATAACTAAAGAAATCGCTGCACAATTAAAATTTTTAAAGAACGAGATTGTTATAAATTAAACACAGTTATTTAATGAAATGTGTATTTTTCATATGTCGAGTTTCACAGATACTATGCTTGTGAATAAACGTTTTTTCTTTTTTTTTTGTAATATTTGAATTAATATAAATTGTAATAAAAATAACAAAATCTTTAATTTTACAACTAATTCATACATATTTACATTATATTATTTGCTCTTCGTGAGCTACATAAAACCACATTACATCACAATAATCATAATAATATTATACAAGTGTACTATAAAAAATTAGAATAGAAAAATGTTCATTGAAGTTACATAATTCATGTGCTAAGTAACAAATTTAGTTGTAGTCAGTTTTTTTAGCTAACCAATCAATTTACCAAATCAAAATCAGAAATTGAGCACCATTAGTTACAAATACAATACAGCTATAATTCAGATTTAAATTGAGAAAAAAATTGCTCTGATTATATTTATTACACAAAAGTTAATTGCTTAAACTTTAAAAAAATACAATTATATACTTGAGACTCGGGCATGATGTATACTAGTTAATGGATATGACCTACGCAGTGTTATTCTCTAGCATGCTTCATCAATATATTGATATATCGTGGCATAAGCATATAATTTTATATTTGTAAAAAAATATTATATTTAATAATATATGATGTTCTAACTATGATTGAAACAACTTAAGCATGATACTCTATACTTTGCTATCTATTCATTGCTTAGTTAATGTGTTTAAAGTATAGATGTCGCTTCAGACGGTTTTTATAGTATAATATTTAATAATACTGACTTGATTACTAAAAGAATTTTCAATAATGAAGATGACATTACAATACGTCATGAAACTTTAAGTTGTTTCAAACATGTGGAACTAGCATTAATGACGTGAGCCGATAGTTTACTTTTTCTTCTTCAACTCTTCAAACCGCCGGTTCAGATCATCGAAATCGATCTCATCAGAGGGACCAGGAGCGTTCGCGGCGTTGTTGGAAGTGTTCGAGTTGTTGCTGTTTGGGACTGAGGGTAGAACCAAGTCGGACGGCACGGAGGGAAGCTCAGGCAGTTCCGGGAAATAGTTCGATGGCGGCGCCCTTGACCTCGGCTGCGGTGTGGGCACGTGGGCAGGCTGAAATTAATACTTAATTAATTAATAATCGACATCACAACGTCATTATTGACACCCTTCCAGAGATTTGAGGTCGAAATCAAAATTGCACACGTGACTGCTTTGCGGCAGAAATAGGCATGATGATGGTACCCACCCAGGCGGCCTCAAAATACTCTACCACCACCAATAATGTCAATTGAGAGTTGCAGTATGCTGGTATGATACTTTGAGAACGGTTCTGACCATTCTCCGGCGAATCGCGTACAAAACTCCTAAAAGAATTGGGATAGAAATAGTGAGATGTCAGTAATTATGGTCGAATTTAGATCATTGGGTGAACACTAGTGTATGTAAAAATTTGGTTTATGGTACTACTGTATTAGTGAACTAGTATTAAAACACATGGACAAACAATATAGAACACTAATAAACAATGTGATAATATGAAAATATACTAAAGCTTTAACAAAAAATTGCAATTTACAACTAAGAACAAAGCAAAATAATATCAAAATTACCAAATCGTGATGGATGCTGTCATAAGCGGGTGGTAAATTGCTCATTTCCTCCTGAAAATGATTTAAACCAAGAATTATGACAAGGTTATTTTTCTCTAAATAGTGAGTAGTTCTGTCTCGGACTACCAATTAGTATAATAATTCATTTTTATCTGCAAGAAGCATGCATTGCCAATTGGTTGTGCCTTTCTCTGCTTTGTGTTAAGTTTTTTTCATTGCGTGGGTGAACGAGCTCATGGTTAAAATGGTACAAATTTATTAAGCTCCATAGACGTTCCTCCTTGAGAAGTCTTAATTTTTAATTTAAAACGACTGTCCCAAATATTAAACCGCTATCCTAGATTGTTTCACAAAAGAATTAGGCAGATTGGCAGTAATCAACAGTGCAAGCCTACAATAGACTCCACCACCAGATTTTGTAGATTAATGTGCTATGGTTCGAAAATAACACATTATTTAGTACGATTAGACCTACAAAACTTATACTAATCATTTTCAATTATCCTGAAGCATTCATATATTCTAGATTAAAGGTTAGACAAGTAAAATCTGATAAAATTTTTGCATGTTTCAAACTGGTGTCTATGTTATAAATGTATATCTAGTGACTACATCAATGCCAGTTATCCATAGTGTAGTAGGCCCCTATAGTCCAAAAATAGTACTATGTCAGACAAAAGTGTCTAAACATTTGTTTTTGTTTCTTTTGTCAAATTCACTAAACAATCTAAAAGAAACATTCAAAATACACAAAATTCCTAACTTATAAAATTAGTGCTACATCTTCAGACTAACCTAACCACTTACCTACATACATAACAACATCAACTAAATAATTAATGCGTCTAGAAATGAATGTATGTATATATACATGATACACGAAAATGGTTCAATTTGAACTTACCTGTAGAAAACTATTGCTAAAATTCTTAGAGTCTGTCCCAGGAGGCATGGCGTACCCGATCGGAGGCTGGTTCGGAACTCCATAACTTGCTGGTGGCGTCGCTATGAAGCCACCCGCTTTTCCACCAGACGCTTCCTTAAATCAGAATTATATATTATTTTATAACTTGTAATCATCATTATGCATATAAATTAATATTGGTAAAAGTTCATTTTATAATTTTTTTTTACAAATATTACTTACTTACTTACTTACTTACGATAGGACATTATTTTAAAATCACAAGGTCACGTACCACTTTCTATTAATTTCTGTCACAAAGCAGTCATGTGTTTGGGTTAAACGGCCTTTATATTACACCTTTGAAAATTTTACTTCATACCTCAAGGTAGATGGCAGGATTCACATTGTGATATGCAGTGATCACTTAACATAAGCAAGTTCACCCACCAAAACAACAAAATAAAATTAATTAAAAACTCACAGTCGGATAGGTAAAGGGTTGTACAGTTGGAGGTGGTAGATTAGGCATCTGCATTGTTGGTTGTGGAGGATAACCAATGAAACCCGGAGGCATTGGAGGTCCATTTACATCTATCAGTAGCGCATCATGACCTATGAACGAAACAAATTGTAAACCAGAAATATAGTGTGGAAATCTCCAAGACCCAGAATAAACATAAATAAATATGAATTAGAGTATGTACATACTTTCAATATTAAAAGAGATACACACAAAAAGAGTGAACACCAGTTTCACATCAGACCTGATATGCACAATTTAATTGTTTATTAGACATTTCTACTTTTAACTTACCCTCTTCTGCCCTCATAACTTGTTCATCAGGGGTGTACTCAACATTGTAATTCTTAGCAATTTCAATGAGATATTTCTCAACTAATATTTTAGGTGGACTGTGCACAGACATTTTGTGCTTCAATTTGTCACTTATTGTGTTCACATTCTCGCCTCTACATGCATCAGCATACACCTTTCCATATTTTGCAGTGAGCAAGTCAGATATTATTTTTAATTCCTGCAAAAAAATATTGGTTTCATTTATTGAACTTGATTAAGTTGCACTATTTATTTTATATTGTATCAATTTTAAATATTAAAATTAACAAATACATCACTGTACCGTTATTCTAAACTTGTTGTTCATCATACATATCAGGTGACACCCTTGTACTGAGATTATTTGCAAAATTTACATGTAAAATAATAACTATGTAGTTTACAGTCTCATTTGTTCTATCATTCTACTATACAGTGGTACCTAGATATGCGAGTGCCTTAATATATAAGTGTTTTCAGAAATGAGCCACCGAGCGAGCAATATTTTGCTTTGAGATGAGAGCAAGATTTGAGATACGACGAATCGCACACTACATTTAATGTTTGGTTTGCATTTTTTGCTTTTTATACATTTACAAAACATAATCACAATTATTTTTATAATCATGGGTCCAAAGAAGATGATGTCTTCACTTCACTTGTTCTTTTATGTTTTTATAGAATAGGTATCTGTTATTTATAAATGTTTCTTCGTGTATACATTTTTCTTATTCAAAAACAAAAATTACTGAGGTGGTTTTATGGGAGCTGGAACAGATTAATGGCGTTCCAATTAATTTCAACGGGGAAAATTTCTTTGAGATACGAGCAATTTGACCTACGAGCAAGGTTACAGAACGAATTCAAGTCATATGTTGAGGTACCACTGTATATATAATATAGTGGAATTGAACTCCTATTGAATAATTTCTTTTGTCTTCTGATTAAGTTAAAGCTTTCCCTGGCATAGTCTAATATTAATCAGCCAGATCCTGTTGTAGTTATTGCTAAACCAACATTTGCCATCTCCAACAAAGCTTTTTAATCTGTTTTTTTTGCTTTGTCTAAGGTTCACGTCAAGAGTATATTTGAAGACATTCTCTAAGTTCAGATATGCATCTGTAAATATCCAAAAATATGAACTGCCTCTAAGCTGTTAATAAAATAATCTCTTACTTGTACATCTGTGTGCATCCTAGGAGCTACCCATATCAGAGTGGATATAGCTTCAGCAAGACCTTCATCGAGTTCCTTCATCTGAGTGACAAGACCAAACCTAGCTAGTATCAAGTCACAGTACATTTCTACTATTTCCATAGCCTCTACCATGTAGTCCTCTCTGGAAAACGAGTAATATATTTTATATAGAACAAAGTTATTTATCCCAGTTGAGGAAGTAGTTAATAGAAATAGTAACAATAATTTTATTGATGGCAGGTTTTATCACCAATGTTATCAGCATTGTCTTAACGGATGGGGATATGTTATAAACTGAAATAATTGATGACTAGACTTTCAAAAGGAAAAGTAATTAAAATTCCTCCTAAATATATGTAAAGTACCTATAGTCGGATTTTTTATTAGACGAAGTAAACTGACGTTTACTGTGTTGTCAGTTTTTGATGAAATAAAAATAGTGTTGCGACAAAGTGAACGATTGAAAAAACTCCTGAATTAATGAAATTGCCTCAATTGTCTAGTGAATAGTTAGTGTGCCGAACTGCCGATATCGGGCACGGGGTTCGAATTTTAGCCGTGCTTTGTACATACCAACGAGTTTTCGACGAAACATTATGTTCCTATGGTATCTACCTGTACTGAATACCGAGTGTTTTAAACATTAAGAAAAACATTGCGAGGAAGCTTGTAAGACTGTCCTATTTCCAATGCATCATATAGTTGAAACTATAGATGTATAAAATATAAAAATTATAGGTACATAGGTAATGAAAATAAAAAAAAAACTGATTGTAGTTACATACTACTAGTAACATATTATTATATTGGATCACTTCAATACAATTTTATTGTAAAATATAAATAATATTCTTTTATAGTTTGATATTAATGATTAACTCTTCACACTCATTGTTCATTTATGTGATTGAACGAGAACTGAACGCATCACTATTACTTTAAATATAGCAACATTATTTCACAAAGTGACATTAGCTACTGTCAGCTGGCTTCGTCTAATTAAAAATCCGACTATACTTGATTTTGTTAAAGATGAAGACTAAATGAGCTCAAAAATTAAACGTCTTCGAATGCTTTTAATCATAATTTACCTTATTATGTGCTCCACTCTTATTTTGGCACGTTCACTTTTACCTGAAGCTATGTATTCAGCAATCTCTTTCCGTGATTTCTGCGCTAATTCCGTTTTCTTCTTCTCCAATAATTTTAGACGGTTTATCGCTAATCTCAAATGGGTTTTGAGTTTGGTGTAATTTGGATTTGTCGAAAACATCTTGTTTTTTCAATAATTTTTTAGCTATTATTTTTGTTATTCCAACAAACCAAAAAAATAAGCGGACGGACGAATCGAGTCGATGAGTAATACAATTAGATAGTGTTGTATTGTATGAACTATGAGTAATCCTCTCACAATGTAATGTAATGTAATGTTTTATCACAGATCTAATAAAGCTACCTACTATTTTACTCTATGATTCTTGCGTAGAGTAGTGTTGTACATAAAAAGTTATAACAAACTAGTAATAGCAGTTACGTTTAAACGCTAAGCATAGCACCCTTATCTTGGTTACCAAAGTACTCTTTAGCAAAATTAATGTCTTCTACAGTCGTCTTTATCAACTTTTGGGCATGTAAATTATTTTGTAGATAAACACGCATGTTGCTTGAAACCGAATCATGACCTATGCAAGTGTAGTGTTCGCTCACGAGGCCCGCACCAAGTTGAAACTCCTTCAAGTTATTCAATCCCGTTTTTGCAGATAGCCGTCAGAGCACCATGGTTCCTAAGGAACGTGGATCTTCATGTCGAACCCGTCGTTTGCAACAACAGTAAAAAATTAGATAATATCGTGACAATTCATTTGATTGAAAAAAGTATTATTATAGTTTAATACTATTATAGTAACTGTCGAACTTGCGACCCTACAGAGTTCGCAGTCACCGTCCTCGCCAAACCCGTCGCTTGCGACGAAGTGCTCGAGGAGCGAATTAACCCATAGACACAGCCCACTGAGTTTCTCACCGGATCTTCTCAGTAGGTCGCGTTTTCGATGCAGTGGTAGATTCTGCGAAGCACGGCTCTTGCTAGGGTTCGTGTTAGCAACGTCGTCAGGTTTGAGCCCCGTGAGCTTGGCGAATCTAAAATAAGCCCTCGAGGTTAATAGAATAGGTAGAATAAAAAAAAACGTAAACTTCGCCAAATTCGTAAATATAACGGACGTGACGTTAGCTGCCATGCCCTGCCACCAGCCATGCCGCCAAGCCAGTTAGAGGCTTATTACACTTGGCTGAATTTAATCGACTGAATTCAGAAGCAAATTTAGAAGCTTCTGATTACATTATTCTAAATTCTGTTACTGAATAAATTGTCAGTTTAAACGCGACGAAGTAAGACGTGTCGTGTGCGTAAGAGGATGGCCCCAGTATTGTCTAGATAACAACAAAAAATTTGTTTTTTTGTTTTATTTTGTTTTTGTTTTTTGTTTCAATTTCTCAAAATAAAAAATAATAAAAACAAGAATATCTGTGAAGAAATATTTATTGCTGCGCGGAATGTTAGCAAATATGAACATTATGAGTGATTTAGAACCAGCAGACTTCAGAAATTATCTATAAATGGATACGATCTCGTTTGACCTAATATTAAACCTTGTGACACCGTTTATTCAAAAGCAGGATACTATCCTACGATAGTCTATTATATATCTATTATATAACTATTACATATCTAATCCTACGATAGTATAAGTCCAAAAGAAAGGTTGGTTGTAACATGAAGATTTATTGCAACAGGAAATTCGTATCAAGATTTAAAATTTAGTTCTTCAATATCCCAACCCCTGATGACAAAAACTATCCCTGAAACACATCGGGCTATTTATAAATGTCTGTCACATTAAATAAAGGCGACCGAAATTAATACTTTTTATTCGGAAGCAAAAAACAAACTAAAACGTCCTCATGCACGGAGAGCTATGGGTCGATAATATATTAAGTGTATAATCTATGGGGATGACTGAAACCATTAAGTAACTAAATGCGATTACACTTTCTTATATGCGTTTCTTATTAGGCTTCTAAATGATTTAGTCAGTCAGAAACCATCCTTGCTACTGAATTCAATAGATTAACTTACTTAATGGTATTACACTTCACTGAATTCAGTAGCGACTGAATGCGTTAAAGATAAATCATGGGTGTAGGGCCGTGAACAAAACGCGAGTTTCGAACAACTGAAAAACAGTATAGGTAGGTCCCAAACCTGCGCCAGCTTTGTATGATCCTATGCTTCCTATAGAAATAGAAACCGATGAGTGTAAGTTAATAATTTCTGGTATACTATTACAAAAACAAACGGACAACTCACTGCGGACTGTTATGTATTTTAGCCGGTTTACTAGTAAGGAAGAGTGTATCATAGTTAAGAGCTCAAAACACCGGCAGTCGTACAATCGCTTCGTAGGTTCCGTGTTTATGTAGTAGGTAAACATGATATGTTAGTAACTGATTGTACTGGGGTTCGTGCTACGCTTACCAAACGCAACTATACCACACATTGCGCGATGGTGGCTTTTTATACAAGATTATGACAATGATGTGAGCTTAGACCTGTTGAACATATTATGATACCTGTAGACGCGCTTAGTAAGCATTCTGAGGACACGGTGAGCGTAAACCGTCTTAAAGTTACTGATTGATTCCGTACTGTGCAATGTCAGGACGAAAAGCTTAGTTCGATTATAAAGCAATTAAAAAAATAAAACTGCTGACTGATGTTAAAGATAAATATGAACTAGTTGAAAACTCACTTTATCGAAAAACTTTTAACGGAAACCGACTCGCAGTCCCTTTGCTAGATGGAAAATTGTACAAATGCACCATGACGACATTGGTTATGTTGTTTTCTTAAAATGATGGGTTTTATTAGGATATACGTGGCAGTATGTCTTTATTGTACATATGAGAAGGGTAACTATGGTAAAAAAAGAAGGCATGCTACATCCGATCTCTAAACCATCTGATACTATACGCATGGTACAGTACATAGATCACATGATCTGTAAGACATCTAAGGACACCAGTACATTCTCGTAATGATAGATGCGTTATCTAAATTTGTGATAGCTAAACCAACGCGAACTATAAATTCAGTCGAGACCATTCGTGCATTGAAAACTATATTAATACGGTTTGTTCAGATACCCCAATCACGTGGTGACAGACTATGGGAAGGCTTTTACGACGTACGTACTTTACGGCTTTACGTACTTAAAAAAAATATATCAGAAGATGAACAGCTTAGGCATACGTTAAACGGTAGGTATTGCTTGCCCGCGCGCTAATTGGCCAGGTTGAATAAACTAAACAAAATTTTATGTGTTGCGGGCAACTGATCCTAGTGAAGCTTCAAATAATTTAGTGAACTCTATCATTTATGGCACAAACAACACAATTAACAGTGATTTAATCTTTGCGCGCTCTGGTAGGTCAACGTGTGATGTTTCCGTTCCTGGTCGCGAACCAGAAACTGTTGACGGCGTAAGATAGCTACAACTAGGGTCGAACAAGCGAGTGCAAAAATGACACACAAAATTGATATGAAAAAAATGCTCATGTTTATAAGAAAAGGGATCTTGTATTGTAGAGACAGTCTCCAACTCGTTAGTAGCGCCGCTAAGATAAATACCAAATTAGAAGATTTATACTCTGGTCCGGATGTAGTAACTAAAGTAGATGGTAACGATCGGTATCGAATTAGAAGTAAAAAGGGCTTACGAGGTTACAAAGCTTCACTGGTACCAGCAGATTCATTAAGGCCCTATAAAAGTATAGCCCATATGTCCGATAGCGCTGGCAGTTCCGATGAGCAGCTTGTAACTGAAGACCTTTTTGATTTATTAGAGAGCTAAATGTTTTTGCGTATTCCCCATTGCGGGAGCAATTGTTGCAGGATGGCCGAATGTAACGGACGTGACGTCAGCTGCCATGCTCTGCCGCCAGCCATGCCGCCAAGCCATGTTAACACGCCCCTTTCCGCCACTGCCACTAGCCAAAGCCAACGAAGGAGGGATTGTGTTAATAAAAAAAGCCATGCCAGCCATTTCTCCCCGCTTTCTGCTTTCTCGCACAAATAAAATAACTTGTCGTTACGCTGCTGGTTTTTTATTGTCGCATTATTTACAACTTAAAAAAAAATTGTTACGTTCTAGTTTGACTCATACTGTTACGATGAAAAATAAGTGTTTCAAAAGCCATTTAACTTAATATTAAATTGTTTTTTTTTAATGTGAACTTTTTCAACGTTGTTTATTTAAATATTGTATTGCGTACGTTTAGATGCCGTATTATACCTTTCATTTTTTTTCCTTCTATGGTGATAGCCTTGAGAGGTTCTCACTCGATTAGCTTCACACTAACATAATATAGGTGAGCTCACGGGGCACAAACCGGAAGTGTTGCTAACACTGGACTATTATCATTGATACAAGAGTTCTAAAGTCTCTGTTTTACCACCCTTCAAACCGAAATGCATTACTGCTTCATGGCAGATTGGCAGGGTGGTGGTACCTACCAGTGTAGACTAACAAGACGACATAGCACCAGTGGAAAACAAAAAGTCACTTAATTATGATACATTCTTATTGGTAGGCAGCGGCTTGGCTCTGCCCCTGGCATTGCTCACGTCCATGAGCGACGGTAACCACTTACCATCAGGTGGGCCGTATGCTCGTCTGCATGCTCGGTCAATAAAAGAAAAATCAAAAAAAGAAACAATAAACCAGGACACAAATGATGCATTTTTTACAAAGCTAACATGAACCATAGATAATTTTGACACACAAAAACTTGTTTTTTACCTTTTTGTCTATTTAGAATAAACAAATGCGTATTTAACTGAGAATAAACGCGGCAACTTGGAAGTTGAACGAAAGAGCAGTAAGAGAAAAATTATGCGATTTTCAAAATGATTAGTCATTCTCAGGGAGCGTCGCACTCCGAAAATGCACTAGATTTTCCATTTCACCTCACTAGTCATGACGCGATCAAATAATATGCCATGCCTACCGCTTTGAATAGTGGGATAGCATCATACAATACATCTGAGACTTGATATTATGTTTTCTTAATTGCCTTTGTCGATAGACGAGATAACTGCCCGCCTAATAATGAACGGTTACGATTCCGTATTTTTACGGTAGGCAGAGGCTTGGTTCTGCCCCTGGCATTGCTGAAGTCCATGGGTGACGGTAACAACTCACCATCAGGAAGGCCGTATGCTTGTCTGCCCACAAGGGCAATAAAATAAATGAAATAAATCCTTAAAGGCGTCAAAAATGCCAGGGGCACAGCTAATCCGCTATCACTCAAGTTCAGAGGCGAAATTTATATTGTTATGACTATGTCGGTAGGTAATCAATTAGCACTATGAGGGTCGTGAGCTCGTCTCCGTAACTAATTCAATAAGAAAAATTTACGGACTAGCCCACAAGAAAAATATAAATAAAAGCAGCATGTATATTGTTTACAAAAATTAACTTTTAATTCTTTTAAATGGCAACATTAAGTACTTAAATACTATTGTATAAAATCTTCANACATTGTTATGACTATGTCGGTAGGTAATCAATTAGCACTATGAGGGTCGTGAGCTCGTCTCCGTAACTAATTCAATAAGAAAAATTTACGGACTAGCCCACAAGAAAAATATAAATAAAAGCAGCATGTATATTGTTTACAAAAATTAACTTTTAATTCTTTTAAATGGCAACATTAAGTACTTAAATACTATTGTATAAAATCTTCAGTTTCGACAAACACCAACTTTTACTTACTACGTAAAACAGGATTAAAAAAATCGCAAAAGTACATAAACCATGCTATCTTAAAAGTAACAAAAAATAATATATTTTTTTTATTTGTACTTTAGTACTTACGTTTCCGAAAGAGAAGTCTGGCAAACAATTCGTGAAATTTTCCATTTCTTTTTTCTGATTGAAAACGTGATGATAATTGATAATCTATTCGCAAATAAAGCCTACACGATTTAGTATTTGCATTAACATTTACAAAGGCGTGTCAACAACTGGTGGGAGTTATTTCCTTACATTACTTAAACAAGCCCTCAAATCGCACAATTCACAATGCTGAATTTATTTCAACATAGCAATGGACCATGCTACAATCGCACCACCATTTCGTCACTTTGTATTACCCAGTAATACATAATTATCCACTATTTGGTGAAGGAAAAAAATAAGCCATCGTGGAGGGCTGGCAGATGTGAAGCAATGTTATTATTTTATACACAAGGATAGTTAGGACAAAGGATAGTTTACGACAGGAAATACATTTGCCGGGAAAATTAAAAAAAATATATAAATATAAAAAAACGGTCGCAGAAATCAGTTTTAAGAGTGGCTATATAGATGTTTCACATCATAAAGTATGCAGTATTACACACGCAGTATTTAGTGAAGCCGACACAAGAAATTCGCGAAAGCCGAAACAGACAAAATCGCGTGTCAGTCACTTTTTAAAAAACCAACAAAACGTATTATGTATTCAAATCTAGTCGCGAGGGATACTTGTATTGCGGTTTATTAAGTTTAAACTACATAAAACATTTTTAGTAATATCGCATCTTTACAATTGAAGTGGCTTAATCCAGAATTCTTGTTTTTTCATAAACACCAAAAATGTAATTGAAGAATTGTAATATTGTAGTTTTTCAATTTTAATAGGTTTGCGCTTGATTCTAAAGAGACAGAATGAGTACCTTGCCCTTTTCTAGACTGATAGAATACATGTTTATAAGTCGTTCAAAGTATAAAACACATTTTCTGAAATTTTTTAGTTAAACCACTTCAATTCGAAAGGCGCGATATACTAACACCATGGAGCAACATTTCAGGTTAATTGCCATACTTTATATTAACTAGACCAAAAGAGGAATACTGTGAAACTGAATTACATTTAAAATCAATAATATTTTAACAGCTGTTTAAAAATATTTAATATTTTTCACAAATTCTAAAATTAAACGCAATCTATTGATTTTATGGAGCATATACATTTAAATAAAAAATAAAAATAAAAATTAAGAAGGAGGAGACTGGATGAAGTTACATAATGGTAAAAGGACGTCTTATGAACCCGCACGGGTAGCTGCCACTAATCTGTCACATTATTGAGATCCTTTTTGTTTTTATAGCCGTTGATAAAGGTTTTCAGCGGTTACATGAGCCTGTATATACCACAAAGTTTTCATTCATGTAGTGTTTATTAACTTTCGAACTACTACGGCATATTTATAGTATCTTCGGTATGAGTACACCGTGCGTCTTACTTATTAACGCGCAGACGTTTTTTTTAAGTACCTATTATAATTTATCATACATATAGCTCATTAAGCCAAAGACGTCAATGAGGATTGTGGCTTATTTAAATTTAAATTACTATTAGGCTATTGAGTTACTATTACATTCGATTGAAAATAAACTTTAACAACTAAGCTCCACGAGATTTCATATTGTCAATCGAGTAATTTACGCAATAATTATTGTCACAACAATAGTATAGTTCTTACAATTTTCAAAATAACATATGTGTCACCGTTACAGCACACAACTGCTATTAAACAATTGGTAATAAAAAAATACTATGCACTAAACAAGTATTAAAAATAATACTGCTCATCTGTAAAAAAGGAACGCATCAAATCGGTTTTGCTTATTATTAATATTACATCTAAACATTCAGTCATTTTCATCAACTATAATATTATTTTTAATGCTATTTTTTCCATTTTTGCAATGAGGAGTTTCGTAGTCATCGTGTAAAACTACCGTTGTTGCGCTAACACTAGACGGACTTTGAGAATGAGTGACATTTGTACGATTACTATCAGCCAAGTGCTCTAACTCATGACTTTCTAAATTAGGTACACCTGAAGAAACAGAATTAACCCGAGACACTGGTTTTCGTTCCCGAGATGGAGATTCTTTTATCGAACTCCTACCGACAATGTGAAGTAACGAACAAAGGAAGAAAGTTGCATAGGTCCAACTAACCGTCATGATTAAAACTAGAAACGTACCTATTTGTGAATACGGTAGAAGATTAGATCTCAATAAAAACACACCAGCGAATCCAGAAGTTAGTGCAGCCGCAGCAGTCGGACTCGATGATGCTGATAGAGCATATTTAACACGAGCACTTTTGTTTCCTGACGCGTTTGTGTAGCTTAGGGCATAGTGAAGACTGAAATCCACAGCTAGCCCAGCCGATGTTGATATCGCTACACTTTCTAAAATATTTAACTTCCAATTATTTATTACTAGAACAGCTATTGTAACTGTTGATGAAAATATCATTGCAGTCAAAGCGCATACACTCGTTACAAAATTTAATGTAGCTGGTATCAAAACTATAAAGCCCAGAGCTGCAGATAACAGTAATGCTACAATGGTACCACTTGCTAGAGTTCTTTGTAGATCATAGAATTGAAAATCAGATAAAAACCAGCCACATTTCATTCCCGCTGGGGCGTTTTCTAATTCTGTTTGTGTCCATTTTTCGACTTCAGTGAAAAACTTATTCATTTCAGAATAGGACAGTGAATATGGAACAATACTTTCAAATTCAACAACAAGAGCAGCAATAATTGGGGGTTTGGCACTTCTTAAAAATTTTGGGCCAGCTACACCAGGCATAAAGAGTTCTCTAGGCGTTTGATACAATGATTCCATTGCCTTTATGATACAGAAATCAAAGACCTCTTTTTTGTATGGAAATTTAGATGTCTCACAACAAGGTGATCTATTTATTTTATCAATATTATCAATACATCGCCTACTCATATACATTTTAAAGCTTTCAATGAAGCAGTTTGGGAGTAAAGGACCCAAGGTCTGCTGATAAAAGGGTTGACCTTTAATTCGAGCACAAAACCCTAACAACCAAGATTGCGATTTGGGATCTGATATTGAAAAATTTTCATCAAACACAAGGTGTCCCTTTGAAGCAGGATCCATATGATTTCCATTGTCAATAGCTTTTACACCCCATACCCACCTTAAAGGCATTTTAGTGCCGGTGCCCAGATCTTTGCTTAATCTTTCAAATAGAAATTTATCTCTATACTGCATTTCATATTGTTCAAAAGGATGAGAAGTTTGGAAAAGTTGAAATTGTTTCGAATCTGGCAAGTGTAGGCCCGGAGAGTAAAACACCACCACCAAACTAATAAATCCTAAAGCGCCCATGACCACTACAAACGCTATATGGAATTTTGTAACACATATTATAGTAAATCTGTTTAAAACAATTCTGATATTTTCCCACATTTCATTCACATTCTTGTGGACCAAATCTAAAAAAGTTTTTTTCCTTGCATACAATTTAACATCTACAATGAATACTGATATAGGCAACCAAGTCATCATGAGAACAAAGTTGACTAGAACTGCTGTTCCGGCAAATACACTGAAACAGTTTATGGCAGGAATATAACTTACATATGATGCATAAAATGCAACTGCAGTAGTCAAGGTTGTGATAAAAATAGTAACTATAGAATGTCTCATAGTTTCTTCTAGAATTTGGACTAAAATAGTCTCACCAGCACTGGAAATATTGATATCTAGCACACCATTTTCTTGATAGACCACATTATCTTTGATAAGTTGCTTTCCAATCATTTTCCATATCTTAACATAAATAAATGCATCATCAGCACCAATACCTAATACAATTACTATTACTAACAAATTCATGAAGGGAAAAAAATGCAAATTAAACACATATACATAGAAGAAGTATGCTATACCCAAAGAAAATGTTATGGCGGCAAACAGAAATAGCGTGAGAATTAATGATCTTGTATATATCCACACACATGCAAACACAAAAATGCCACCTAATGCTATCAACCAAGTATCCTCAATGATCCAAATATCAAAAAGAGCATTTTTCAAACCAAAATCAATAGCTGGTATAACAAGATTGTCATATGACATATTTGAGTTTTCCAGTTTCTTATAATATGGCAATACAGTATCACTTCTTGGAAGTGGCAAAAACAGCATTGTATTCTTTACAAACTTTTGTGCATTATTCAATGGTGAAAATGCTTCTGAATCTATAAGATAAAATAACAAATTATAGACTGCGTTGTGCTGAGTACAGTATTTCGGAACATTACAGTGATCTAAATCACAAGCAGCCATCAATGTAAAATTATGAAAATATCCTGCACATTTCTTCAAAATAGTTACAGCTTTTTTTACATCTTCCTTGTTTAAGTTGACACAGGAATCCTTTCCAGATATTAAAGCAATATAATTTGGGAGACTCCATACAGGACAGCAAATATCTTCAGAGTGTGTTGTCCTCTGACATAATTCATAATATTCATACCCACCTAATTCAACCAGATATGACTGAAATTTACACAATCTCTCAACATTCTTGTATGACAATAAACTCGAATTATCTGTGTTGGTAATAACTAAGTGAGCATAATCTGATATTGGTGGACCACACGTTCCAGAAGCGTAATTAAGATTGATGGGCTTGTCAGCTATCCTCTGCATATTTTTCAAAGACAACCACTGTTTTCTGGAATGGTCTTTGAGTAGTACAGCATGTTCATCTTCATTTGTTACATTTATTCCAAAACCCCAATGTACATGTCCATCAGAAATGTTTAATTCACTATAATCAGACCAAGTTTTTTCTAATCCTGTGATATTCAGGACCATTTTGTTTTTCTTGTTTCGATCCTTCTTTTTTGGCCTTCTGCGTCCTGATCTAGATCTGTCTTGGTGAGTCTTGTTGTAGTAAGTTCGGTTCATCCTGATTTGATCTTCAATTTCTTTAGGGTTCACTGCAAGACGTTTGGACGGCCTCGTTTCGTCATTCAGATTTTCCCAAGCAATGAAGCGATGTGCTAACGTCGTACCCCGGGTTTCAAATCCGACTATGGGATCAGAAAATGAGGGTAGCTCGTGTAGAATTAGCGGGATCACAGTAAGTACGATGGACAAAATACTTACAGTAAAAAGAACGAGGTAAGAATGACGAACAATAAACCTGGAATAAGCGGCCAACATCTCGAACTGCATATTATTCGAGTTTCAATCCATTTTCTCACGATAAAGCATTAATTTTTTCGGCATTTTAACTTATGCAAATGCATGTACAATATTCAAATGGGTTTACATTTTGCAAAAAAATAAAAAAGTAGAATTTCACGAAATCACTAAACAAATCGTAAATAATGTAGGATTCCTTGTCTCTAATCTATTTCTGATTGTTAAATGTCATTGTTGTCACTTGTCAAAAATAGTAGTTTTATTTTTCCAACTGAAAAGGCAAAGGTATTACCATAAAGGTAAATACCATAAAGCATAATCTTTTATATATCGACGCTTGAAAGGCAAACGTGACTAAGCGACAATAACCGCTTTGTACATAGATGATAGGCAATAACCATATTCGATGCGCAAAAAAAAATATTTCTAGGTCTATTAAAATCATTTCAATCCTACAGCTACTAGCTAGATTCTACTACAGCTAGATTCGTTAAAATAAATTTTGTTTTCAGGTATTTCAACTTTATAATTATAAAGTTCACGCATTGTCGCTTAATCACGTTTGCCTTTCAAGCGTCGATATATATACATGTCGTGGATAACGACTTTTAGTAAAAGACGGTGGTTTTGATTATTATTTTAAATGATGAGATGTTGTTTTGATAAATATCACAAAATGAAGGGTAGACTACGTAACGCCACAGTATAAAATGGCGGTACGTGGACAGAGTCGTGGCATTCCGTGTCAGACAGTCATTCCGTCCGTCTCAGTCAGTCGGTCTGTCGGTANTCCGTGTCAGACAGTCATTCCGTCCGTCTCAGTCAGTCGGTCTGTCGGTATGTGCAACGAAACTGTCGGTTTATCCTGTCATTGTGAAAGTTGTGTGTGTTGAGTTTCAATAATTGTTATTCAAAAAGTTTTATTAACTAAACTGAGTTCAATCGAATTCGAGTGATGACGAACCTACCGCTCAGCCATCCCTGACGTGTGCTGACATACATATATTTTTTTTTTAAATGAAAAATGATAATTTGAAATGAAATGAAATTGATTAATATGAAACATGGCATGAAATGAGATGATATGAGATATAATATAATCTCAGTAAAATGGTGGTCATTTAATGAAACTTTTTCAGTTCACTTTTTCTAGGATCTTTCACAGATATTAAACAGTTAATAAACCACCGTTATTACACATTTAAACATGAAGAAACACTAAATAGACAAAATAAAACAAATCACACAGTTTCACTCTTCGCGTTCCCGCCAAAAATGTCATTAATTCATTAATGTCACTTTTTCAGTGGTAATTCTATTTTTCCGACTAGAGGGGCAAAGACATCACAACGTACAGCCCACTCTTTTGTTACTTTTTCAGTGGTAATTCCATTTTTCCGACTAAAGAGGCAAATATATCACAACGTATAGCCCACTCTTTTGTTATTTTTGTTTTATGAAAAATGATAAGGAGCGAAATGAATTAAAGTTGATTATTTTGAGACATTAATCAATTGAAATGAAATTCAATGAAATGAGATTGTATAGGATGATAATAATATATAGTCTCAATAAAATGTTCGTTTTTTTTCAAGCACATCCCGAAAAGAAACGTCCAGCAGCTTTGTTTCATTTTCTCCGTGCATTTTTACAGAAGTTAAAAACCTAATAAACGACCGTTATTACAAATTTAAGCCCGAAGAGACATTAAACATTAGTGCAGGTGTTAATGGGGCACAAGCTTTCAAAACCTCTTCTTCTTCTTTTCATCAGTCCACAGACGTCCACTGCCATAGAACATAGGCCTCCCCCAAAACTTCTACGGGGATACAATTTGGCTCACTCAACTTATGAACTTCCAGGAGCCAGAGCTCACGCCTGACTGCAGTGACTGCACACTGTGTGAAACGGCCAGCAAGAAATTATTACACCAGGAGTTGTTCGTTGGTGTGGCTCTTCTGTCCCCCTAGTCGACTTTAACGCGAAGAGCTTGTTGGAGTTTGAATATGTAAGCAGTGGCAGGCAACACTTGACACATGTAAGGTTACATATTTCGAATATTGGAATACTTATTTAAATGTTTAAAACAGATATTTGTCTTCTCTTGAGTGATGACAATGACTTCTCATCTAAATACGGGCAGTGCAACATCGTAGGGTTTTTATAAAAATAAAATATTGTAATGGTGTAATAGTGTACAAAGTATTTGCAATATAATTATATTAATCATGAAGCTAGAGTGTTTTTAAATAGTCCCTCACCTACAGAACCCAATCCCCTCAAATTTAACCGTCCAACAGAGCTAAATCAGAAAGTCAGCCTTCTCTTTCGTACTATGGACCAGACTCTTGTGGCGTTTATGAACGCACATTTTTATGATGCGTAAGCCGGAACACACGAGATGTGGGAAAAAGAATAAAGTATGTGACACGGGACCTTTTTACCGCCAAATATTTATAACGTAAAAAATAATTTATAATGTGTTTAATAACTAATGTAATATAATTACATAGAATTGTTTATGCCGCTAAAACAATAAAATTTATATTGTTTCAACTGTGGTGTTAATTATATAAAACACGACTTTACGGCGAAATAAAGAAGGGACTCTATATGAGCTCCCTCACTCTCATTAACTGACACAGTGGTAGGAAACTGACAAAAGTCTACTTCTGCAACGTGCGACCAAAATACACCGCTTTCCTAAGGATAGCTCTTCAGTCGCTCGCTAATGCTGGCTGTATTCTAGCTTCGACATAGCCATAGCCCTCTTGTAGGCCATAGAAGCGGCGTTAAATTTCCACGTTGTCTCTGAGACATGGGGATGAATGGGAATGACACTTTTAGGAAAATAATGACTAACATAATTAAATTAATATCAAACGACCAATTTAGTTAAAAAATTATGTAGTTTTCAGATATTTGTATTTTTAACAAATTGACAAATTTATTTTTTAACAAAAATCAATTTTGTCACGAGGATAGATTTTACGACAATGGCAACATTTTCGTTGTCTCTGACATCTTGTGATCACAAGACCTCTCCGTTTTGAGTTTTCTTGTCAAGGCAAAAATCGGGCGAAAAAAGGCCGTCCCTTTCGGGATTAACGGGTAAAAACAGCACCAAATACCTTAACCAAAATCTCAAGATGAGATACTTCTTAAGTTACTTATTCGTGCTCCTGGTGGGACTTGCAATCCCGATATTTTCGCTGTACTACGTCCTCAATGGAAAGGGTGAGCAGATAAGTTTGGGATGGTTCTTGGAGAACACTTCCCCGTATATGTGGGGTACCCTCGGAATCGCCTTTTCCGTTGCCCTGTCCGTTGTCGGAGCAGCCATGGGCATCCACACTACTGGTGTCAGCATAGTGGGAGGAGGTGTCAAAGCACCTAGAATCAAGACTAAGAATTTGATCTCCGTCATCTTCTGCGAGGCCGTCGCCATTTACGGTTTGATCACTGCTATCGTGCTCTCTGGTATGCTGGAGAAATATTCTGAACCATTTACTAGTGTGTCCGTCAAGCAGCAGAACTGGATGGCAGGATACGTGATGTTCGGCGCTGGACTCGCTGTTGGCTTGGTGAATCTATTCTGTGGAATTGCTGTTGGTATCGTGGGCTCTGGTGCTGCTCTAGCGGATGCTGCCAACGCTGCCTTGTTCGTCAAGATCCTCATCGTTGAGATTTTTGGATCTGCCATTGGTCTTTTTGGCCTTATTGTTGGCATTTATATGACATCAAAAGTAAAAATGGGCAACCAGTAACTTAAGAAAAGAAAATACTTGAAAACAAGTGTAAGTATAATTGTGATTGTTGCTTATTTAGAAATTAGTGCATGTATTGACTAGTATGTGGTTTTGATTCACAACTCTACCATCATCTTGATTTGTACCGGCCTGTTTTGAAAGATAATTATAACTTAAGGGAATAAAACTTGTTTTTATTTTTAATACCTAACTTTATTTTGGCTTAGTAACTACTTTCATATAGATCTTACATTGTAAGTAATGTAAATTGATTCTATTAGTCAAGTATGTAATCTATGCTGCAGCATTAATATCATTTTAAACCCATAGATCCCATATTATATCTTATTGGTAAGATATGATGAGCTAATGGTTAATAAAAATACTTCATTAAATAGTCCCGTATGAACTATTGTGATTTTCACATTTCATGAGTTTCTGAATTTCAGGCCCGTTGCAAACACTGGTTGTAACCATGACCTCTTGGTGATTAATAACATTATTTATAACATTAATAGTAAATGTAAAAAAATAAAATAAAATAATTTTATGAAAAAGTTTACGTACAATTAACTTTATTGGAAATTCTTCTTCATTTTGGAAATTATTGGATTTGTATGTATAAATTTTAAATGCCGTTACTCAAGTTAAATTTAGCTGTTGGTCAAATTTTTTCAAAATTATAATAATATTATAATTAATATTACATATACTATAAAAATATAATACAATGCCAAAGTACAAAAAAAAATGTTTAAAAAACTAAACACATTTAAAAGACCCAACCTAAGATTTTCTTAGATGGTAATAAACTAGCATTCTTTTTAAAAGATGAGTCCCATGGATGTTTTTAACCATCAACCTCTAAACAACTCTGATCATAAGATAACAACTTCTAATACTTTCTTATTAGAATCTTTAATTGAAATTATTGAATCAAGATATGCTATTTTATTATTGTGAATTTTCCGCCGAATGTACTGCTCTTGACACTCATAGACATTGCATATTGATATATAACTATAATAGTTATAAATCAATATTATATTTATATAGTTAGCTATATCTCTATTCAGATAGTTAAATCATCTGAATGCAATGTCTATTTGAAGGATAAGAGTTATCTTATTAGAATGCATTGCAGCAGAATTGGGTACCACAATGATAGTGACTTGAGTAGGTTCATGAAATCACTGAAGTGTGGAAATAAAGTAAAGGTACAACTGAAACAGGCACAGCAAGAGAAATTTAGGCATTCTTATGAACAATTCTTAAATATAAGATCCTGTACCTTGAAGATAACATCTTGAAGTTGCAGAGCTTTTCTTTAATCTTGTGTACCTCAGGATTTTTAATAGACTTATATTAATAAGACTACTGGTAGTAGGGCCTCTTGTGAGTCTGCGCGGGTAGGTACCACCGCTCTGCCTATTTCTACCGTGAAGCAGTAATGCGTTTCGGTTTGAAGGGTAGGGCAGCCGTTGTAACTATACTGAGATCTTAGAACTTATATCTTAAGCGCATTTACGTTGTAAATGTCTATGGGCTCCAGTAACCACTTAACACCAGGTGGGCTGTGAGCTCGTCCACCCATCAAAGCAATAAAAAAAAAAAAAAACTGCTCGTATCAAATTTACAAAGCAGCACAATCTTACTGTACTTTGTTTACTTAGTTATTTTTACTTACATTTCAGTGGCCATTCTTACCAATACTCATATTTAAAAAAAAACATACTATAATATACTGGGTGTTAGGAGACCGCTTCCGAAAACGAAGACAGACGATAGTACAATGACACCTTTGATGATGGGACGGAAAAAAATTGATCCTGATTTTTTTTTTAATTCATGTTTTTAAAACGTTTTATGAGCATTATTTACGCTCCACCATGTTAGTGCGCCTACATAAAACGATAGTTTCATAAAAATACAATACTTTACTAAAAAAAAAAACAGCAATGAAACACAAAATCAAAAATAGGTACAATATCTTGTAACCTAGCTGTCAAAATCATGTTAGAAAAATGTATGTCCTGTACGTATGTGTTCCTGGTATTTTAATCTACTTCGATAAAGCGGCACGACACGAGAACCCTCTCATCGTGGCCGCCGGTAACTACATTCCCGATCCTGCGGACAGAATGGAAATCAGTCGACGTCGCCCTAAACACGTTATCTCGGATCCTCCCGATCCACTAACGGTGCTTCTAGGTGCTTCAAGTACCGGTTACCGTTCTCGTCGAACCCGTCGCTTGCGACGAAGGGCTCGACGAGTAAATTAACTCTCAGACACAGCCCACTGAGTTTCTCGCCGGATCTTCTCAGTGGGTCGCGTTTCCGATCCGGTGCTAGATTCTGCGAAGCACGGCTCTTGCTAGGGTCCGTGTTAGCATCGTCGTCAGGTTTGAGCCCCATGAGCTCACCTACTAGTTAAGATTCCGCTGGAATAGCCTCTCTGGGCTACCAGCTTAGGTAGGAAAAAAAAAGGTATTTTAACATTAATTTACGGGTAACGTATCCCTCCTGTAATAAGATATTTATACCACATAGTTCAACTCTAACACGAAAAGAAATATTCCCTAAAACCCTTTTATAACACAGTACTTGTACAACACAATAATGAGATTTTTATTTAAAGTTATTTAGAAAATTACATATACACTACGTACACACAATGTATGAGAATAACCGAAATTTTACAGCTTATTTATAATATATAATAGCTAAAAAAACATACAGGAATAGGTGAGATGTTTCATTAAAAAAAATTACTCTCCTTGTTGTAATGATTTCTAATTTAACACGGTTTCGTGCAAGACTGGACTTTGTAGGAACGTATCTACCGTTACGTACTGTAGATAGTAGGGTTACCTGTATTGTACATGTCTTTTCAAATATTATGTCATAATCGTATCTCGTATATCGTATATCGTATCTAGTTGGGCCCCTTCAGGTATGTAACTTGTTTTCAAATGAAATTGGATTTTGGTTTTTTTAAAGACAACTTTTTTTTTTCAGTAAACAGCATTGGATCGTCCCAGCTTTATCCTCGAGACAACATTGAAAATATCAGTCCAGTGCTCAAAGAAACTTATTAACAGGTGTAAAGCTTAATTATTATTTTTTCAATATGATTGCAGTGTTGAACTTGTTTATACTTCCTGTTGTTGATGTGTTTATATCATTATTGTAAATCTATCTTTATTGTAAAGAATATCTTAGCACCATGTTGAAGAAATTAAAAAGAAATCTTGAAATTTTATTTTTTTACAGTATTTCCACTGTTCCGATTTAATGCCTGAATTATATTATAAAAATTTAACAAATCATATTCTCGATGTATATAAGATAAAGTAAAATTATAGCTGTTGTCGATTTTAAATCTTATTTGCATTTTGTGCTAAGTTTTCACGTAATGAACAGGATTGTATTGGATTGGGAGTGTTTTTTGACATCTATTTTTCAACCACTAGACATTGTGTTATATTACCATAAAACAAAAAAAGAACCAATATTTTACATGACTGCTTACAATATTATCAGATATATTGTTTAAATGAATTTGATATTTTGTATTTAGTCATTTTGTTATGAGCTTAAACATTCCATGAAACCTTTATTTCAAGTTTTGTCAAAGCTTTGATTGGTTTAAACTGAATCCTGTTGTAGACTTGTATGTACGTTCAAACGAATATTTCATTATGTAGTCACATTTTTCTAGAATACACTGATCAATGAACAACCCAAGTTGAAAAATGTGTAAGATGTTATCCTGAAAACTACGAAAACTACCTACGTGTTATCACTGTGCTTATTTTGAAAATTAGTATTAATATTTTCAATCGTCTTCTGTGAAAAAAAAATGTTTAGTCCCATTGTAACAAACTTGTAAATATTTTATTTGCTTCCCTTTACTAATTTATTGTAATTTCATATTCCTAAATAAATAAGGTTGATGTGAATGCCATAAGTTATTATATAAACGATAAAATCGATGTAATTTCGAAAATCGATGTAGCCACAATTGGCTTATAGGCACAATAACCATTAAACTTAATAAGTATTATGTCAGTCTGAAGTAGGTACAGTTTACTGATGTAAATTTAAGTTAAATATTACTTGTGCAAATGTAGATATAAATGTTGATGAATAAATAGATAAAAGTTAGTGTTGTTTTATTTAACAGACAAATAATNTAAAATCGATGTAATTTCGAAAATCGATGTAGCCACAATTGGCTTATAGGCACAATAACCATTAAACTTAATAAGTATTATGTCAGTCTGAAGTAGGTACAGTTTACTGATGTAAATTTAAGTTAAATATTACTTGTGCAAATGTAGATATAAATGTTGATGAATAAATAGATAAAAGTTAGTGTTGTTTTATTTAACAGACAAATAATTACATCAGGAACTTTATTGTGTGAAGGTACTATGTTATGCCACCGTTGTATGTAGACTAATTAAACATTTAAATTTTAATTCATTTCCTTTAAATTTTAATTCTCAAAAAAATCACATTGATATTTCAGATAAAACTGATGATCACGTATATTCGCATTCATAGGGGCCTAGTCAAATCGCAGATAACGGCTTAGGTGTACCTTCGTTGAACTGGTTTACGTTCCGTTGAACCGTATGTTCGACTGTATAAAGCCAACCAAAATAAGGATTACGATCTACTACCGAAAACGTTTGTAGAAAAAGATAGACAAAAGCTGGATCATGTGACTTCTACAAACGATAGCTGATAGTCGCACATAAACTATGATGCAGAAATTACCTTTCAAAAGTACAGCATGGTTGCACGTAACCGTTATATGGGGGTAAAGCGATCGTGTTAGCTAGAAATTACAGGCCCGAATTCAGAACGTTGCAGTTGTTATTCATTGAGTGTATCATCTATGGTTGCAGTGCTGCGGCGACCATAGATAATACATATAATGATGACCACAGCGCGTGACCGCGGCTATAGTGATTAGGGTTGTCGAAATGTCTCTTGTCACCGTCTCTCGCGGAGTCTGCGGCTTGTTGACCTAATCACCTTTGGACCTCGAGACGGGGATGCTCGCCGTTGATTTTAAGTGTCAACGGCATAACATTTTATTGCCGTGCTAGTAGATGCCCCCCTACGCTCTTCGATTATGAAATATTTTACTTTTAGATGTTGTTTAATTATTTTGGTATTTCCGATTAAGAATTGTACAACCCGCATAATTTGACTTAAATTAATAGAATCAAGACAGAACCGGGTCATTCTCGTGCAATGCTAATGTTTCGAGTGTTGAGTTTATAAAAATCTTCAATTCTTAAACAAACATGTACACACATACATATTTTGTTATTTGAAAAATAATATACAACCAAACGAGCTAAAGATGATTTATTTGAGACTGTAATCAATTGGAATGAAATTAGATGAAACAACATGAGATGAAATTCGCAGTAAAATGGTGATTATTTGCAGTTATTTCAGTGGAAATTTTTGAAGGCACCCGAGAAGCCACATTTAGCGACTTTCTCAGATGCTCAACCGTAAATTAAAACATCGTTCGTACGTTTGTACCCAAACAAACACTGAATTAACAAAATAAAATAATACACACAACTAACGCTCTTCGCGTTCCCGCCAAAAGCTCTGTCAGGTGGTTACTGAAGCCCATAAGCATCACGAGCCACGACGTGAATGACCCCGCCCATCTAACACAGACATGTCGAAGTCTGCATTGTTTCACCTTGCGATTCCATCAACAATTATGCAAATTTAAATGTAGCGAGTTTTCATTTAATTATAGTCCAAGATCTTACTCCTTCACTGTTGAAGTTGCTTTTGAATTTGTGAACGTCTTAGGTACGTATTATTATACACAAATTGGTACCCACCTGCCTGGGACTTTATATCCGTGATTGAGCATCTCTCTATATGCTGGGCACTTTAAGCTTAAGGCTACGATGAAATGTAAAAGTTTCCATTTTAGGGGGTACAATAAAGAATGCAATAATTATTTTGCAAATTTATTTATAAAACAAATTTGTACCACAATTAAAGGCTTGTAAAATTTACGTACAAAATCAACGCTGACTACACGCTTTACTAGACACAAATATAATTCTTGGAAAGTGGAATGTAATGATAGATTCAATTAATTGTGAAAAACTTAATCTACCGCGCTTAATTGGTACCTATGAGCTATCAGTTTCTTCAATCGGTAATTTGACTGTTACACGAAAATCACTACAAATTGTTCATAATAGTTTGTTAATCCCAAAATTTTAGGATCTACTAAAATGCAGCAGAGCAAAATTTATAAGGGCCGGCTCGAGACGCTAGTCAAACTTAGGTACCTACTTAGTTTGTTACGTAGTACATTCCTGTCACGTGACATGACAGCGTTCCATTGAATTTTGAATTTTTTCATAAAATATCATTCATTTAAATGAAGTAGGTAAAGGAATCCTGCTTGGTTTTAACACGAAACCACGACGAGACATTCATTACCTACTGTCTATTACAAAGTTAAAATATGTTAAGTTTACCTACACTTGTGCTGTTATTTTGTAAAGTCGTATCAAGAAGGTACAGGACGTGAGTAACAAAATCTTTTTGCATTTTTTTTTTGGATAAGCGAAGAAAGTACGTTTCGTTTATTCTAATAATTGAAAAAACAGAAATATAATGCACGCATGTCGCGGCTTATTCTCATTTTGTATTAAAAGTATTCACCACAGAGCGGTTATTCTACTTTGGTTACAACTGAATACAAATAATTTATCTATATTATTTTACTACATACATACATCATAATTGTACTTAAAAATTCAATAAAAATAAGTATGGCAATCTCTACTGAATACCTAATAAAGCTTGTTTTTAACATCTTAGCGTGAATTTTTGTTCACTACATTAATCCGTAAAAATCTATTTATTTACAAAATAGGTGGACTCTTCGTGTTAAAACGCTCAAAATGCACACAACACTATTTACATAAACCGCAAGACAACTGAATTAGCTAAATCTTATGACTACTTAGATAATTTTTAATCTTTAATTGAGTATTTTATAATTTGAGACTTAATTAGCAAAATAACCCAGAATAGAGTGTATGGTTATATTAGATTTATTAAAGAGTATCTTAAATTGAATCTATTTATTAAATATATTGCGATACATGTCAGTGCAGCTACTTGCTCAGTTCGCGCCCTAGTTCATGAATGATGGTCACCAATTACGATAACCCCAGGTATCGCATACTACCTTTGATAGCAATTAAGTCAAAAATATGTTTTTCGAATTAAATTTTCGAATCATTTTAGAATTTGATTCGAATCCTAAACCCCAGCAGAGGGTAATAGGAAAGAAAGAAGAAGAAAAATTTTTTATTAAAATGTTTAGAGTTTCATGGCTTCTAAAAAAATATTGTCATTTCAATGTAATATGTTTTTTTTTATAATTCCTTTAATTACACATATATTCGTAGTACGACAGTTTTAAATAATTAGTTTAAGTTTTTTAAGTTGTAAATTTGGCGTAAACAAAACTTGATTATTCTTTTCTATACTTTAAAACGTAAATAATTCAATTCCGTATGTACCTATTTAATTCAGTTTTACATCATATTGTGATATACATATTAATAAAATGATGCAATAACTCTAATTCTGATCTAAAGAGTACGAAAATAGATTCTACATATTTAATTCAATCCATAGCCTATTTGATATTTAAAACTAAATATTTATTAAAGCTAGCGATTTTTGAGGTTGCCAACGACACTAATCATTCAACATAGTTGGAATATTACGTAGGATAACTTGTTCGTTGAAAACCCGGTACACGCACGTAATGAAAATTGCTAAAGCTATTTCTAAGATTTTCTAGTGCCGATTAGTATGAGCTTCGACAGATCGAATGGTATTCTAGAATACGAAAGTTCACACAAGTAAATTTTAGTGGATCAACTTGGGATCAACTATTAAAACGAAAGCGGTTTTATTTGACTTTCGTTAAATTAAAGAAACAAAAGTCGATTCAAGTTCTTCACTTGTTCAAGCCTTTTGTTGAGAGCGATTTGACACATCAGAACCTATCGTGTAACTGATTTCGTCAATAAGTTAACCTACAAAATTTTCTTAGAAGTTTTTCTTATAACATTAATAAGTCGTTTCAAAATGGAGTTTCTTTCATGGATACTTCTTTTGACATTCATCTTTTTTTAAATAGATAAACAAGTTTTCTTTCAACATTAATATGCACGCGCTAAATTGTTCACTATCCCGCCTTCTTGGTTAGCACCGTTATATTAATTCCACCTTCGGAATTCCGCGCTACGGATTCATTCGGTACAAATAAATATTGTTTGCGTAAATTGATCAACTAAAATTTAATGGTGCGAATTAAGCGTTACTCTTGACATATTTGAAAAACGTTGACATTGTTTTTTTTTACTACTAAATACTGATTTTGGTTTAAGCACAAAAAATGTAAACTTAGTCCTAAATTTAAGAAAGCAGACTGAAGTCATTTGTAAATACTACGACTATTGTCTATGAGTAAGAAAAATACGTCGATACACACAATTTAAATTATGGCAGTGGGAATTGATCGTTGCAGTCTTCGTTAAATGAAAGTATTATTTATATTTCATTGAGATTCATTGGAAAACTTTTTCTATCTTCACACGTTATACTCTTGTTTCGGCGTCGTCTTCAGTAGTAGATTTCCTGTCGAATATTATATTATTAGCATGATCAAAAATATTATATAATTTTTTTATTAATATGTAATATTATACTTAATCATCAGGCAACCGACTAACTCTTCTTCTTTTCTAAAACCACATAATATAATTGCGGTCTGGATTTAGTTTATAGAATACACAAAAATACGTTTAATTAACATTGGCTTTTGACATTCTTATATACTATTCCTGGCTAACTAACCTAACAAAAACAATAGATAACTGATAGTATCCAAGAAAGACATTCTAGTTGATAACACGCTAGTTCAATATAATAGGCCATTAACACATCTAAGATCTTGCTTTGTCGTTTCCTCTAAAATAATATACTAACCCAAGTATACTGTATTGACCACACAGTAAGCTCTTTCAAGATTAAAGTAAGGAGAAGGGAAGTAATAAAAACATTGGAAGTACACAACAACAGAACAAGGGAAAGAAAAGTGCTTTTTCACTTGAAATGTTTTGATGAGAAAGCATTTTTGAACAAGATTAATTTTCTTGTGTAATATCAGCTAAGCTTTCATATTGTAAATAGTCATTAACGTAGATATAATAAAATCCTCTAGAAAAAAGACTGCGAAAGGTTGTAGATGTTCCATTAAAGTATAATTTATTTATTTATTGTTATTTCTAAATATATACATCAAATTAATAGTAACAATAAAAGTACTGTAAAAAGTTAATTACCTCATCCCTATGGAGATTGATGAATGCGGCAACACCACCAGTTAGAAAAGCAAAAGATGATTATTATTAGTTTTGTTCATACAACCGCCACCATCTATTGAAATTAATCCTTATTACATAGTTATAATAAAAATAAAAATAATATTATTAGTGGTAAAGTGTAATGAGTTAAAGGTAAATTTAATAGTGTTGTGAATACGTGTCGACACCGAGCCATAGGGCCGTACCCACTTTTTCATAAACTGTTCAAACACCGATTCGCATGTAGCTTCTGTATTTTTTTGGGGATTCTATTTGCAGGTATATTATATAAATGAAACCTATACTAAAGAAACTCTCACAAATCCATAATTAGTAACAGATCATTAAAAGTAGTCAGTAATACTTAGTATTAATAGTTTGTCACCGTTTAGTGTCATTTCCGTTTCACTACATTTCAGATATTAACGGTGTCCAAGTTTTAACTATAAAAAAAAGTTTAAATTTTCAAAAGTTTCAATCATAAATATCGTATTGCGTGCCTTGAGAAATGTCTAGTTTTTTTATACTTTCCTTTATGCACTGGTAACATATAACTAGGGGTCGGAGTAGGTAGATTGATTTAAGATCGTTGACGTCAAACGAGAGAGGATAATATGGATATGCCCCCAAAATACCGGAACTTCATATTTATTGTGATATTTGTTCCGGAATTTTGAAATTAGCATGAATCTGTGTTTAAGGTGAAAAACGTATTAACAATATTAATCTATGCTACCAGTGCTAGCTAATGGTGAAAGAAATCAGTATTTTATTTTATACAAAAACACCTTGGAATAGTTACACCGTATTTTGTCCCTTTCTGTTGAATTAGAAATGACGCTTGTCAGTATGAGACAAAACTTAGACAGAGCTTTTTGTTACTTTATCTCATAAATATAGAAATTGTATCCGATGAGGATTAAAAATATTTTTCTTCAATTTAAAAAAAATAATCATTATGGATAAAATGGCATGTGGGTATTATAATATCTTGACGCAAGTATATAAAATCAATCTACCTATACTCCGACCACTCCATATCACTGACTAATTTTAGTAAAAAAATGGTTTTGAATAAAAAAGTACGTCAAACCACAAGATTTTTAATCAGCAAAGTAAATTTATAGATAATATAGAAGAGGTATTAAGATTGCATATAATTATGTGGTCACAATTTCTAATCACCTAAATGATTTAATAATGACAATACACGTGTGATTCATGAATGTAGGGTTTGTAGAGACTCGATTAAATGATTAATTATGACTTAATGATCCCATTGTAATTTTTCCATAGATATAGGTTTTAGATTCGGCAACAGATCTTACGACCGTTTGATTGCCTGTAGCCAAAACTCAACCCAGAGTACAATAACATTTTGCACACTGCGTATTATTATCCTTTTTAAACATGCGTACATATATTTTGTTATTGTACACATAAAAATAATTTCTTTCTATTGAACACTAAAAACAATATTGTGCTACACTAATCTCTTATTTTCAAGTCAGATTTATTTTGATACTAGTTTTTAAATCGAATACTTACTCGCTTGTTTCCCCCATGCTTGCCAGTGGCGCCCCCATCTGCTGCGGTGCTTCCCCTAAACAACAACATTGAATGATAACGAAATTGTGAATTAAGTACTATTAAATTACTCGATTGAATATTAAGGCAGTATTGTAGGCACATCTAGATTTTATTTCTTAACGTAAATCGACAGACGTGTTTACTGCTAGTGAATTTAGCGGTTAGCATCTTTCAATGCGGCAATATGTACCTATAATCATAGCATTAAAGTCGCTTTTGCTTTGTCGAAGAAATAACTAAAACTGTGATAGAAAATCCGATGTGATAGAAATCTATTCCGTACGGAAGGAATTTCTGAAATACACCACAAAGAGGGTATATTTACTGGTCCCACGAGTAGGTTCCACCAACCTTTCTATTTGTGCCGAGAATCAGTAATGCGTATTGGTTCGAAGGGCAGGGCAGTCGACTTAGACCTCATGCCTCAAGGTGAGTGACGGCATTTATGTGGTTGATGTCCACGGGCCCCATTGACCACCTAACGGCAGGTGGGTCGTGGCCAAACCTTTCAGACCGACTGCTCCGCGGCAGGACTGCTGTACCTACCCGTGCAGCTTTACAAGAAGCCCTTCCATCGTTGACCTATTCACTTTCTGCAGTAATGTCCTTACCATTTTATCTACGTCGCTGTGCTAAATTCTCATTATGAATAGTGATAGTTTTGAATCTATTTCACTTTATGTGTCCTCTAAAGAAATCCGAATGGATCGAGGGAGCCCTTAGTGTTACCTAAAGGGGCCTCACCATGCCCCAAGGTTTATTAGCGACGGTGACCTTCCACCGTCAGGCCGTATGCACTCATCTGTCGTCAAAAATAAATATCTCTAATTACCATTTAGCACTAACATTAGTTACTCGTTAGCAGTACTTAGCTCTTTCAAGCTAAAAAAAAGGTAAATGAATTTAGAACGTTTACCTGTATGTTGGATCTCACTACGCGTGCGAGGAGACTGACTCAAGCCACGCAAAGTTGCGTGATCTTCCTCGGCTACAAGCAATGCGAAACAAAATTTAACAAGCTTTCCACAACAAGCAAAAGGTGTCTTTGAAAATAATAATAAAAAAAAAACTCACTCGCAAATACTCAGAACATTAATATAATAATATATAAATATAATAATTTATCAAATTAAGTTATATGTATATATGAGGCCGTCAGCGCAAAAGTGGCCTAACCCACATTTTTTTATATTCAAGCTTATATGTATCATCATCATCATCATTCTTTCCTATTACCCTCTGCTGGGGTGTAGGGCTCGACTCAAATTTTTCCATTTATATCGGTCTTGGGCAGTCTGTTCTAGCTCCTTCCACGTCATGCCCAAGAACCCTAGCTCCTGCTCCACCGAGCGACGCCAAGTTGTTCTGGGGCGGCCTCTCTTCCTTTTGCCAGACACTTTCCAGGTCAGTGCTCTCTTTGATAGGTGGGTAGCTTATTATTACATGTATATTGTAATTTATTTAAAATATAATAAATTTTGATGCAAAACCGGCCTATCTATAGTTTCACCGATAGATATCAATATCAGATAGCTTTGTAAATATTATTTTTGCGCGTATTGTTTTTTGCCTACTCAAATTCAAATGTATCCATGCTAACTATGGTAAGCCCACTTTTGCGCTGACGCCCTTAAATATTAGCTTGTCATTTTGCAGCTAAGAGTGTAAATAAGTTCTTCAATAGGCTTGGGTAATAATAAAGAACTAAGCTTTTTTTGTTGTCTTAACAAAATCACACAAGCCGTGAAAGCTGGCCACACTAAGGGCTGATTTGTACAAAAAAAGTTTCTCGAATACAACGTACAAACTGAGCCGCGCTGTACTACTCTACACTTCGCAAATGCCTTCCACTAGTTCTGATAGGAAACGGCAATGCAAGCTAGAGTGTTTTTTAAAGATTAACGTCCCCCTCAATTGATGTGGTGGTAATAATTGTCAAGCAAATTTTTATTAAAGACAAATTTAAGTATTCATATTAAATGAAAACATAGATTCGTAACGTCTTTGACGGAGCACCACACTTTAGCATAGACGTTTGGTCATATGCTGTGACGCCACATAATAGTGAATCATTTTTTTTAACTAACCGTTCTAGTATCGAAATTTTGTAATAAAAATTTAACAGTAATCTTTCATCATACATTTATAAAGAACCTTATTAATATGACAGTTCATTATCGTTTGTTGAGAATAATATGAAGTCGATATTAGATAAAGCATAGTTACGATATTTTTCTTTGCCTTGTACCCGAGAAACTGTTTGCGTAAACCAGCCCCGATCCGTCAAATCTTACCCGTGTACGGGAACAAGTATTTGTCGTGCCCATGATGTTTTTCGGATCCCTCAGACATCCGGTCGTTGTATTCACCGTAGTGCCCATCCATTTTCCTCTGATAGTCGTTCTTCAGCATCGTAGCTATACCGGAGTCCCTGAAGTCCCTGGGCGGGTAGCCGTCGTGGTCCCTCGTCGAGACCCCAGAGTCACGGAAATCCCTCGACCCGTATACGTTCGTATCGTTCATGTATTTCGTTGGACTGTACCCGTAATCTGAAGTTCTCGACGATAGATACGTTTTGGAGCCATAGGGGTTCCCGGGCAGGCGGTACATCGTAGGGGATATCGGGTAGTTCGGATCGTATGGCATTTGCTTTTCTCGATCGATAGGTAAAACACCGTACATTAGTTCGTCTTCCATCACCCCGTACCTGATGTAAAATCGATCGGTCATTTAGCTTGGGATAATTACCATCAAACACTAGCGACACTGAAATTCCTATCGAAATACGAGGGATGGGAAAACGTATTTTTATTTAATTACATTTCTCTGAGGTAGCTGTCGTGTTTGAAGAAGGACATGCTAAAAACTAATTTATTCCAGAATTTTCTAGGGCGAGGAAACAGGGGTTATTTAAAGCATACTGTATATAGATGCAGTAGTGCTAATTATAAGATGTATTATTTCAATGGCGGATTATGATTTCGAAACTCAATACAGAACAATCTCGAAATAGTTGCCAAAGCGACGTCTTACCAACTTTAAAAATTTTGAGCCTAAATCACACGTACCTGTTGTCAAGAGGCAGTCTCGAAGCGTCGACACTAGCGACATAGGTGTCGTGTACGTTCTCCAATATCGACGGCTTGAGTCTGTGCCGGTTGAGGTACACGTCGGACGTGAGGTCCGGGTTGGGGAGCGGGTTGGGCGATGGCGTCGCGATGCCCATGTTCGCGCCCTCGTTGTCGGAGCCGGTCTCCTGCGACCATCTACCCATTTCCGGCCGGCTCTGGTCTGTGATTGAAACATTTTAACCTCGACGTTAGAGAAAAAAAACGGTGCGCGTGCAACTCGGAGCACGTGAATGAAGTGAAACTTCTTTTTCGATGTGTAGTATAATATTGTGGTTTTCTTCATTTTTCATCCTTAAATCAGATTGCTCTTGTAATAGGAAATGCTGTGTATAAGAGATGCGACATCTCCAACATTTATGTTATACATATCTTAAATTATAGATAAAAAAATCAATATATATATTTTTCTTAATATTTAATTAAAATATTGGACGCTACTCGTTGCTAACGCTCGCGCTGGCCTGTAACAGGTATACTACGCGCATGCGTTCGATTGCCACGCACTTCACTCTGTCTCTTTCTATTCTATGCTAGCGTTAAACGTTTAACGCAACCTTGTTGGGAGTCGCATTAGAAGTTTCACTTCAAAATTTACCTTCGTTATCTTTTTCTTTACTTTAACAAAAAAATATATATATATATATTTACTTTGATCAAATAATTAATTCAATTGCATTGGAATAATGGCTATTCAACTAGACCAATTGCGTCCGACACAAGATTATATCACGGACTATCAAACTGCATTAATAAAAATTGCAACAAGTCTCCATACGTTACGTACCTTCTCTCACGTGAGACGGCCATCTTGGGGCCATTGCCAAAGGAGCGCCTTCCGTTATATTTGGTAAATAGCTGTTGGCACTTCCGCTGGCGATGCGCTCTCCTATATTAAATATTAAAATAATAAAGAAAAATCCTACAAAATTTCATTAAGCTTTCATAGAGAATGTTTCGATTTGATGCAAGTTTGACTGGAAAGGACCTTGTTTATTTACTTCTAAGCTTCCAATTAGAAATGGTAGTGCAGTTGTTGTTTTTTTTGCAGTTATAAATTATAGTGTATAACATTTTGCACATTTCCTAACTTTCATCAAATGTTTGTTGATGTCTTATATAATTGTAAATAGACATGCTTTAACAAAAACCGACTTCAAATAGAAAAAAAGATATTCCAAAACAAATTAATATACACTAAAAACAATAATCATCGAAATCGAAATTGAGTTAGTGAGTTATTCTTCTATTTGTCGCGCACGTACTTAATGCAAATTTAAGACTTATATGGTTTTCTCACGGAAATTATTATCAGAACTGGACTAAGAATGGGACCACACAGAAAGCGTCAGTTTTCTAATAAAAAAAGAATCATCAAAATCGATTCACCCAGTCAAAAGTTATGAGGTAACAAACATAAAAAAAAACATACAGTCGAATTGAGAACCTCCTCCTTTTTTGAAGTCGCTTAAAAACAGAACATATTCGATTTGTATAGAGTTGTGGGTAGTTTAAATTAGCAGTACTGTCTGTCCGTTGAAGGTCGTGGGGACGCGCCGAAAGCGGACAGCGGAGTGTTTACTGGTGGTAGGATCTCTTGTGGGTCCGCACGGGTAGATATCACCACCCTGCCTATTTCTGCCGTGAAGTAGTAATGCGGTTCGAAGGGTGGGGTAGCCATTGTAACTACACTGAGACTGAGACTTTAGATCTTATATCTCAAGGTGGGTGGCGGTATTTACTTTGTAGATATCTATGGGCTCCAGACCACCCATTTATGCAATAATAGAAAAAACCCGTTGTTGTCACGAGCATTAGGAGAGAACCTATATCCATCCACTGATGATGACGAGACGGGCAAACTTTTTTATATCGACCTGGTTGGTTCACAGTGCAGACGTGATCGACGTGGTATAGACAAAATTATATATCGGACAACGAATCGCAATAAACGTGCCCTCTATACGTAACACTATAAACATTTTCATATTTATCTGAAGGTGATAACATATTGTGTGTGGTGGTATTCATTTTCTGCTCTGGTAGCCATTCGCGCCTAGGCAAATGATTTTTTTTTAATCGAAATACTGACTGTTGGCAGAGGGGGGGTGGCTGGATCTCCTGGTGGAGGTGTCGTCGTCGTCTGACGAGTGGCTGGAGGCGAGTTCGAGGCTCCGCGCGCTGCCTTCGCTCTCACTGTCGCTCCCCTCCGTGCCCTCCCCGCGCTCCCCCCGCTCCGTACCCCTCTCCGACCTCTCCGACTTGCGCCGACGTCGCTCATCTAGCACATATTGTGATATTAATTTTCATGATTCTGAGTTCTTACTCTAATTGCGAGGTAGCAAGGTACTATTAAAGTACGTCAGCTTACGTCTGCAGGATAGGATCTCTTGTGAGTCCGCACGGGTAGGTACCACCACCCCGCCTATTTCTGCTGTGAAGCAGTAATGCGTTTCGGTTTGAAGGGCGGCGCAGCCGTTGTAACTATATTGAGACCTTAGAACTTATATCTCAAGGTGGGTGGAGCATTTAAGTTGTAGATGTCTGTGTACTCCAGTAACCTTTTAACACCAGGTGAGCTCGTCCACTCAACTAAGTATTAAAAACAAAAAAATACCTTTTCAAATACTTTAACATACATTGCTGTCTGCGAAAGTAATTAACTTTAATAGATTAAGTTGAAAATCAAGTACCGTCTTTTCTGGTGTGTAACGAGGAGTCGAATCCCCGGAGGTAGGCCGGCATGTCACTCGCGCTCGTGTTGTAGTTCGACGTCGAGGTGCTGGTGTGACGTAGCTGTCCATCGCTGCGGCTACGAGAACGAAAAGTTAAAACACTCTAACATAGCGTTCGATGTAATGCTACAAAAGCTAAGGCGTGTAGGGTGTCGCAGCGAGATTGGGAAATGTGTGGACATATCGCCCCTTTAGAATTGAAGTGGCTTAAATTAAAAATTTAAGAAAATGAGTTTTTACTTTAAACGACTTATAAACATGTATTCTATCTTAAATAATTAAATAAAAAAATTTAATTTAATTTTTAGCCTTTGTAGGCTAGGACAAAGTGAACTATTCGTCTCTTTTAAATCAAGTGCTGTAAGGCTTGATGTATTAAAATCGAAATAGAAAAATTACAATTCTTAATATTAACTAGACTACTACACTTCTTATAATAAACTTTTTTACGTTTACCAAGAAAAAAGAATTTTAGATTAGGACCCTTCAATTCTGAAGGTGTGATACACTCTGTAGCTGACATAGGATAGAAGATGTTTTTTAAAACCCAAATCACACAAAGGACTTTTTACAATAAAATTTGACCAGTTATTAGAGATAGTAAGTACCACGTTAGGACGAATAATACCTATACAATGCCTATCACAACTATAATGTATTCGAACGATCGGAACAATAGAAAGTTCTACTCTAGCTAAATTCTACAATAGTAGCAGGAGTATGATTAGTTTTTTTTTTAAAGTACGGAGTAAATTACCTGTATGGACTAGAACTAGTTTTCGTGGTGGATCTAGATGTCGTGGAAGACGCTGAAATGCCAATGTTCCGCATCTGCCGACCTGGCTCCGTGCTGCTGTGGTAAGCCAATGACGATCTGACAAATAATAAAGTTATATTAAGTCAAACAACATATTTATTCATACTTTTTTTTTAAGAACGCAATAAAGCGTCGTTTTTTTAATACGCTTTTATTAGCTTCAGACGTATGTTAGTATGTAATGGAATCTTTGAATATGATTTTGACCCCATTCAAAACGTCGGATTAACTCGAAATTTGGTATACTTATTAAGGACCGATGACAATTCAATATAAAAAAAAAATTTAAAAGAAAAATAGTTGAAATCATCTAAAAAAAGAAAATTAAATAATAGTTTAAAAAAACTAAAAAAATACGCTTTTATAGAAAATCCCACTAAAAAATAGAAAATAAATCTTAATAACTTTGAATTACAAATAGTGTAAGAAAAAATGATTTTATTGTAAAAAAAGCGTGGGGTGCATGGTATCAGTAGTTATAAATATTTTATGAACAGATATGAGTAGAAGGGTTATTTTGATAATATCCTGAAAAGCACCCCACGCTTTTTTTTACAATAAAATCATTGTTTCTTACACTATTTTTAATTTAAATTTATTAAGATTTCTTTTCAATTTTTTAGTGGGATTTTCTATAGAAGCGTATTTTTTTGTTTTTTTAAACTATTATTTATTTTAAATTATATTGACTATAAAAAAGTTTTGTTTTTTTAATCTAACATTAGCAGTGTAAGTCTATTAAGCGTATTTGCATCGTGGATATTTGCAATTACCTGTTCACTTGTGAGAGGTTATGGGCACTGCTGCTGATTATGACAGACGTATCGGCTAAAGGCACTTTCTTCCCCATGCACCTTAATACCGTCCTGAAAATTAATTGGGATCAATCGTTGCATTAGCTTCAGATAATTTTGAAATTTAATTGTAAAATATCGGTAAAATCATATGCTTCTCATATCCGATAGGCATTTAGTAGTGGTAGAAAATATTCATACCGGTTCAATTAATATTTCTTTTTTTGTAGGCAGACGAGCATACGGCCCATCTGATGGTAAGTGGTCACCGTCGCTCATGGACGTCATCAATGCCAGGGGCAGAGCCAAGCCGCTGCCTACCATAAAGTACTCTCCGCAAGCCTCGTTTGAAGAAGGACATGACATAGCGCTCGGAAAATACCGTGGAGGGGAGTTCATTCCAAAGCCGGATGGTACGTGGCAAAAAAGATCTCTGGAAACGCACTGTCGATGAGCGCAGCGGTTCCAGATGATATGGATGAACTCTGCTCCGATGGCGGGAGGTGTGATGATAAAAAGGAGATGAGGGGATCATCTATACTAATATTATAAAGAGGAAAGATTTGTTTGTTTGTTTGTTTCGAATAGGCTCCGAAACTACTGGACCGATTTGAAAAATTCTTTTTCCATTAGAAGCTGACATTGTCCCTGATGAACATAGGCTACTTTTTTTTTATTTTTTTTTTATTTTTTTTTTTGGTTTCATGTGTGTTTTAATGTTTCCGAAGCGAAGCGAGGGCGGGTCGCTAGTCTCGAATAATTCCTCAGAGCATTCCCCATGGACCATACGGTATAAAACACAGAGATAACCGAATTCCCTCCGTAGACCCAGAGGTTTGTACTTATTTATAAGATAAATAACTGAATATTTGTATATCTGAATCTCTTTGACTACAGATATCCATATCGATATTTTTTTCCTACCTATGCTGATAGCCTTGAGAGGCTATTTCAGCTTCGCCCTAACATGTAGATGAGCTTACGGGGCTCAGGCCGGAGTGTGCTAACACTGCCCCTAGCAAGAGCAGTGCTTCGCAGATTCTACCACCGGATCTGAAACGCGACCCACTGAGAAGATCCGGCGAGAAACTCAGTGGGGACTGTGTCTGAATCGACTGCTTTCCAAAATCCGTTCTAGTACAAACAGTAGACGGTCTCGTTATGGCGGATACTCACCTCTTCAAGTTGTCCCGTACGCGGACGTTGAAGGCGATGTACCCGAGGGAAGCGGCCACAGCGTGGAGCAATACGGCGCCCGACAGCACGGCGCTGAGCGCGTGGCGGCGCCCCCCCGCCTCGCTACCCAGCAGCAACGCACTCGCCCAGGCCACGCACAGCAGAGGGAGACACACGATGCTGACCGCTAGCAGCATCCTACGATCAAATGTAACGTCACACGTGTCGATTTTTTTTTATTGCTTTGATGGGTGGACGAGCTCACAGCCCACCTGGTGTTAAGTGGTTACTGGAGCCCATAGACATGTACAACGTAAATGCGCCACCCACCTTGAGATGTAAGTTCTAACGTCTCAAGTATAGTCACAACGGCTGCCCCGCCTTTCAAACCGAAACGCATTACTGCTTCTCGGTAGAAATAGGCGGGGTGGTGGTACCTACCCGTCTGGACTCACAAGAAGTCCTACCCTACCCGTAAAACGAGGCTGATATCACATGTTAAAGAAATCTAACACATAAGACTTTGGATAAGTTAAAGATAAAACGTTTAGTGCAATTACAGTTATATTTAATGGCGAGTATTGAGTTATCAGTATACCTCAGGTTGCCGAATCCCGTGACGTGGTCCCTGACCGTGAAGGCCGCCCTGGTGGCTCCGGCGAGGAACACGAAGGCGGCCGCCGCGTACACTCCGGCCGGGATCACCACCCACCACACCACGGGCTCGTGGCAGCTCACCCAGCAACTGGTTTATGCGTTTCGTTATTGCGGCGGTAATTGGACACAATGACACAGATTCGTGCAGCATATTATTATTATTATTAATAATAATTGTTGGGATTTTTTACCTTTTTTCATTACGAGTATGATTTCAGAGATTCATTTTTTTTTACCAATGGATGGAGACGGTGGATACTACAACATTGATGCTACTTTGATGCGTGAAGAGAAGTTATCTTTCAAATCTATTGGTTTTTTTTTATGGACGTAACACACATTTAATTGACTAGATAGACAAAATAGGAAATTACGTGTTCATGTTAATAGTCACATCGATCGATTTTAATGATAATTTCATGTACCTACAAATTTGTTTTTACGAAAGACATGAAACGGCTACTTTTAAACATTAAAGTAAGTAATTTATCGTAAGATTAAAACTGTTTTTACGGTTTAATATCGTCTTTTTTATTGTTATTATATTATTACTGATGTTCCTTGTCTATACTAATATATAAATCTACAATGGTTTTTCCGTTATAACTACTGAACCATGCACCCGATTGACTTGAAACTTGGTATCCATGTAGAAAATACATGTACTTAATGGATAGGCTAATATTTATATGAGCATTGGACTTCCTACACCAGTTGCGGTGGCGTTAATGATGAGAATCTTTGTAGGGGTGAGAAATAATAATGTAAATTTTAAATGCCCAGCGAAGCGGATGGGTACCGCTAGTATTTTACAGTTTTCGTGGGCGCGGACGTCGAGGTCTTTAAAATAGTTTTAATTATGTCCACGACTAGCGAGAAGCGAAGAATATGCTAAGTGAGTAAGTGAGTAGGGCGTACGTACAAGAGCGCGTTCCCGTACTGGTGCGGGCGGTGCGAGGCGGCGAGCGCGAGCACGAGTGCGGGCGCGGCGTAGGCGGCGGCGAGCGGCGCGCACAGCGGCGCGTGGTTGACGTCGCGCAGCTCGCGCAGCAGCCGGCGCAGCTGCCACGCGTCGCACGCCGCCCAGCCCGCGCCGCACACCCACCAGTAGTGCAGCGACATCGCCACCACCTTGCACGCGAACTGTACCCGGAACGAACATACAGACATGCGTCGTGTGGTAATGACATTTGAACTTTCATGATACTATATAATATCATTTTGTATACGCGTAGGTCGTTTGCGAACGAAATTTGTATTTATCAACGGCCATAATTGATAGTAAGGCGTTCTGTGTCGCTCGGATAGATGCCAATGATACAGCTATGTTATTTTTTACGATCTCACGTCAATAATATCTACTATTAAGTTTTATATCTTTACATAATATTATGCATAGGATATTAAGCATATGAAGTCAGTGCGGTCGCCCCACAAAAAATCGAAATCAGATATCCTATAGGAAGGTACGCGTCACCAGTAACATTTTTTTGTCCTATAGGCAGACGGGCATACGGCCTACCTTATGGTGAGTGGTTACCGTCGCTCAAGGACGTCAGCAATGCCAGGGACAAATCCAAGCCACTGCCTACCGTATAATACTTTCCACAAGCTTCGTTTGAACAAGGACATGTAATAGCGCGCGGGTAAAACCGTGGAGGGGAGCTCATTCCAATGCTGGATGGTACGTGGCAAAAAAGATCTCTGGAAATGCACTGCGGATGAACGCAGTGGCTCCAGGATGTATGGATGAACTGCACTCCGGTGGCGGGCGGTGCGACGGTAAAAACGTGATGATGGTATTATCTCAAACAATTCCTCAGCGACATGTTTAAAGATAAAGACAAACATTACATGTTTCTAATCAATTATTTATTTTGTATGCAGTAAAACCTACGGCCCACCAGATGGTATTGGACTCTCATCTAGTAGAGAATAATTAACAAATAAATTAACTCAAAGTGAAGAAAATCTTACCTCATTCTGGACTAAAGACGTTCGCGCCTTCAGTGCGATCAAATACAATAACTCGGCCATAAACACGCTGAATATCAAATGTTTGTGTATCGAGTTCGATACTGTGGCAGCCCCGCCGCGAATGAGACAGAGCGCGGCCCACGACGTGAGCAGGAGCGGGAGCGATATACTGAATGCTGTGTATGACGTCACTGACTCGAGCAGGGACGGCTCAGGAATGAACTGTTCACACGAAAAAAAAAAAAAAATTATACCAAAACTATAACATTTTACAGGCGTATTAAAATTATCATTATAATTCATAATTATTAACAGACTTAAAATGGTTTTTAATTTGGCTTGTATTATTTTTATCAATTGCTGATTTGTTTGAAACAAACATGAAATGCAATACGAGAGATAGCATTTCAAAAGTAACTTGGATTAGAAACAAATAGCCACTGCCAATGACAAATTGATGCGTCCAAGCGCATTGATATACAAATAAAGCATTTATAAATATTAGTGGCGCCCCGGTAGTCGAAATTCGACTTTATTTAATTGAAATTAAAAGTTTGTATATTATGATTTTATTATGATTCTTATTATCATTCTATTTTCAAATTCTATAACTACAGATTTCGCCAAGACTACACTTTAGGCAAATATTAATAAAGACAAACAATATTTAATCTATTCTCAATTTGACCACAGACTATAAGCAATAAGAAAAGTTTAACATTAAACAAACATTAAACATTAAAACTTTGTACCTCTCTTTACAAAAATTGCGCGGACTGAGGAGTAGGAAATTTCCCACACTTGTAGAGAATATAGTGCAGAATGTTAATTCTTTTTTAAATGAAGCATAAAAAAATACCTCAAATCAATAAAAAAAAACATTACACACACTACCGTGTATTTGACAAACACATACGCATGCATACTATTTGTTTTTTGTCAAACTTTTCTTATTGCTTATAGTCTGTGGTCAAATTGAGAATAGATTAAATATTGTTTGTCTTTATTAATATTTGTCTAACTAAAGTGTAGTCTTAGCGAAATCTGTCATTATAGAAGAAGTTAGTATAGTCTTTGAAAATAGAATCTTAATAGTGTACAAACTTATTATTTCAATTAATTACAGTCGAATTTCGACTAAACTAAACTAGGGAGACCACTAGTTGTTTTTAATCAATTTACCTCAACGTCCACTTCGTCGACGAGAACGGCAAACGTAGACAAATGATTGCACGTGCAGTTGATTAGTAGCGGCTCTTCAGAATACGGCGACCAATCGTAGTCTATTTCTGTGTGACAACCGACGCGTGACCATTCACCGGACCTGAACAAATTTAATAAGGTTTTTAAAACACAAAAATATTTCAGTAGATACAGAGGTATAGACGCCATGACATCGAAATCTCAACAGTATTGTAATAACGAATTTTTGGTCCTTCAAAATTTTTGTTATTGCCTTTTTAAGTAGGCAGAGTGTATTCCCCACCTGATGGTGAAATTTAATAGAGTTTTTAAAACAAAAAGATTTCAGTAGACACAGAGATATAGACGCCATGACATCGAAATCTCAACAGTATTGTAATAACGAATTTTTGGGCCTTTAATTATTTTTTTCATTACATTGGTTAGCGTCGCCCATGGGCGTCAGCAATGCCAGGAACAGAGCTAACCTGCTGCCTACCGTTCAGAATCAAATCAGATCTTGACCAATGACCTAACAATGCTGCGATTAATAAATAAAAAAGTTGAGATTGTTGTTAATGTTGTTAAAAATTTTAATTTTTTTTGAACCTACCCTCTCAATGTTGACCAGTGCACACATTGCGGGTTAGTTCTCGAACCGAACGTTTCTCTGTTTATATCGAGCCAAATCTGTAGTCTGATCGGTTTCTTCAGTCTTATACCGCTGAGACTTCTATACATCTTTTTGACTACACCGGTCGCGTTGCTTCTGGTCTCTCCGTCCATGACCAACGCCATCACTTTAGGTCCGTCGTCTCTATCGGCGACAAACAACGACTCGTTTTCCTGTATCTGGTCGTTTCTTTCGTGTTTTTTGAACGCCGGCTGTATGAGTACGGGGCCGTGTTCCGCGGGAGGATCTTCTTTTATGTGTGGCCTGTTCTGGCGCTGGCTGCTAACGCGGTTAGTCTGGTATTGTTTTGTGCCTCTGTTTGCGTAAAGGATGCCTGCGACGATAAAAGATTTAAGTTAATGTTTTTCTCAATTAGATTATTACTGAAAATTATAAATTGGTCACTTTCAATTAAGTGTTAAGTGGTAACTGGAGTCCATAGACATCTACAACGTAAATGCGCCATCCATCTTGAGATATAAGTTCTAAGGTCTCAAGTATAGTTACAACGGCTGCCCCGCCCTTTAAACCAAAACGTAATGACTGCTTCACGGCAGAAATAGGATGGTCCCTACCCGCGTGGACTTACAAAAGGTCCTACCACCAATAAAAAGTTAAACATGTATAAGACAAGCCCACTGTAAAGCATATTAAATGTGTGTTTACGTTATATTATGGAGTGTCAGGAATATTTTCAAAGCTCAAACCGTAACTAAAATGAACGTATAATGAAAAAAAATATATCAAAATTTTGCGAACCCGCAATCTAAAGCGTAAATAGTTAACAGTTTATTATAACATTGCGGGTTTCTTAACTTTTTAAATTTTTCGATAAATAAACTTGTAATATTGTAACAACAATTGCTCGCTTCCATTCGGAATAAAATTAAAACTACCTTCGGTTTCTTCAGCATTGTGCTCGATGGAATTATCCTCGCTTCCTTCACCGGTCTCTCTGGTCCAGATGGATTCCGGTACGAAGACTGCTATTTGCAATATCGGCGATCCTATAGTGATGTTGACGCCCCACCGAAGACTGACGGAGTCGTCCATGCGCAGGGGCATCAGTTGAGACGAATTCCTCGAGTACTGGACGTAGCCGAACACGGCGCGCGTTTCGTAGTTCGTGTCCGTGATGTCTGAACACATAAATGTAGAATTAGGTTCGTGGCGCATAAAATAAAACTACCCACTGTTACACTTTTACTGATATTTTCTAAAATATTCTCTATTATTCTACCGCTCCACCTGTGTTAGCGTTAACGTTAATGTTATTGGCGAGTTGTGCGTTAATGAACGCGTTAAAAATGCGCTTTGGCTACAATAAGGTCACAATGCCGTTAAGACTTATTCCTCGTGAATTAACGCGTTAACATACAAAACTCACAATGGAGCTTTAAGCAGCTACACTAGTTGCGACAATGACCGCCATAAATTATTTTATGCAATTTATGCAATTTAAAAAGAGAGAAAAAACGAAGATGGTGGATGATTCCAAAAAAGATTTTTTGTATTTATTTAAATGGGATAATATCCCATTAGTGAATCTCTTTTTTTTTTAGTTCTTCCTGTGTCACAGGAAACGACAAAGTGTGTATAATGCGTTGCCACGCATCACTAGCTGAGAGGCGATTTTTATGGGATTGCAGCTTTGGATTCCAAAGACATGGCACTAATTAATTGCAATAGCTCTAAAAACTCTAATAAGGCGCTATGTAGATGTGGCCAACGTTTTAATGCGTTAAAAACAAATGGCATTATTATTGGCCCTAAACGTTAAGCGATAACTCGAGTGTCGGTTTTTTGGGCACATCAAAGGGTATTAGCGCGTAATTTAGCGCGTAGTTTAGCGCGCTAATTGATTGGCTACATTAACGCCGTCTCATTCTATAGGACGCGCGCGCATAGCAAGAACGAGTGCACTTTGTTTTAGGCGGGAACTGCATTAGGTACGACAAAGACAATGGAGTGGTCGAACGAAAAGGCGTTAGAGTTTTTAGAGCTATTGCAATTAGAGCCGGGTCTTTGGAATCCAAACTGCATAAATGCATAAAAATAATTTATGGCGCCCATTGTCGCAACTAGTGTAGCTGCTTCAAGCTCCATTGTGAGTGTTGTGTGTTAGCGAATTAATTAACGCGTAGTTCGCCATTAATATTTACGTTTGCTGATTGCATCGGCAGATTGCCAAAGGTGAAAAGAAAAAGAAAAAACCATTTACTTTAACGCTAACGCAGGTGAAGCAGTAGCATTATAATAATTAAAAATTAACTGACATCTTTTTAACGGCTTGCTCATTCAATCGTTGTCGCCATCTTCCTTTTCTCTGTCATCATGTCTGTCATTCTCTTTTCCCTTTCTTATCGTTTTGTTTCACTTACATCTTAACGATCCGTACCACACTCTTTCATACATTCCGTTCTTACCAATCTTACATGAATATATAAAATATTTATTTTAGGTACATTAAAACTTCTAGTAATCGAATAAGCGATAGGGCTATCAAGAAAGTTTCAGCAAGTCAGTTTCTGAATTCCTTACGAACCATATAAGACTGGTATTACAACTTACCTTGAAGATTATTATTTGAAATTCCTAACAAATCCAAAGGAAGCAATACTCTAGTGTATTTGTCGAACTTATTCTTGCTCCTCACGTAATTATTGTACTTCGGGAAGGACACGGTGGGGCTGGAAGGTTTCTTGTTTTTGTTAGTTTTCCCGTTGCCATAGTAACCGGTTGCCTGTATAGGTGAATGTATGAACGCCGACGTGTCGGGCAGAGCGACCACTCTCTCGGTCGTGTAGGAGTCGACGTTCAGGCGGTTCAGCTGTGTCGGTTCGAAGCCGTAAATGGACTCCGAAGTCACTGTGTCCACGCCGATCACTGAAATAAAATATTATTGTGGGAAATCAGCATTTGTTGTGATATTCGAAAAATTCGATGTAGGCTTTAATTGATAATAGTACTTATATTATTATCTGTGATCTAGTTAAATCGAAAACTGTACAATATTTGCCTACTGATCACGAGTAAGTTAATATGTTGCAAATTTTTTAAGTTACAGGACTGTTACCTTAAAATTTATTCTTAATTTTATTCTAAATAAATTTATCCTATTCATTAACTTCGTAATTTTAGAATATTCTAAGAATATCAATAGTAGATAATGGATAGTTGCCACTTTTTTAATCTGTTCGTGAAGATCACTTTTTCGGTTACCAAACATTTTTTTACCATTATTTGCATTTGCTGCCGACAATTAATTATAAAAAGTAAAATCGACAAATACGCCCACAAAAAATGCTATTATTCATTTGCTACATCCCTACCATTCACGAACAATATTCCCAATTAATTTAAAAAAATATATATAATAATATAACTTTTCATTCAAAGTAATCATAAATTCTGACTCCACATTATTCCAGAAGGTACTACGCTTTTGGCGTTACTTTAATTTATTTTTGAAAAATAATAACAAAGTGTAAAATAACAAAAGATGTGTGTTTAGGTAGATAAAAACCTTCGTAAAGGTGTTTCATTTGAAACTTTGTTTACACTTAATTAGTGAAATCTGATTTTTTACATCTACCCGCACTACCGTTTGGAAACCATTTGAAACGCTATAGATTCTAAGAAACATTTCAAACAAATCTAGAACAATATAGCATATCTACAGGCAACATTGTCGTGGAAGCATTTCCGGAACCCCTTGGTGGTGCGGTTCGGATCGCGGCCGCCAGACGGCGCCACACGCTGAGGCCTCGCGCTACTCACCCACGTCCTTAGTGACGATCTCGAAGGGGCTGGTGTAGGTGTCGTGTTGGCTCTCGGCGAGCACCGCTATGTATTCGTCAAACTTCTGCACGAGCAGTTCCGCGCCGTGGCCCGTCAGCTCACGGATGCGTTTCCATTCTCTCTCGTATTCGACGTTTAGTATTGTGTTCGTTGATTTCAGTAAATTCTAAAAATGATTTTTTTTTATTGCTTAGATGGATGGACGAGCTCACAGCCCACCTGGTGTTAAGTGGTTACTCGAGATATAAGTTCTAAGGTCTCAGTATAGTTACAACCGAACCGAAACGCATTACTGCTTCACGGCAGAAATAGGCGGGGTGGTGGTACCTACCCCGGTAGACTCACAAGAGGTCCTACCACCAGTAATTTTAGGAATAAATCAATAAAATTCGGCTTTAAATTTCGAGGTCGACTCACCCGAACATAGTCCTTATCTTGACTGTGCGTAAGGTTCAAGCCGGCTTGTCTCAGCTCGTAGTCCATGAGCTCGAGCAGTATTCCCTCGGCGACCACGACGTCGGCTCCGTAGAGACGCAGCGTGTCGGCGCACGCGGTGCTCAGGTCGGCGGCCACGCGGACCCCAACAAACGTGTTCATAGTTAACTCTCCCGTCTCGATTTTGTGAAGCTGTAAGAAAAAACAAATTTTTTTTATTTATTACGCTGATAAACCCTGCAATGTGATTCATAAGTTTCGTCTGTGTGATCACAATGGCGAATTATTGGTAATCTATTCATATTTATCTTATTGCTAATCTATTCTTATTTATCTATGACAAGTCCTTCTTCAAACGAGGCTTGTGGAGATTATTAAGCGGTAAGCAGCGGCTTGGCTCTTCCCCTGGCATTGCTGAAGTCCACGGGCGACGGTAACCACTCACCATCAGGAGGGTCGTGTGATCGTTTACCTACAAGGGCAATAAAAAAATGGTTGCCTGTAAAGTCTGTTTACGGACGACAGTTTTACGTGATAATGTCATAAAGAAACATTGATAAACAAGCTCGCGTAGCGGCGTTCCAGTATCAGAACCATTCGAACTGCTTGTTCTCACGTCACGCGAAAAGAGAGTTGAATATTATAGTTATGTCACAAGCCAACGCTTGGGTCGATCGTGCCTCACTATCGTTTGTTCCGCGCTCTCGCTTGCACGCTCAGGCTCAGGCGGAACGTGACACTTTTTCGTGCGAGCAGCCGCTGATCATCGATATATAAGACGTCACATGTCAAAACAATTATCTATTAAAAGCTTCGAGATTTCTGTTTATATGTTGTTCGTGAATATTCTTCCGTAATTGTCTTTAAACTTGGTACAATTTTTGTTCACACTTCAAGGAAGATTTTCGCGCACATTAAACACACGACAGGTGGCGCAAAAAAATGGTGTATTACATGCATTTACACGTAGATAAATTTTTTCACTAGTCATTAATACAATAGCTTCAATTGGCGAAAGTTTCTTGGGGAGTACTACTGAATTGTGCGAATGGAATACCAACCTGTTTCCTTAGCTGATAAAAAGTGGCCGTTGTACAGTTGAACATGTCCGGGTCCTGCCAGGGGACGTCTTTCGTTTCGTCGCACGTTCTGGTCGCGCGGCCGCTCGAACCTGGACAGTACGTGCACGCGTTACGTCATCAGTGCGTCGCGGGGATCGCACGCATTACGTCACCAGTGCGTCGCGAGGATCGCACCCGTTACGTCACGGGGGACCGGCGACGGTCCCGGACGCGGCTCTCACCCGGGGGACAGTCGGTGATGGTCTCGACGCCGAACTTGGTGCGCGGCCACCAGACACCGCCCGCGAAAGAGCGCGGACATCCGTCGTACACAACTGTAACACAAGTGTCAATATAATATCGCGGTGTGAAAGGCTATTTATTGGATAATTATATTTTTTTGTTGCTTAGTTGGGTGGACGAGCTCACAGCCCACCTGGTGTTAAGTGGTTAATGGAGCTCATAGACATCTACAACGTAAATGCGCCACCCCTCTTGAGATATAAGTTCTAAGATCTCAGTATAGTTACAACGGCTGCCCCAACCTTCAAACCGAAACGCATTACTGCTTCACGACAAAAATAGGCAGGGCGGTGGTACCTACCCTGGTAGACTCACAAGATGTCCTACCACCAGTAATTTTAGGAGTAAATCAATAAAAAATCGAGTAAATCAATATATATTAAGTGTAATATAAGAAATGTTTGACAGTACTCGTATAGTCATTCATTCATTCATTCATTCAGTCATTCACTCCTAGGGTATGGTCGATACAGTCACCTTCACATCCAGAGTTGGGCGTGACTTCGGCGTAGGCGTTGGCGCAGGAGTCGCAGGCGCGGCCGATGACGCCGGGGCGGCAGTGGCACTGGCCGGTCGCCGCCTCGCACGAGCTGTTCTCCGACCCCGCCGCGTAGCACTGGCACGGGAGACAGTCCGCCGTGCCTTCAGGCTTGTAGTGGTTTTCCTGGAGACAACAATTACTATTGGTTAATCTATACTAATATATAAATCTACAGTGGCTTTTACGGATGTTCCATTATAACTACTGAACCATGCATCTGATTCACTTGAACCTTGGTATCCATGTAGAAAATACATGTACTTAATGGATAGGCTAATATTTATATGAGTGTTGGACTCTCTAATAATAATGACGATAAATAAGAATGTTATTTTGAAATGCCCAGCGAAGCGGTCAAGTACGGCTAGTTGGTGATAAAAACGCAAGAGATTGTTGTCTGATCGTTAAAATAATATGACTATTTTTGCGCGGGAGATTAAGTCATAATGAAACCCTGTATATTGAGGTCGTGAGGTTGTATGTAAATAATAAAATAAAATAAAAAGCCTAAATAAAATAAAAACTTAAGAATAAAAAGTCCGCCATCGATTATCTTCCCAACTCGAGCTTATTGTGTGCATTAAATTAAGCATATGTTATTGGTAAATAATATCGAATTTTTAGGAAAGTCAGTTGAAAACTAGTCCTTCGTTGTTCCAGCATGTGAAGTTTTATCCGTTTTTGATAAAAAAAATTATTGAAAATCCATAAAAATAATGTTTATACAATTGTAAATAGTTATACCAAGTAAAGATAGTAGAATGTTTGTAAACGAAACGAGAAAACCTTTTTTTTTATATCATAATGGTTTTGAAAATCAATATAATATAATAAAAAACCAAGTACGTCTTACGTACTTTGCAATGGCATTTTCCGTTTTCCTTGTTGCAGTGTGGATGATAGCCACGTGTGACGTCACAAGCGCACGGCCCACACGCGCTTCCACCCCACCATCCTCCTGGACATTCTTCTTTCCCTGATTCTATGCAGCCTGACGCTGAAATAATTTTACTTAGTAAATATGTAGTTTGAATTAAAAAGAAAACATATCAAGTAATATTCATAGTGCAGTTTATATAGTACATACTAATTTTAATTTTCAACAGGAACAATGATATATCATAGTTTTCAAAAACACTTTACATGGTGTACTAAGAGAAAAAGTTAACAACTTCTTAATTATTAGGTTATCTTTTACATTTGCATTTTACATTGCCTGCTCTTTATTGTTAATCTTTAAATACGAATCGAAATGATCACAAAGAAGGACTCACTGGTAAGAGTATATCCAGCGTCGCAAGCGCAGGAGTAGCCCTTGGGCGTTTGGTCGGGCACGCACCGCGCGGCGCCGCACGGGCCGAGCTCGCACGCCGACACGCACTGCGGGCCCACGCGACCCGCCTCGCACGCACACGTGCTGCTGTCCCATGACGTCACGCACTTACTCTGGACACATACCGCGTTCAGATTATAAACTGTACACTTCAGTGCATGCGAAAGTTGTTGAGGCTCACTTGTTGTTAAGTTATACGAGTTATACGGTACAGTGTGCTAAGTGCGAATTTTTTAACGTTCGTGTAAAAGTTAGCGATAGTGTAAAAGTAAGCTCGTATTTGTATGAAGTTGGAACGTTTGCGTACGTTTGCCGCTAGGAGCGCTGTTCCAAATGCATACAAAATTGAGTTAACTCTTACGCTATCGAGAACGTTAAGAAACTCGCACTGAGCATACAGATCACGACGTGAATGCCGTTACGAAGTTTCTGACATGATGAGGGTTTCCGTAGTTACTAATTGTAATACATAACAGTTATCTCACCTTTAATTCCGGAACATATGATTTATTCTCGCCCGAAATAAGCAGCTTGGTTTTGTTGATTCGTGAAAACTCAGAGAATGCCTTATTTGGGCTAATCATTTAAGCGTTACGACCGAACATAGCACATTAATGTATTTGACAATGTAAATTTTAATTTTAAACTCACATAAGGAGGGCATATTGACAGCATGCAATCGGCTCTAGATTGGCAACCGTCCCTCACGTTTTCTCTAACCGTTGGCCGATTGAGAAGTGACTGAGCAGTTCCAATACGAACATCCTAAAATAAAATTAGCATATTTACCTATAGCGAAAAAAAAAACACATACTATGTATATAGTGGGTTAAGAAAAAGCGTCCAAGATCGAAGAGTCTATCCGCCTTATTTGAATTCCAATTTGTGTTTGTCATGAAATTACATTTTTTTTGGTGTCATTGTAGCCTATGAGTAGTCACCGTGGCTCATGGACATCAGCAATTTTACGGGCACAGCCAACCGCTGCCTACCGCTGAGTACACATTGCAAGCTTCGTTTGAAGAAAGACTGGTCATAGCGCGAAACTCCGTGGAGGAGAGTTCATTACAGAGCCGGACTTACAAAGTTTAAATCGATACCGCATATAGTATCAGGCTAAATTGACTCTTCAGTTTTGTTTAAGTAGTTATCGAAATAAAAGTTTGAAGTAATTATAAACATCATAAATATTTTTAATTTCATTTCTTTTTATTGCTTAGATGGGTGGACGAGCTCACAGCCCACCTGGTGTTAAGTGGTTACTGGAGCCCATAGACATCTACAACGTAAATGCGCTACCCACCTTGAGATATAAGTTCTAAGGTCTCAGTATAGTTACAACAGCTGCCGCACCCTTCAAACCGAAATGCGTTACTGCTTCATGGCAGAAATAGACAGGGCGGTGATACCTACCCGCGCGGACTTACAAAAGGTTGTTTAAACAATAATTAAATTTGATTCTTGGGTTCTCTACAAGTAACTCTAAGCTTTAGAGAATCTCACCTGGATGCAACCTTCAAAGAATCCAACATCGGAGGCCAGAAGTCCCGCTGTGGTGTCCAGACCCCCAATCAGAATCTTCCCTATGTATTGCCCCTGTATCTTGTTGGCCAGCATCGGCATGACGACGGTCCGCAGCCCGTAGTCGACGGTGACGGAGATGTCGGTGCCGAGCCACTTAATCTCTATCCTGTGCCAAGCTCCGTCCGACAACGTCGCCATTGGGAGATACATTGTCTCACCGTTGTACGAATAGTGAAGAAGACCGGATTTCAGCTGTAAATTTATAATATAAATAAATTTTAATCTGTCAATCAGTGTTAAGTCAATTACCTTAATGTCGTTAGTTGTGCTATCAGTTCTATGTCACACTTAGACATAGGACATAGGTATAAAGGCGGCCCCACCCTTCAAATCGGAACGCATTACTGTTACCCGGCAGAAATAGGCAGGGTAATGGTACTAACTCGTGCAAGCTCACAAGACCTCCTACTAATTAGTACATTAGTAGTAAGACATTGTCTTCGCTCCCGTGTTAAGGACATTAGATCGTCGGCATTACTGTTACCCGGCAGAAATAGGCAGGGTGATGGTACCTATCCATGCGGGCCCACAGGACCTACTAATTAGTAACATTAGTAGTAAGACATTGTTCTTCACTCCCGCGTTAAGGACATTAGATCGTCGTTACACTGTAACGTTGTAACTATACTTGAGATCTTAGAACTTATATCTCAAGGTGGGTGGCACATTTATGTTGTAAATGTCTATGGGCTCCGGTAACCACATAACACCAGGTGGGCCGTGAGCTCCTCCTTACGGATCCATCAGATCCAATAACGTAAATAATCAATCAGTTCTTCTCAGCGGGTCACGATTCCGATCCGGTAGTAGATTCACTCGCGAAGCAGTTGCTCTTGAGTTGTTAGGTTTGCTTCGGAGGCGCTCGGGCAGCTGTTAGCAAATCCCACCCCTCCTAGCTGAGCCTTTGCTCGCCCACCTGTCCTGGTGAAACTGGAAAGGCCTCCGGGCCACCAGTAATCTTTCAATTATAAAAAAAGGGCCGTGGACTCGTCCACCCACCTGAACAATAAAAAATGAAAATAAAACTCACACTGATGACGATAGTACTATTCTGCCCGACTTGTATAGACATCACAAACGCGTCCCTCTGTCTGGTCCGTATCGACAAGGCGTTCAGCCACGGCAGCTGTATGGGCCTCAGCAGGGGGTTAAATGACAGCATGCCGTCCCCACCGAAGCGCCACGGCGGTCCCGTAGCTAGTTCAACATATCTCAATAAGTATACAGTACTCGCCAATCTTTATGGCCGCTCTGAATGTAGCCGTCGGTATCAACTTGCGAATGGTAAAGTCGGGGGGAAAAAAAATTACTTAATTTATTTTTGGTTTATATTACTATTCATTACAATATAATTAGATAGGTACAATATAAACTTCTAAAAGTTCAATTGTTTTTTTCGGATCTTCTTAGTGGGTCGCGTTTCCGATCCGGTGGTAGATTCTGCGAAGCACGGCTCCCCGAGCCCCGAGAGCTCACCTACACGCTAGGGTGAATCTGAAATAGCCTCTCAAGGCTATTAGGAATAAGTAGGAAAAAAAGAAGAGAAATGTCGCTTAAACCAAATCCTTCTATAAGAAATTGTTAACAAAGTAATACGTAGTGGTGAATTTACACTAGGGGCAGTCGGGGCAAGTGCCCAGGCCGGGAAAATTTTGAAAGTGAATTTTTTTTTCTTTATCTAGATTGCTCTATATAATTAATTAATTTCATAATTAGTAATTTTCTGTTTTATTGATAATTGAAGAAATTCAATTCATCCATTGCTTGTGAATTGTAATTTTGGCACTTTTGGTAAAATTAATAATCAAAATGATTTGATCAATTTATTTCCTCGGAGATTTAAAATAATAATCGATTTATTTATTTACCAGAATTAAAGAAATGTAATTTTTTTTTCAAGTATAATTATGAGTCAGCCTTAGTGCCAAATTTATAAATGTTAAAAAAAACCACATATATTTATTTATGTTTTTTGGAATACATATATAACATTTTATAATAAAGTTTCTAGTAAACTTGAAGAAGAAAATATATAAGCTATAAGTTTAAGTATAATTCCAGTATTGGGGCGGGTTTTTTTCCGGTGCCCAGGAGCGGCATTAAGTTTAAATCCGACTTACAATCAGCGCAGTCCTTCCCAGTGTGTCCTTCCTTGCAGTCGCAGATGTAAGTGTCCCAGAGGTCGCTGCACTCGGCCCCGTTGTAGCAGGGCGCCGAGCTGCACCGCGAACGCTTCTCCGGGCACCCGGCCAACGTGCCGTTGTCTGCCACGTAGCTGTAGTGGTGGATACAGCATCGGAGGGTAATTAACGAGTTCTACGATCGTTATTTGGCAGGTATTTATTCATTTAGGTCGATTAGAGATCGTTTTGATGTGAGCCCGCAATGTATATCGTACAAATTCTATCAGCATGTTTCTTGTTTAGCAATTTTTGTACGCTTTACACTGAGTGCAATAAATAATTGCAAAATTAGTACAATGATCATTTATTGGGAGCTTTTCATTTAGGTCGATTAAGGATCGTTCCGATGTGAGCCCGCAATGTATATCGTACAAATTCGATCAGCAAGTTGTTGTTTAGCAATTTATGTACGCTTTAGATTATTATTATTTTGCTTAGATTGGTGGACGAGCTCTCGACCTACATGATGCTAAGCAGTTACCGGAGCCCATACTACATCTACAACGTAAATGCCGCCAACCCACCTTTGAGATATGAGTTGTCAGTTCTCACTTTTAACAATACAACGACTGCTCGTCCTTCAAACCGGAACGCATTACTGCTTCACGGCAGATATAGACAGGGTGGTGGTACCTACCCGTGCGAACACACAAGACGTCCTGCCACCAGTAAATAACATAGAGAGTGCAATAAATAATTGCAAAATTAATAGTCAATAAATAATTATTCTCTGGTCACTTGTATGGTCATGGGTAATGGCACACTAATATTCACGTACTCACCTATTGAGATCAATGAACTTGTGGTCTATATAAAAGTCGGATATACAGCCGACAAAGTCCTTGTTCTTCACCTGGAAGCTACTGGGTATATTTGGTAAGCCTCCGATTTGGAGAGGTCCTGTCAGATCGAGAAATCTGTAAGATGTTTAGAGCTAGTTTATTTTCATTCGATAAGGACGCATTCATATGGGAAAGGGCAATGTTGACGCGGACGGGGATAGACGCTAGGGAGGGGAAGGAAAGTTGTGTCAAAGTGAGCAATTATTTAGGTATTGCGGATCTGAAGCTATGCGATGTTTCTCAAAGTTTTCTTCATGGGAAGAGATTTCGCCATTTCATACAAAAAAACTTATACCAAGTGTTAATTGGACGTTTACCAACGAAACATTTATTTGCTTAAGTTAATATAGATATTAAATTAGTGCTACAACTAAATTATTTTCTTATCGCATTTTGATTAATACCTGTGACATGTTTCTGTGGGGATTTCACAACGCGCGGGCAGGACTTTACGAGTGAAATTCGCGCATGCGTACTTGAGCCCAAAATCGGCGGCGCCAGCCAAAGATAAAACCTTGTCGCAATCATCCAAAATCATTGTTATTGTCTGTAAAATAAGAAAAAAATTGTTCAAAAATAGCGGTGGGTATGTCTAAAACACTAAGTAATAATCACTATTTTGACAATTAAGTAAAAAAAAATATTGTTTCGATATTAGCAAAGATCGCCCTTAAAGTGAAGAAATGACTTGAATGACGAGAGCACTCTCTCAAGTATCAATTTTATTTTATTTTATTTATTTATACTTTAATTCAGTTCAAAAAAATCAATAACATTTTGTAAGAAGTACTTATAACCTATGTTAGTAACTTAATTACTGGTGGTAGGAGCTCTTGTGAGTCCGCACGGGTAGATACCACCACCCCGCCTATTTCAGCCGTGAAGTAGTAATGCGTTTTGGTTTGAAGGGCGGAGACGTTGTAACTATACTGAGACCTTAGAACTTATATCTCGAGGTGGGTGGCACATTTACGTTGTAGATGTCTATGGGCTCCAGTAACCACTTAACACCAGGTGGGCTGTGAGCTCGTCCGCCCATCTAAGCAATAAAAAAATTAAAAAATCTATCACTACATTTAATAGTGTTTATTTTATATATAGTGTACAGTTGACAGAACAATAATTCTTACTCGATTGAAATACTCTATCTCGACAGTATGCCACGAGCCATCCCCAACGTTTCCCTCTACAGTGATCTCGCTCTTCCCTCCTCCCAACGAGAAGCTGAACCTCAGGCCGGGCCCTCCGCCGCGACCCGCCTCCGAACTGACGAGTTCCAGGGCGAGGAAGTCGTGCCGCTCGTTGTAGCGACCGTTGTAAAGGAGCAAGCCTGATGTTGTTTGCGTCGCGAATCTGTCGTACAAAATTTTGATATTCACAGGCCTTACGTCATATATATTACATTGTCTATTTAAATAATCTATATAGTCTATAATAACTATATAATAGATATTCATAATAAGAACTAGTAGTGATTATTATTAATATTGCCATTAGTAGTTGATTGCACTATGAGTATATTGCTTTTAAACCATGATCAGGTAGAATGTTACAAAAAAGTTGAACAGGTTGATTTATCTGAACGTGCAAGGTAGTAGGTAAATGTTAAATCAGTTGGCAGTCACGGCCATAATGGAGTGGCGTGCGAGTGAGATACACATATAGATATTGGCACTCCTCTATCCATTCAAAACCAAAATTATACCTAATGCCCAAAATGGACATTAAATACACCTTTAAGTTCTGTATGAATAATTTAACATTCTTTACTCACTTCAGTTTCAGATGTATCCGGTGTCGTCTCTTCAGTCCGGGGAAAGTCAGAAACGACGACACGGGGAAGCTCCTGGCCCTCAGCTCGCAGACCGCCGTCGTGTAGGCCGCGTCTATGGAGCACCCTTGACATAGGATCCCGCCCTCCCGCCGCGCGACGCACTGCGAGCCGCTGCGGCAGATAGAGCCGTCGCCGTCGACTTCGCAACTCGCTTTAGTTAAGATCGTTTCGCAATTAACACCTGACGAACAAAAAGACTGCGTTATTGATGTGATGTGTCTATAGCCGCACGTAAAACGTAACGTAAGGCGTAACGATATGATAGTATACTAGCCGTAATCGCCCGCTTCGCTGGGCATTAAAATTAACATTATTATTTATTGTCATTATTATTAGGGAGTCCAACACTCATATAAATATTAGTCTACCCATTAAGTACATGTATTTGCTACATGGATACCAAGTTTCAAGTCAATCGGATGCATGGTTCAGTAGTTATAACGGAACATCCATAAAAACCACTGTAGATTTATGTATTAGTATAGATAGATGTATATCGATACATAGACATAGACTATACAATCCTCTTCCCACTGGTTCGTTTTTTTTATTGCCCTTGTAGGCAGACGAGCGTACAGCCCACCTGATGGTGAGTGGTTACCGTCGCTCGTGGACGTCAGCAATGCCAGGGGCACAGCCAAGCCGCTGCCTACCACTTAATACTCTCTACAAGCCTGCAAACTACTGCAAACATTTTCATTATGTCGTATGAATTTCCTGTCGTAAACTATACTTTTATGCATCTATACATCTGTACAAAATAATATCGATGCGTCCCATCTGCAAGGCTTGCTGCCGCGATGGCTCAATTTTTTTTTGTTTACGAAATAATCATGGCCGCCTATAATAATATAATTGATAATCCAATTTGAAAGATCTCTTGTTAACTCCCAACAGACGTGGGAGTTAACAAGAGATATTTCGGAGATTCAGCCGAGTGACTCAACAACGGGTTTCAGTGTGCTTAGTGCGAGTTTCTTAACGTTCTCGATAGTGTAAAAATTAACCTAATTTTGTATGCAGTTGGAACAGCGCTCTTAGCGGCAAACGTACGCACACGATCCCATTCTATACAAATATGAGCTAACTTTTACGCTATCGAGAATGTTAAAAAACTCGCACTAAGCACACAGTTCTAATGTTCATTTTTAGAATAAACTATCTGACACGGCAGACTTCGTAGTGCCTCAATCGATAAATAACAGACCTAAGCTTTTGTATAAAATAAACTTATTATAAAGAGGAAAGATTTGTTTGTTTGTTTGTTTCGAATAGGCTCCGAAACTACTGGACCGATTTGAAAAATTCTTTTTCCATTAGAAGCCGACATTGTCCCTGATGAACATAGGCTATTCTTTTTTTTTAATATTTTTTTTTTTGTTTGGTTTCATGTGTGTTTTAATGTTTCCGAAGCGAAGCGAGGGCGGGTCGCTAGTATAAAATAAACTTAAAACAAACAAAAGGAATTCGTCCGCCGAGGGTACACCAAAGGAAAGACAAAATTGATATTTTTATTTAATTCCGAGCATTTTCATTCATTTATCTACCTTTTAAGCCTACTCTGGACTTCCACAAATAATTCAAGACCAAAATTAGCCAAATCGGTCCAGCCGTTCTCGAATTTTAGCGAGACTAACGAACAGCAATTCATTTACATATATATAGATTACTGACCCGTGAAGCCGGCGGCGCAGACGCACGTGTAGCCGCCTTCTCTCCGGACGCATGTTCCGTTGTTGACGCAGGGAGACGAAAAGCAGAGGTCCACCTCCGTGTCGCACATGTAGTGTTCTCTTGAGCCTGGCGACGTGAACTATTATTCGTACTTGGATTTTTTTTGCTCACTCAGGTGAACGAACTATTGGTTTACCCGGTATTAGGACGTCCCATAGACATCAAAAATGTAAATGCTTTATACTCGTAATAGGTCTGAATAGAAAAAGGGGACATTCTGCACCGACCACACACAGTAGGTAGGATAAGGGCAAGAAGAATAGTATTTTTTTTCCCTACCTATGCTAATAGCCTTGAGAGGCTATATCAGTGTTACCGTAGAGTGTAAGTAAGCTCTTGGGGATCAAACCAGGAGGTCTTGCTAATACTGTCCCTAGCAAGAGCAGTGCTTCGCAGAATCGACCACCGGATCGGAAACGCGACCCACTAAGAAGATCCGGCGAGGAGCTCAGTGCGCTGTGTCTATGGGTTAGTTTACTCGCCGAACCCTTCGTCGCTAGCGATGGGTTCGGCGAGGACGATGCCCGGTGCTTGAGGTACCTAAAAGCACCGTTAGTGGATCGGGAGGATCCGTGATGACGTGTTTAGGGCAACGTCGACTGTTTACCATTCGGTCCACAGGATCGGGTATGTAATTTCCGGCGGCCGCGACAAGAGGTTTTTCGTATAGTGCGCAAAGTGGCGCATTGATGTCGACTGTATATATAATACTTACCGATTGAATCAAGCCCTAGGTCATCATCAGAATAGTCAAACTTGCATACATTTATATTAATAAAATACTTTTACTGGCGGTATAATGTAAGCTTGCGCGTTTAGTTACCCCCATCCTGCCTATTTAAGCAGGCTTAAAGGCACAAAGAAGTCTTATTTAAGATGACATGTATATATTACCGGTAAAACCTTCCGGACATTGGCAAGTGAATGACGTCACAGGGTATATGGGTCTGAACAGGACCGAGTCGCTATTCACGAAGCCCGAAGCGTTCCCGAACTTGAGCACGGTCAGACACTCCTCAAAGTTGAGACAAGGCTCGTGAACGCAGATGTTGTCATCGAACGGAAGGACCTAAAGGAAAACAGACCTTAATGACGAAGCGCGAAGGTAGATTTTTATTTTTTAGTCATGTGTTTTTGCTCAACTTTGAATCGGTGAATAAAGGAGTAATTATAGGCACGTCGTTAATTGTTTCGCCATCACATCTGAGTTTTTGTTAACATATTCACAGCTCACAGACCACCTGGTGTTAAGTGGTTACCGGAACCCATAGACATCTACAACGTAAATGTCGCCACCCACCTTGAGATATAAGTTCTAAGGTCTCAGTATAGTTACAACGGCTGCCCCACCCTTCGAACCGAAACGCATTACTGCTTCACGGCAGAAATAGGCGGAGTGGTGGTACCTACCTGTGTGGACTCACAAGAGGTCCTAACACCAGTAATTAGGCAAATTATAATTTAGCGAGTTTTGATTTTTATTACACGATATTATGTTATACTATTACAAAACAAATATAGCTGTCTGAATTAACGAACAGCACTTGAAAATCTAATAATTCGACTTTCTTTGGAGCGAAAGCAAAACTTCTTTAATGTTACTAAAAATAAAAAAGTACTTAGCAACATTGATTTATACATGTTAGTTCATATTTATAATACAATATTGCTTGTAGCGGCTTCAGGGTGTACACTAAGCATGTAATGTTTTATTAATGTTGAGCGCATAGGCAAGCTTAATCCACAAACAAATATAGCTTTGCAGTTCAATAAACTATGAGGCATTATAGTACGTACTGCCTATTTTATATTTATGTGTACCATATATAAATAGTTTAGGCAATTTAATGATAATTTATAATTAGTACAGTCAGTTGAATAGCATACTGGTAGTTCAATGATAATTAATACAGTCGGCTGAATAGCATACTGGTAGTTTTGTTGTCGATTTTTAAGCTAGTTTTTCACAAAGCAAACAACACTCGGTATTTACTCACACTACGCATGGATAACTAGAAGAAAATGTGCATGTCTCGTTAGTTTAATTTGATTTTGAATGTTTCAATTTATAATAATAAAAAAATGTGGTTTCATTTCCTTCGGTTTTTATGAGTCGTAAACAATATGTATGATTTTTTTTGGATCAATTTTCATAGTTAGTTTTTTTTTTTTTAAATACTTAAATCAAAAATCTCTGTAAGACAATAATCTTGCGACAGTGTACATTCAAAATACGCTTCTATGAGTATGAGTTTAAGTCTCAATATTACCTGTACAGTGGCGAGTCTGGCTAGAGTCGTTCTGTGTAAGTAGACCCGTTCGCGCAGGTGCGTCGGCGAGTAGTGCGGCGAGGGGTCCCCCGCGACCCCCACCTCCGCGTCCGGCCTCCGCGCCGAGAACGAAACGTTCAAAATGTTGCCAGTAACGTCGGTGTCGTCCTGAAAACAATGCAATTTCAAATTTCTAGTGTTGCAATAGCACATTCAATATTCTACTATTCGGTAGAATTAAAACGTTTCGCGAAATTTACAAATTCTTTAATTTTTATTATTATTATCCTTTTAAATTTTTTTAGTATAATCTTAAGTTTCAATTAATTCTAATAGTGGCTTTGTTAACTTTGGCTTGGTCTGTTAACTTTTTTAATTGTGGTTTTGTTAGAGTTGTGTATTAATTAAAATATCTTAATATGCTACAGTCAAATCGGTTTCAGTCACAGAGTGCGACTTCGGTGCATTTTTAGTATTCATTTACAACTAAACTATTTTTTCACTAATAAATGACACATCGTAAAGTAATACTAAATTTTGAAATGAAGCCGGATGAAGAAAGGATTACTGGTGGCCCGGAGACATTTCCAGTTTCGCCAGGACCGGCGGGCGAGCAAAGGCTCAGCCAGGAAGGATGGGATCTGCTAATAGCTGCCCGAGCGCCTTCGACGGAACCTAACAGCTCAAGAACAACTGCTTCGCGAATGAATCTACTACCGGATCTAATAAAACTCATTTACCTGTACGCTGAAGATGTAAATGTTCTCTTTAGGGCACGGGATGATAGCCGCTAGGCCGTCTATGAAGAATCCCAAGAGTGGCGAGAGGAACTGTTCCGCCGTCATGTCATTCAACCTGACGGTGATCGAGTTGAGTAACATTTCCTCGGTTATAAGTCGCACGGAAAGTTGCATCATCGCTTTGATCTCGTTCACACCATCTGTCGAGATGAAGGCAACCATTATTTTTTATTTTTCTACCTAAGCTGATAGTCTTCAGAAGCTATGTCAGCGTAACCGGGCGAGTAGGTGAGCTCACGGGGCTCAAACCGGGAGTGAAGGCAACCGATGAGTTGACATAGCACTCAAATGTTTAATCTTTGCCCTAACGTATTCTGTATCAAATATTAACTGTCCCATCTACACTTTATCTACTCATTGTACAGAGTCGTATAATAAACTAAGTTACTCTTCCTAATAAGAGAGGGTATCTTTGTTACACTTTGCAATAAACGGTTACATCTTTAGCGGTTTTCTTAATTAATTAATCCCATACAGAAAAATTAAAAAAAATATGTCTGAAGTAATATACCTAGGGACAATAAAAATACGATATTAATTAAACCCTGAAAGTGGTTTGAGTAGAGAATAAAAAAAGAAAGTTATTGTAGTTTCTCATGGAAATTAATGGCGGGGCACAGACACACTTTTACCTAACTCAGTCGAGTTTTCACGTACCCTTAGGGGGCTGCTGCCTAATACTAAGGTGACTTTAATATAGTTTTAGAGAGAGATAGAGAGAGGGTGATTAAACTTTTGTTGTACACCAAAAACACTATTAATTTTAATTGTATGTAAAGTGTACAAAATTTCGCTGTCAAAAACCATTTTCCAGTTGGTGGTGGAAATTATAATTGTGAAGAATTAAATTGGGGGCATGTACAGTACTAGTCCGAATAGACTAGACTGTTAGCGTGTCGTGCGACAGAGATAACGCTATACGAAGCCATAATTAACCGATTGTCTCTTTCCATAAGTCGATGTGCAGTATTTATCGGCGGGCACTGTACACTACGAGCCGAACACGTTTTGATATTTACCGGTGACCGATACTTCCATCGTTGCCAGTTTCGGCACGTTCGTGTTGAGTTGAGGCGATAACGTCATAGAACCGGTCGTTTCGTTCAGTAATATCAGGTTTGCGTTGTTCCCAGATAGGATTCGATATTGCAACTGAAAAAAATTGGCACGACGTTAATAACGATAACGTGAATCTGTTTTCAAAGTTAATAAACGACTTTATTCCATATTCAAAATGTTTCGATTCTTTTTTTAAATGATTTTGTAATTAAAGGTGCGTTTTATTTTATATTGGCATCAACAATTCGATGTTTTTAATTGAACTTCAATTAAGTTTACTCTATTCAAATAGCTGAAGAAGTTTTTTTATTATGATATTTTTTACAAATGTCGCTTAACCCATAATAATATAAGCCTTTCACCTATCGATATATTTAAAAATTAATATCAATATTTGTTTATACGTTCGTATTGTATGCGTTCCTAAATCGGCCATCTTATTGTAATGTTACCTTTAATTTGTCATTGGCCCTCCACGGAAAGTTTCTGTCATAGTACCATCAAAGAACGATAGATGGCGCGTGAGTGGCAGTTTCAAAAAATCTATGCCTTTCATACAATTAACGATAGTCACAGTGGAGCGTGACCGGGTCTCACTAGTTAATATCTATTTGGGACTCACCTTGTCTGTGACGTCAGCGTCATAAGCTGGCACCCTGCCAAATGGTCCCACTGGAAAACAATCCTTATAGTTGTTGAAAATGATTTGAAAGTCCTTCATCACTGGCGCATTGTCGTTGACGTCGGTTACGAGTATTTCCACTCTGACGTCGTTCCAGAGCGGAGGGCTCGCCGCTCTGATCACCAATTCGTACTTCTTCCTGGGGCTCTCGTAGTCGAGATCCACCATTGTTACTAGTTCAGCCTTGTCGGAGCCTTGACGAGTTTCCAGCGAAAAACTGTTCGAATCGTCACCTCCTTTAATAAAATAATATATATTTGTTATTAGGCATGTTCTTATGGATTACTTACGAGTATAATAATATAATGAGTATAAATATGTAGTACTCATAAATGTTAATGAATGAAATCTCTTTGTATATAGGTTTATATAGATATATTTTTTGGTGCGTGAAATAATCAATTCTAAAATGAGTCTATAACGCGATATTAGAATGAAATTTCGAATTTAGAATCGAATTATTTTTGACGGTGTAATTTGTTGTGTTTTTTTAAACACATGCGCTATAAAAAAATGTATTAGAACCTGTGCCATTTGGTTTTTATTTTATAATGTAAGTTAGTTTGTATAAATACGTTAAGTACGTTAGTTTGATAAATCTAGCTGGAATTATACAAAATCCACTGAAATGAATTCAAAAGTACACTGAAAAAAATTCAGTAAATTACCACCATTTTGCTGAGATTATATTTCATCCCATATCATCTCATCTCATTTCATTTAATTTTCATCCCAGTTGATTAATGTCTCAAATTAATCATCTATGTTTCATTTCATTTCACTCCATATCATCATTTTTCATAAAAATAAAAATATAAACTAAAATAAGACGTGACCTAAAGGTCTAGTTACCGGGTCGCAAAATCCCTTAAAAAAAGAAAGGTATGGATTCGATGTACTTAATTTTAATAATAGAGTGAAATTTTGAATTTCGAATCTATTTACTTTTGAATTTAAAATCGAGATACCTTTGATAGAGTAGTGCACAACAGCGTTGGCTCCTTCGTCGGGATCGTGCGCGCGTATCTCTCCGATCGTGGTGCCGATGGGACTGTTCTCCGATATGTAAAACGTGAGGCAATCGCTTTCGAACACCGGTGGCGAGTCGTTGATATCCTCGATCTTTATGTGGACTATTACCTGTAAATTAAGAATTGTAAACGGCTCAATAGTGTTTTAGTGAATGCATATTGGCTGTGTACCGTAATACGGATACCAATATGCATACAAAAGAAAGAATTCGAACACAATCTTAATCTTAATAAATATTAATATATTATATTCAATAATAGCACTAAACGAAGTTGATGATAAATGCATACAGTTATATTGCCAAAAGCAAGAATCAAATTAATAAAGAATGTGTGTCTCATCTGTATACCGATACCTAATAGATTCGTTGTATTTATTTAAATTTTTTTATACGGCCCATAATACACATTACAAGCTTTAAAAAACGGTGCACAAAAAATAACAACGAGTAAAAAATCTGGCTTGTAACATAAACCATTGCTAATCAAAATAAATGTGCTAAGTACACAATGTTCCCAACAATTATAGAATAAAATAATATATTAACGAAAACTAACCTAAGTTCTAATGTTATGAAAATTATTATTATTTTTATTGCTTAGGTGGGTGGACGAGATCACGGCTCACCTGATGCTAAGTGGTTACCGGAGCCCATAGACATCTACAGCGTAAATGCGCCACCCAGCTTGAGATAAGTTCTAAGATCTCAGTATAGTTACAACGGCTGCCCCACCCTTCAAGCCGAAACGCACAGACTGTTTCACGGCAGAAATAGGCAGGGTGGTGGTACCTACCCGCGCGGACTCACAAGAGTTCCTACCACCAGTAATTACGCAAATTATAATTTTGCGGGTTTGATTTTTATTGCACGATGTTATTCCTTCACCGTGGAAGTCAATCGTGAACATTTGTTGAGTAAGTATTTCATTAGAAAAATTGGTACCCGCCAGCGAGATTCGAACACCGGTGCATCGCTCGATACGAATGCACCGGACGTCTTATCCTTTAGGCCACGACGACTTGATCATGATGTTGTATCGACATGATTTAACAACCTAATACTTACAGTCGAGCTTTGTGGTGGAGTTCCACCATCAATGGCCACGGCCTTTAAGTCGTGAGTCGCTACTGACTCTCTGTCCAGAGCCTTGTTCGTTCTGATAACACCCGAAGCTGGATCAATGACAAATGAGCCTTCCTCCCTGTCTTTAGGGTCTAATTCGTAATGAACGCGACCGTTCAAACCGACATCAGCATCCGTCGCGCCGACCTGAGTCACCGATGTACCTGTAAACGGGTTAAAAAAGCCTGAAGTCACATTTACGAAAACAAAAACTAAGCCAGGGCTGTTCAAGCTACATAGTTTTAAAGCTAATTAAATTTACTGCAAAAGCTGGACGGCCGTAGACAAAATTAATTTTCAAAAACTATATATACTTTCCGGGAGTTCCCCCAATAATAAAAAAATATAGCTTCACTTTCAAATGATGTCACAGGAATGGAATGTTACAAGAATAAAGATAAAAAATATACCAAATATTGATTATATGTTTTGACAAAGATTTCTATTATGCAAAGTATTTATATCCAGAACTATTTTCTGATAAAAACATGCGTCGCCGGCCGCATGAAAAAAAGCCGCGGGCCATTGTCTGTCTGGACAGCCCTGAACTAAGCAATACCTAAATATGTATTAGATGTTTGTTCATTTGATGTATGCAAACGAATAGCAAGATCGTTTCGAAATCTCTTGAGGTATTGTTGTTATTACGGAGAAGGTTTACGAACAGGTAGTTCCGGGTTTCGTAAGCGTATGACTGCTTCGCGGCAATAGGCTGGGTATACATCCGACCAGATACCACCAATGGAGCACTCTGGTCAGGTTTCATTTGTTTGGAGAGTCCGAATTTCCAACTCACCAACTAAAGCGTCCTCCATTATGTTCGCGGTGTAGAGCTGTTGCTTGAAGACCGGTTCGTTGTCATTCACATCGACGACCGATATCTCGACGTCGGTTGTGTCAGACAGGGAGGGTACGCCGCCATCTCGGGCAGTCACAGTTAATAAATAACCTTAAAATAAACGTCACATTTTTTAGTTTTGGCGCCAATTTGTAAATGTAATATAGTATTAGGTGATCGATGCACTTCGGCTGTACGCACGAAAAAATGTCACGTTCCGCTTGAACGCGCAAGTCAGAGCGCGGAACAAGAGTTAGGGAAGCACAATCTGCCCAAGGGTTGGTTTGTAACACATTTATCTCTCTTCTCGCGTGACGTCAGAGCTATTCGAATAATTCTGCTACTGATGTTATCATGTAAGCCTATCGTCCGTAAACCGATTTACAGACAAAGAATTAAATATATATTTTTTTAAATAAATCTTATAGTAGTCGGAAATAACGTAATTAAAGAACGAAAATTAAAGAAAAAACGAGATTAAATCGTAGTATAAGCTATTTTAATTACAAAAAATTATACCCATTCGGTATCCACACTAGTTGGAGATATTATGTAGTATCAAGGACGTTTTATTTCAGTTACAATTAGGACCGATCGTTTACCTTACTTCACCTGGGAAATCTGGGAAATGTCAAGTCTGACATTGACAGTCAACCATAGCCAACTGTTTCATTTAAAGTAAATTATAAGACAAAGAATTTAGAGAATTTTGTAGTTGTATCGATTGGGTCTGACTATCTCTTAATTAATATCTGAATTTATATTTCATTATGTTCAAAGATATTTTCATCACCGAAGCTCATGGGCTCCAACTATGCCAGCGAATAGATAATACGCTACCACTTATAGCTTAGACTATCATAATGTAAGATCCTCTGATCTTGAAAACTAGACCTTATTACGCTGTAAATGTGCACTACTTAATTTATATATTTTGTAATTTTGTTAATATTTCTATTATACACTTGGATCACACCAACATCTGTAGTTTCCAAAATCATCTCTATCAAAAGGAAGTCCATACTTTAATAATAACATTTCTATATATTATAGTTATTTTGGTATCCCAGGTGCACGAGGAAGGGTCTTGTATTGTAATCTCTTACCACTCATAGTTTCTCTGTCAAGTAACTTATTGGTCGTAATGGCTCCCGTTTGCGGATTAATCACGAACTGTTGGTCGTGGTGTGCGACGGCCTCATTGGATATTTCTGAGCTGAGGCTGTACGTGATCTGCGCATTGATTCCTACATCGCTGTCCGTTGCTGAAACGACTAAGACCGTTGTGCCGATCGGTGCATCTTCAAAAACCTGTAAGGTTTCAAGGAGGGCATTAAAAAAATTAATTCAGTGCCAGCCTAGGGCTCCGGAAACCAGCACCAGGTGCCCGTTGAACACGTGCCGTGATCAGCGGCGCCGTATTTTAACAAAATATTGTCTAATCACTCACCGGAACCGATGACCTCATCGACTCACGCCGTATCACTTAGGGAGAAGGCTTTAGGTCGAGAATGGATAAGGAAAAGTGATAACGAAAAACTGTAGCGGCGACCGTCACACATGAGGATACCGTCCTGTCCTTATAATTGAAATTTTACTGGTGGCCCGAAGGCCTTTCCAGTTTCACCAGGACAGGTGGGCGAGCAAAGGCTCAGCCAGGAGGGGCGGGATTTGCTAACAACTGTCCGAGCGCCTCCGAAGGAGACCTAACACCAATCAACTATGAATCTACTACCGGATCGGTATCGCGACCCGCTGACAAGATCCGGCGAGACACTCAGCAGGCTGATGCATGGGTTAGGTTGCACGTCGATCTCTTTGTCGAGTTCGACGAGTACGGTTACCGGAGTCCCTAAGCCTGCTCCTAGTATTAGAGCGGAAGGCGTCTAATGCAAAGGTTATTGGATCTAATGGATCCGTAAGGACGTGTCTAGGGCGTCGACGGTGACTGGCTCCTGCATGATCAGGATTCGGGGACTAGCCAGCGGCGGCAACGATAAGGCGATTATGATGACGCATAGCTTATCGAAGTACCGTTCCGACGCTGACTCATGTATTTCCGGATTGATTCGAGGCTCAGGTCGTCGTGTAAGTCAACGTTCCTCACGAACCACGGAGCCCCGACGTCTAACCTGCAAAAGCGGGATTGTAGGAATTGGGGGGCGTCTATGTGTGTGCGGGCCACGTGAGCGAACATCACACTAGCGTAAGTCATGACGGGCCTAATGCAAGTTTTGTAAAGTGTCACCTTGTTCCGAAGGGACATTTTACTCCGCTTACAGATCATGGGATAGAGTCTGCCGAGAATAAATGCGGCATGATCGCGGACTATTTTTATATGCGGACGAAATGTCATGGATGCATCCAGGGTGACTCCCAGGTTCTTGACCTTCCTGGCCCAGGGTATAGGTTGGCCGAAGAGGGTGATCGGGGGTGCCCGTCCCGTCCGAGAAGCAAGCAGAAGTGACAGATGTGAAGTCGCGAAGGCACCGTCAAATGGCGACCCGTGTTGCCGTGGTAAAAACTCAAATAAATACCCACAGATTGGAAAAATCTTACGTATGATGGGCCCAATGGGAAAAGAAAACATGCAAGAAACAGAAGAAGAAAATTTGTAACGAAGATTTAGAAACAATACGCGCAAAATGAATGTTTACAAATCCATCTGTTGTCTATAGGTAAAGCTAGGGATAGGCCGGTTTTACGTCAAAATGTATTGGTTTAAATAAACTGCAATATATAAAAGTACGAATATGAAAAATTGTGGGTCAGGCAACTTTTTTTGCTACGGCTTCATTAATGGTTTTTGTCCACCGGAGCGGAGTGGAAAAACGGAGAAATATTAACCAATAAAATTGTACAAAATTATTTCTTTCACAATGGATAGACAGCCTTATAATGGCTATTATTAGAGACACTTACAGAGGCAGTGTAAGGTGCGTTTTCGAATACGGGCGCGTAGTTATTGGCGTCGGTAATGTTGATTTGCACCATCGCTGTGTCGGATCTGCCGCCGGAGTCCGTGGCGGACACGGTCAGCACGTACCGCCTCTCCTGCTTGAAGTCTAGCGGCTGGGCTACGGTGATGAGACCGCGACCGTTCTGTGACGTTATGGAGAATCTGCCGCGAGTGTTCCCGCCTGTGATCTCGTAGTGCAGCCTGAAGGTACAAACGTGTTTTAGTCCAAGATCTCAGCTGATATTAAAATTAGGTGAGAATTCAAATTTCAAGATACTAGTTGAATTATTTTTACCAATGGGGCGAAAGACGACAGTCATGCTAAGTCAAGTTTTAGTGCTGTTATGTTGTTACTCATTTTGTGTTATTTTTATTCAGTCATAGTATAGTAAAGTAGTTTTTTTGGCTCTTTTGGGCATTAATAGTTCCCTAATTGAATAAGGTTCAAAATCTCATCGTGTCTTCCCGAATGGGCCGAATCCTTTAATTTTAAAAATATATTATTTTAAAATTAAATATGTGTCGATCTTGTGACATTGGAGATTAAGAGATTAAGAGAAGGGAAAAGAAAACAACACATACACACCATAGATTTTTTTTTATAAGTTTTTGGGATTACAAGCAGGCACTTCAATTTTATTTATACTTATTACTCGTAGAAATCAACCAAGAACTCGTCTTTATAAAGTGAAAAAGGAAATACAACCGCTTGTTAAAAATATAATAAAATACATGTAAAAAACATGAATTAAATTTATCATCTGGTGTGAACAGAAGAAAAGTTTCATTTAACAATTTAAAAGTTATTATTTATGTATAAATAATTAAATTGAAGATATCTATCCTTCGTTTTAAGGTTCATTTTACTATAACCAGTTGTTACACAGGCAATGTTCAAATCGGATTTATTCTTTCGGTAATATCGAGATACCCAACAGATTCTATTACTCTTAAGATGACGAGTTATCTCAAAATGGCTTAAAAACGTTTTAGTATTTAGTCATCATAAAACAATTATTTATTATACACGAGTTCACGTCGGGATAATAGACAGAGCTCATGGGCAGCACTACAAAACCGCTCCTGATAAATGGAATCAGAGCTTCAATTGCATTGTCCGCAACTGCCATCCGCCACGTAAAGTCATTACGTCACCTGTTATCCTCATCGGCGTCGGTGGCAGTGAGGGTCACGACAGGTGTCCCCGGGGGCTCGTCTTCAGCCAGTTCCACTTCGTATTGTCCCGGCATAAACACCGGATCATTATCGTTCACGTCTTGTATGACGACCACAACGGTAGCTGTTGCAGAACGCGGGGGGTCGCCCCCATCCGTCGCTGTTACCTATGCAAATGCAATTGGTAGTATCAGGAGTATTGGCAGCAGTGTCCTCAGAGTATAACGCAATCCCCAAACTGCATTTACTTGAGGTAGGCAATTGCACGCCACTAATTTTTTCTTTCCTTACTTATGCTGATAGCCTTGAGAGGCTATTTCAGCTTCTCCTTGACGTGTAGGTGAGCTCACGGGGCTCAAACCGGGAGTGTTGCTAACACTGACCCTAGCAAGCAGTGCTTCGCAGAATCTACCACCGGATCGGAAACGCAACCGATTGAGAAGATCCGACGAGAAACTCAGAGGGCTGTGTCTATGGGTTAATTTACTCGTCGAGCCCTTTGTCGTGAACGACGGGTACGGCGAGGACGGTCACCGGTGCTTGAGGTACCTAAAAGCACCGTTAATGGATCGGGAGGATCCGTAATGACGTGTTAAGGGCGACGTCAACTGTTTACCATTCGGTCCACAGGATCGGGTTTGCACGCCACGGGCTATGCAGCAGTTATAAGTTCCATTTTTATTTAGATGAGTGGACGAGTTCTCGGCTCACCTGGTGTTAAGTGGTTACCAGAGCCCAAGACATCTAGTGACACCTTGACACATGAGTTGTAAGATCTCACTTTTAACAGTACAACGGCAGCCCCGCCCTTCAAACCGAAGCGCATTACTGCTTCACGGCAGAAAAGGGTAGGGTGGTAATACCTACCCTGCGGTCTCACAAGACATTCTACCACCAGCAATTACGCAAATTATAATTTTGCGCGTTTGATTTTGACCCACCTGCGGGATTCGAACACTGATGCATCGCTACATACGAATGCACCGGACGTCTTATCCTTCAGGCCACGACTTTTAATAAACTGAGTAAATTTATGTTTGAAGGGGTGGTAACCTTTATATAATACAATTGAGATAATCGAAATGATGTCTCGAAGCGACATTCACGAAGTGATATCTATGGACTTCGGTAGCTGCCTTGCACCAATTACGACGCTCATCTAAGTAATCAATAATAAAAAGTTAGGATATTAATTAAACCTTGTACCCCCCCCCCCCCCAGCTAACACCCACCCACCTCAAACTGTTACTCTATTTCGTAACCGATCCCATGTTGTAACTGAAAACTTAGAATACTAAAATTCTTATTGGCTATGGAATATGCGACGTCTTGACTAACTTGAAAACATTTCTTCAGACTTACCAATAGTTGATATTTAGCTTGAGTTTCCCTATCCAGTTGCCCAGAAGTATAGACCCATCCTGACCTCGGGTCTATTGTGATCGGAAGGTCAACGTTCCCGGTATAGTCTTTATCCGTCATAGTGTAAGTTAGTTCTGCGTTGACGCCTTCATCTGCATCGTATGCTTGTACCTGATGAAAAATTCTTTGTTGAACTTAGTTGAAGAATTCGACTGAATTGGTGTCGCAGTAGTTAGCGCTTATAACTACTTTACCAAGGGTCGTGGGTTCAATTCGCATTACGGGCACACATTCTTTTTGTGTTGTTTTCTATCTTAAAGTTATATTTAAACGTGTATTCAGTTTCTAAATCCCGTGCAGTTTCCTACTTAGCTGAAAGTTTCGGTATAGCTTAGTATACTTACTCTAACAATACTGTATCCAATAGGGACATTTTCGCTGACTGACTCTTGGAACAGCGACGTGTAGAATCTCGGAGCGTTGTCATTCACGTCTCTAATGTTGATCAACAGTTGGGTGGTGTTTGATCTGGATGGACTGCCTCCGTCTGGAATGTAAGCACATCATAATTCGCTGTCGGCAATACCCTTCGATCAATAATAGTACTAGATTTCCGATAAACGCTTCACAAACGTCGAGTTCCACAATATAATAAGCACGAAATTTGAAACAAAATGTTTTTAACCTTATAAATTTGTCTTTATGTATCATTTTAAAATAAATATTTTTGTACTGATGACTTTTTATTTTCAAGTGACATTTTATTTTATTCCATAACATCCTTTCTCTCACGAAATGACCTAAATAGATATATTTTGCAATGGTAATTTAACTTTATGATTAAGCATTAAGGTTTATAATAAGCTGACGTCGCTAACATTATTAAACTTTTTTCTAAGAAATGGAAGATGTTTTCGTGTCTGCAAACGTGCGTCTTATTTTTGTTCCTGATCCTTAATCTAGTACTATTATTGATCGAAGGAAATACCGATCTTACTTTGTGGGTATACTGGTTTGTCTATACAAGAGCGTTTTGGGTTGAGCTCATTTTCAAATAAATGAAGATCACTCGCGAAAATGCCGGGCGTCTGCTATGCACCGAGTTACTGATCTAAACGACCATTATGCCAGCTTACTTTATTTACTGGTGGTAGGACGTCTTGTGAGTCCGCGCGGGTAGTACTCTGTTGCCAATTCGACTATCCCTCACACACTACAGATTGGTTTGAAAAAATATTTATTCTATAACAGGAAAAGGATAGTGTTATATCTGAACTGCTATTGCGCTTTGAAGAGCGGGGTGGCAGTTATATGTACTATGCCATTGAGAAATCGGCCTTATCTATTATCTACATAGGGGGTGGCGGCATTGGCATAGTGTAATCTACGTTCTTCGACAATCACTTGCTAATTCAACCAGCATAGATTAAAAAATACACACATTAAAATTTTCGTTCATTAGTCAAATTTACCTTGAGCTCTGATCACGAGTCTGTAGCTCCGGACTTGTTCGTAGTCCAGGGTCTTGACAAGCGAGACATCACCACTCAGGCTGTCTATTGAGAACTGCATCTGTGTGTTACCGCCGATGATCGCGTATCTTATTGCAGAGTTAGCACCGACGTCTGCGTCTGTTGCTCTGTTTTGGAATTAAAAAAATAAAAATAAAGCTATTATACAGATTTTGAAGTCGTCGTGGCCTAAAGGATAAGACGTCCGGTGCAATCGCATCTAGCGATGCACAGCGGTGAAGGAATAACATCGTGTAATAAAAATCAAACCCGCAAAATTATAATTTGCGTAATTACTGGTGGTAGGACCTCTTGTGAGCCCGCGCGGGTAGGTATCATCACCCTGCCTATTTTTGCCGTGAAGCAGTAATGCGGTTCGGTTTGAAGGCGTTGTAGATGTCTATGGGCTCCAGTAACCGCTGGACACTAGGTGAGTTGTGAGCTCGTCCACCCATCTAAGCAATAAATTTTTTTTTTTACGAAAAGGTCCTTTGTAACAATCAGTATCTATCGGTGTTCAATTTGTACTTGAAGTAAAGTAAACCGATTTAAAAGTCGGTCGATCCATAAGTTGGTTCGTTTTATTGCAATCATGTGTTTTATGAACGATTTTTAAAACGCTAAATTTTTTTTTACACAAAAACAAATAAGTATACCTACTCCTTGAAAATTATCCATACAAATTCCATTGCTAAGAGAAACGAAATGTGGCATTTTCAATATGTTTCAAAAGGATTTATGTTTGTGCAAATGTGAAATATCAGTCGAGAGCGTATGCCAAGTTGCAGTCCCGACGTTTCGATGTATTTTTGTTTTATTTAGCTTCCACGAGTAATATTTATTGGAAGTAGAAATATATTACTTTCGTTGTCATAATATTGCGATTTGATTCTTTCTATTTTAACAAATACGTATGAGTTTCGCTTCGCTAATATTTGTACACCATTAGTGACATTAGTTAGTAACATTTTACACATATAATTGAGCTGTTCTCTGTAAATAGCTGGGTGTTATTAATTTTTTAATTACTAATTGCAACTATGATTTGCATATAATTTTGTTTTAATAGTACAATAACTGATGCATGGAGGCGGAGTTGCTATACATATGAACATTCATGATAAGACATTGAAGTATATAGGTACACTAGCGACCCGCCCTCGCTTCGCTTCGGAAACTGTAATTTATTATTCATTTGTTCACTATTTAATGAATGTTATTATACCTTCCTCTTTAATTACTCTATCTATTAAAAAAAACCGCATCAAAATCCGTTGCGTAGTTTTAAAGATTTAAGCACACATAGGGACAGACAGATATAGGGACCGAGAAAGTGACTTTGTTTTATACTATGTAGTGATAATTGTGGCTTTGATCTTTAGTCTTGATATACGCGGTAGCAGTGACCTAGTTAACCCGTAGCCACTTAGTGTCAGGTTAGCCATGAAATGCCTGTTTGTAATATAGTCCGTAAAGTAAGATCTTTTATTAAATGCAATATTTTATAAGCTTTTAAACACTTTTTTTTTCCACAGGAGAAAATCGCCGGATCCCCACCCGCGCGGCAGGTGGGGTATGTGGGAGTTGAACCTCACTAAAAACTCCTGCCGCTCACAACCGGCGCCCTACCTCGGACCGGGCCGGAGCCCAGTCGGGGCTATTGAAACGGCGGGACAGGGTTGACGCTGAGCACATTACATCCATCCCACCGTCCCACGGACGCCGGACCGGCGGCCGCCAGCGACACGACCACCGGCTCCCTCGTTCAGCGGGCCGAGAGCCCGCCTTGATGGCGCCGCGTTACACCTTCCCCCAGAGCGGTCGGGGGAACGCGGTCTACCATCACCCGGCTTCCTACTGTGGGTGAGCGTGCAAAGCACGCCACCCCTCGTCTGGGTCTTTCCCCGCACAAAACGGGTGGGACCCCTAGCTCTTAGGGGGCCAGGTCACGGATACGACCCCGGTCCCGACCCCCTGCTCGGCGGCGACGGGTTACTGCCTAGTGAGGAGAGCCTTGCCTCACTCGCCCCGCCGCCTCCTTCTGCGAGATGGTGAAGCTTTTAAACACTAACAAAAGTTTGACAATAAACCAAATGTCGAAACGTGCATCTTCTCTTAGACATAAATGTAGCCTAAAAGTACATATTATTATCCGCAACACATTTCGTCAGATTATAGAAACAGAGTTATTAGCAACATGTTTCGTCAAAAATATTTACTTTCAGCTACAAGCGTCGTCATAAGTTCGTAAATCTATACTAATATTATAAAAAGGAAAGATTTGTTTGTTTGATTGAACTGATTTGAAAAATTCTTTCACTGTTTGGAAGCTACATTATTTCCGAGTGCATAGGCTATAGTTTTTTTTTTAAATTAGTGCTCCTTACTAAAAACTCCAATAATGTAACGCAAGGTTACATTATTGGAGGTTGTAACGCAAAACTATTGATGACAGAATAAAATAATGTACTACGACTTTGTAGAACACATTATTATTTACAAAAAGTGTCGCTACAGCATATGTCTAACTATTATAGTTATGCCGCAATAAGTGTTCATTTATTAAAAAAAATAAAATAACGTCAAATATCGTTGAAATTTGTGTTAAAGACCCGTGCGGACCCGGAGGGGGCCGCTTGTACAGTAATAAAATTATAACAGTAAAAATCGAATACTAACTTGATCTTTGCTATGACAGGATTGTCGGTTACACTGATATCTTCGTCGACGCTGACCGTGTACGTCTTCTCGCTGAACTGTGGGTAGTTATCGTTGTCATCTATGATGTTCACGTGAATCGTTGCTCTGGAAACAAAAGATCTATAGATGTAAAATAGGTTGATTGCCGTCCTTATTCCCTTGCATTAGCACCTTTACATTACACCTTTAGCTCTAACACTAGGGGTAGGGACCCCGGTTGCCGTACTCGTCGAACTCTTTGCCGAGTTCGACGGGTAACCTAACCTAAACATCAGCCCGCTGAGTTTCTCGCCGGATCTTCTCAGCGGGTCGCGCTTCCGATTCGTGAAGCAGTTACTCTTGAGTTGTTAGGTCTCCTTTGCAGACACTCGGGTAGCTGTTAGCAAATTCCATTTTTCCTGGCTGAGCCCTTGCTCGCCCACCTGCCCTGGTAAAATTGGAAAGGTCTCCGGGCCACCAGTAATCTCTCGAACATAAAAAAAGGTTGATTATGTCTGCGCTCGGTGGATGAATAGTGATCAATCAATCTCACAAGTCGGACGAGTCTAGAGTTCCCCGCTAAACCAAGAGCTACGAAAAGACACTTTATAAAAAATAAATGAACTTCAAGATAAGTTAGTAATAAAAGTACATTCCGAGGAGAGGATTTAGATGCGATTTTTTCAACGAGTTCCCTGTAGTACCTATATCAATTTTTGATGTGAATGGTAGTTGAATATTATTTAAGTCACAGAATATGAAAGTTATTTTTTTTTACAAAAAGCGTATTTTATACGTATCACCGGTGTGATTAAACTCAGCCTTTACTGTCGTTCATTTGATTTCAAAACAAATTTCTTCGATGCATTAACTTACGGGACTTTAAATACGTTGAATAAAAAAATGTGATGTTAATTTATAACTAATGAACATGATTGATAATTGCGTTCACTAATTAATAATTTATTACCAATTATTGCATAATATTTCAAGTTTATTATAAAGCTTAGATGTTGTATAAGTTATCTCGTTATCTCCTCGTCAACTCTAATTGTTAATAAATTTAGAGTTAATGTTTTTTGTGGATTTTAAGTGTCTTTCTCACAACGCGCTTTAGCTATTTCTATATTACAAAAAAATTGGAATTTATTTTGATCTCAATTTTTTTTTGTACCAAGTGCACACACTTTTCACTAAAATGTTTTTGTCGGGTTAAGTAATTGCCGGAATCCATAAATATCACAACGTAACCACCCCTTAACCATCCAGTTTCAAACATGACATCAAAGTCTCTATTTCATTTTATTTCTGCTTTGATTGGTCGACGAACTCAGCGCCCACTCGATGCTAAGTGGGTCTGTAGATATTAATAACGTAAATGTCGCCACCCATCATGAAACAAGAGTTCTAAGTCTCCGTTTTTACAGTACAACGGACGTCTTACCCTTTACACCACAAGGCATTTCTGCTTAATCGCAGCAGATATAGGCATAGTGGCGGTACTTATCTGAGCGGGCTCACAAGCCGCCCTACCTGACATATTCGCGTGGAATCTTAACGCATCCTACCGACAATACCGTTTTTACCATAAGGGCACACGGGGCCGTGCCCAGGGCCCCCATTCTCAGGGGGCCCCGAAGGACCGACAATTTGGTTACCAATTGTAGTCGAGAGCGGTCATTTTCGCAGCTTAAGACAATAAAAAATGAATTGCGAACAACAATGTTACAAGAACGGCTGAGTAATTTGTCAATTATGGGCATAGAAAGTGATATCCTTCAAAAAATTGACTTTAAAGATATAATGGAATATTTTGCTCAACAGAAATCCCGAAAGAAACCATTATCGTAATCGTAACCAAAAAACCAGCAGCATTCTAATATAATTAATATTATTATATCATACTGTATTTTATTACCTATAATAAATGGTCATACTCAGTAGAAAAATGTTATTATAATTCGCTTTTTTTACTTTCCAAAAGGGCCTCAAATTCTTGTGCGCCCACGGGCCCCAGCCTAGTTTAAGACGTCCCTGCCTACCGATATTAAATATTATTTATGATGTTTTAAAGCAGTATACACAGATAATCTCGGATTACGATTTTACTTCATATGTACTATTTATAGAAGACTAGCGACCCGCCCTCGCTTCGCTTCGGAAACTGTAATTTATTATTGATTTCTCCACTATTTAATGGATGTTAAAATACATATAAACCTTCCTATTCAATCACTCTATCTATTAAAAAAAACCGCATCAAAATCCGTTGCGTAGTTTTAAAGATTTAAGCATACATAGGGATATAGGGACAGAGAAAGCGACTTTGTTTTATACTATGTAGTGATACTCACGTGCTAGACAGTCTATCAGAGACGGGACTGGCTTGGTCCGTGGCCTTCACCAAGACTGTGTACCGGGCCACCTTCTCACGGTCTAGGGGAGCTCTAGTGAGAAGGGCTCCACTACGCCCGTCTATCCTGAACACATCTTGAACTGAACTAGAACCCGAATCCGTTGATTCACTAGCGTCTTCTGGATTGAGAGTATCTGCTGTTACTAGTTCGATTGTGTATTCGACCTGCAAAAAAAGGTTTTTTTCTTTCTTTATATTTCTGAAGTATAACTCATTTCTTTAACATGACCAATTAGATACATCGTTACAATACCGTTGATGCAATTGTATTATTTATTTATAACTTTATATACTAGACAGTGTAAAGGCGGACTTAATGCCATAGGCATTCTCTGACAGTCTACCTTAGGGGAGTGCAGAAATAAACCTTGGTAGGTATAGTGTGATAGTGATATTATTTAAACATATGTGTATATATAAATTACATAATATTTATAGATACAAATACTCGTACTTAAATAAATTCATATTATTATACATAAGATAGACTGTATTTGTAATAAATAAGAGTTGTACAGTAGAAGCAAACACCAGTTGTTAAGTCTGCACCAATGAACATGTCCACCACAACACATATGTAAACACGCACATCTTTGTATATGTTTAAATCTATTTGGACAGTGGTGAGATATTATAAGGTATGGTTTGATATACGAATTTGCAGATCAGATAATGTGTAACTCCCATGGTCCAACAGCACGCTTTGCCACAGTAACGTCTATCAATAATACTGAAAACCATATTGAATACCTCGGCATTTTTTCCTATATCCTGGTCAGTGGCCTTTAGTGTTAGGACCGTTGTACCAGAGCTGGCGCCTTCCCGAACCGAAGCTTCGTACTGCTGCATCTCGAACACCGGCGAATGATCATTGCAATCCAGAACATTAATCTGTTGATGTATACAAAACGACACACTCATTTTTGGAACGAAGTTCCTTATGGGACGATGCGGATGGGTACCGATGGGTACCGATACCGATACCGATGGGTTGCCGGTAACCGGCAAAAAAACGTCCGTAACGTAAGATTTTTATTATTTATGTATAGCCTTAGTATGATGGCTATACAGTGTCTAATGTATAGTCTACGTGATGACGGTTATTATTATTATTCATATAAATAGCTATTTCTTGATATATTATTGTTATATATTTTTTATAAATTATTGTGAATAAAATAAAGTTGATAGCTTTGTAAAGTAGTTTTTTTTTATCAATAAAAAAATTATGATAAAAAATGTATACCCGAATAATTATTTTCTTTATACCTCGAATATAACTTAAAAATAATATTTTCATAATAATGATCTTCGTTCCTATCCGGTGTCCCACAACAACACACATCTTTTTTCTTTATTTAAGAACTGATTTTGAAGAATGGCGATCAGATATCTGACATGACACATCCCTTAACAAACCACGGACCTACGTTTCCATATATTTTAAGTATAATCGTATTAGATTGCATAGTTAAAGTACAAAATTTAATAAATCAATTTCTATTGTTCTTAATTACGGGGGGTACCAAGTGTATTTATCTCACAGCAACATCTGGCTAGAGCGGAAACTCTAAAAGCCGGTATCAATGGCAAGATTAGAGCAACAATAATGGGTTAATAAGAAATTATTAGGGTATTATTACGCGGTAGGGTTATCGAAGCTGAAAGATAATGTAATACATAAACAAACAAATGCAATTTCGGTGTTCCGATTTTCGGATTCTGTAAATGTTGTAGATATTATCGTGCTTTTAATACTCGTAACAAGCGCTTTGCTTATTAAAGGAAACGCTTTTTTGGCTGAAGAATACTTGGCCGTGGTTGCTTATTATCTGACTGAATATATGAGAGTTTAATCTTCAATATTAAAGTACTAGTTAATAGAGAAGTTAATAGATGTTTTTAAAATTCACCCCCAATGGCAAAAGTTACTTCAATTATGTTTTAAAATTGTAATTTATTAAAGTACTAGCTGACCCGGCAGACTTCGTAGTACCTCAATCGATAAATAAAAGACCTAAGCTTTTGTATAAAACTAAACATAAAACAAACAAAAGTAATCCGTCCGACAGGGGACACGTCAAAGGAAAAACAAAATTGTTATTTTTATTTAATTCCGAGCATTTTCATATTTATCTACATTTTAAACTTTCTCTGGACTGCCACGAATAATTCAAGACCAAAATTAGCCAAATAGGTTCAGCCGTTCTCGGGTTTTAGCGAGACTAACGAACAGCAATTTATTTTTATATATAAAGATTTGAAGCGTTGGCTTACATTTCACTAAACTCATAATATGAATTATTACAGTACATTCTTGCTGTCTTGATTAAAACATTCTAAGTTTAAATGCGCGTTTTATTTTCCTGATTTCGTTTATCCAGCCAGTACTTGCCTGTAATGTCGTAGTTCCGCTTCTTGGCGGAAAGGTGTCGTCTTGAGCCACAACCCTGAAGTAATGTACATCTAGTCTCTCTCGATCCAGCCTTGCTTGTGTAGTCACCACGCCCGATCTCGTGTCCACAGCGAACATGCCAGCCGATCTCGAGTCGAGTAGACTTGACATCGAATATGTCACGGGACTGTTTTCTGGATCTCTGTCGTGGGAAACAAGTTAAGTATTTTATTAATACTAATGTTTTTGGAGTTTACTCCTTTAGAATCGATTTACATATATAGGCCCGGGGTATGAAAATTATGGGGACCAAAATCGTACTAGCATGTCACACGAAATGCGTTATGCGCCTGATTGGCTCCTGATTGCGTGATGCGTGCGCGCGCCAATCAGGAGCCAACGCGCGGCCGCGTTATCGCAGGTGACGCCGGGCTGCTGCGCCGGCAGTCCGCCACAAAGCCTCGTACTGATCGCGCGTTTCTCTCATTATTGTATTTTCATATATTTGTTAGTCGTTTGTTTTGTGTCTCGTTAATTTGTTAATAATCTGTAGTGTATCGTGTTGTCGTAATATAGAACTATTTCTCGTATTGGTTCGTTAAATTTTTTATATCCAGTAAACTCCAGTCGTGCGTCGGAGCGGACACACACACTTTTTTTACTGACAGTTTGTTCATGGTCAGAAGATTTGTTGAAGTGAAACTTCTTTAGAAACGTTGTGATTTCAAACTCGATGAAACGAAAAAATAAGTCCATAGAGACACAAACACATAAATGTATAGGATTCAGCCGGCGAGAGAATGAGATAGAACACATTAGACGTTCTCGGTCTCCTCTTTGTGCGACTCTCCGTAGCATCCCCACTATCGTCTACTAAACATTTTCCATAATATGTATGCTCCTGTGTAGTGGGATAGTCAGTATATCTATATCTTATTTATAAGTTTCACTTCTACCGTGTGTGACTTGCACTCACACACACTTTTATCTACAGTTCTACTATATAGATTTGTCTGATTATGGTGGACAGCGACCTAGTTGATTTGCAAGTGATTTTGATTATCATCAGCTTGGAATTTTAATTGTTTTCTTCATCCTATAAAGGTATGATGTATTATGATAAAAAAAAAATTATCGTTGCAATCTCTTTCAAAAGCGTTTTCGAACTTTGATACAAAAAAACATATGATTTCGCATCAATTTCTTTTCTCCATTGTTACTTAACGATAACGATCGATTGTTAAATGCACGAAGTCATCTGTATAGATTGGACCGGCTTAGCTGTATAAATCGTTATTATTGTTCGTCGAGACTGGAGAATGACTCGTGACAATTGTTCCGGACCCCGTAAAGCAGATGAGTTCATAAAGACCTCAATGAGCTCGATCACGATTATAACCGCTTATTTATGACGATGCGGCACTTTCAGAATGTGAGGCATTTACGAGTCGCCGAATATTATGTTATTCTATACTCTGTTTCAGTTACGAAGTCCCTTTTGACACTTCTTAGAACGTAGCTCTTCATGTTTCGCATAATTTGAAATAATAATCATTTTTGTTCATGGTCGTAAACATTATTTAAAAAATACACAATCAACCTAAATCATTATATAATTAATTCACACATACTTCGTAATTGGAATAGAATATAGTAGCCCTTATCTTATTTCATCGGTGAAAAATTATAACAGTTACAATTTTTATATTGAACTAGCTCACCCGGCAGACTTCGTAGTGCCTCAATCGATAAATAAAATACCTAAACTTTTATATAAAATAAACTTAAAACAAACAAAAGGAATCCGCCCGACGGGGAACGCAATAGAGGAAAAACAAAATTGTTATTTTTATTTATTTCCGAGCATTTTTATATTTATCTACCTTTTAAACCTTCTCTGGACTTCCATACATAATTCAAGACCAAAATTAGCAAAATCGGTCTAGCCGTTCTCAAGTTTTAGCGAAACTAACGAACAGCAATTCATTTTATATATAGATAAATAGAAGATAGACTAGTGAAAACCGGCTACACTTCACTGATTAGCTCTAAAAATATAAAATAGTGACATTTGTTGAAAATACACGTACGCCACCTGTTTTAAAGCTAATGGTACTAAAACAGAAACCTTCACTTCTTCATGTTTTGATGCCTCAGAGCTTCCATGACTACAGGTGGGCGATGAAACCCTCTGCTCAACTATATCAATACTTTTATTGTATTTTATTTTTGTTTTGCAACTAGCTGTCTAATAAGTTTTTTTAGAGAAAAATAAGCCTTTGATACGTGCATATGAATATTAATTATTAGCTATTTACCCGGACTTTTTGGCGGGAACGCGAGGAACGAAGTTGTGTGAATTGTTTTTTACCATTTTACTGAAATTATATTTCATCATATATCGTCTCATTTGTAAATTTAATTCGTTTTTAATCATTTATGTTATGTCGCGATTAGTTTCCTTCGTTTTTTATTATTCATAAACTGTAAATCATTAAAACGGCGATTTGTAAAAATCTTATTACTTGACGCTGGCTAATGCACAAACCGTGCCGGACCCAAAAAAAGAAAAAGAAGAAGAAGCTATCTACCCGCAGTTTTGCCCGTGCGGCCTACACTTAATATAGCGTGGGCGGAGACCCGGAGCCGTGGAATGAAAGGTAGTCTTCTTTCCCGAGGTTCAAAGTATTTTCATAGCGTATTTTATAGAATGAAGAAAACATCGTATCGGAAAATCGTTTCTGCGGAATCGGGTTACGCCCAAGCGTAACATAAACAACGAAACGTAACAGACAGACAGTTACTTTCGTATTTATAGGATTAGGATTTACTTGAGACATACATTTAGAAAAAAAAATCCTCGCCACTAGTTTTCTCTGGGTGAAATGTACCCAGACAATATGTATGCAAAATAACACAGTTTTCGTTTACTTTCACAGTCAAGTCGCGAAAGCGTAGCAAATAAATAAGCTCACTTCGAATTATAAAGCAGAGATTGAAGTAATAACTTGTCACTTGTAACCCAAGCGTAAGAGACGGGATAGCACGGTATTAAATATCAGGATACTATTCCCGATGTTAGTGAAGTAGCAGGTTTAATTTTAGAGCCTACCGTAAGGGTATTCAAACTATATCCCCGCATCATCCAATCCATGTACTTACCGGGCCTTCACAGTGGTCACGATCACGCCAGGCGGTTGTTCCTCAGCTACTGAAGCGACGTAAAGGGCTTGTTCAAAATACGGAGACTGATTCCGAAGTTCTCTCTTCACTCTTTTAGCTATGTCGGTGTCGTTCAACTCCTTGTGATGATATACAATTTTGAGCCTATGATCCGAGTCTACGATGTAGGTCTGATCACAATTGAAGGTGAATAGAATTGATACTTTCCACATTGGTTCTTGTATGCATACGTCATCAGCGGCTACCAAGTCGCCTTGACTATTCTCTATCAAGAACCTCGGATCGCTTACATCCAAAAATTGCACTTTACACATTTTCTGTACAGTCCGTGGCAAAAATGCCGTCAAAGAATTCACGAACTGCGATTGTTTCAAGCAAATCCCTTGCCAGCGGTCCGTCGTCGGAATCGCGAAACTGGCATACGTCTCTGATATCCATTGTTTTGCTTCAGCTATTTTAACATCTATGGCCATATCAAAAGGTACTAAACTATGAGATCGTTTTGTTCTACTTCTATTTCTCGCTACGGATTCTTCAAACATAGCGTCTGACCACGGATAGGCCGTGGACAATACATTATATTGACTAGAGACCAACTCTTCTGCTTCTAACAACCTCCAGTCTATACTCTCTTGATAAACGACTTCTCTCTTATCTCTAATTGTGTAACTATCTTCATACTGTAACGCGGCATCGTTTTGGTCGTAGACTCTATCAAAATCAATATCGTATAAGTCTGCATGGCGTCTACTACAGTCTTCTCCCGTTACTAATATCCTAATAGGTAGACTGTAGTAATCAATATCACGGATACGCTCTGAAGTAGAATCCACGTAGAAGGTGAAGAGGTTCGGATAAAGGATACCGTCACACCGAAGTCGTTTTCTAAGCGTAACCAGGCCACTTGTCTTGTTAACCCTTAGGATGTGATGAACGAAGTTTGCTGTGCGATGGACGTCTATGGTGTATGTGCGTTCAGAGCCAAGCTTGTAGACAGCGGCATCTAGAACTAGATGTCCTGGCGGCGCAGAGTCTGGTACGATGATGAGGTAAGCACGAGTGGTTACTACCGCGAGGGCAGCAACCACCACATGCCTCCATAATTGTATCATGGTTGCAACGGTTCACCTGCAGCAACGTCGCCGCGACCACCGCCCGTTTTTTATATCCATCTGCAACAAGTAAAAAATATCACGTTATGTAAAGAAGTAAAACTTCTAGTGCATTCGTATGCAGCGATGCACCGGTGTTCGAATCCCGCCGGCAGGTACCAATTTTTCCAATGGAATAAGTACTTAACAAATGTTCACGATTGACTTCCACGGAGAAGGAATAACATCGTGTCATAAAAATCACACCCGGAAGATTATAAATTGCGTAATAACTGGTGGTAGGACCTCTTGTGAGCCCGCACGGGTGGGTACCACCGCCCTGCCTATTTCTGCCGTGAAGCAGTAATGCGTTTGGGTTTGAAGGGTGGGGCGGCCGTTGTAACTATACTGAGATCTTAGAACTCGTATCTCAAGGTGGGGGGCGGCATTTACATTACAGATGTCTATGGGCTCCGGCAACCACTTAACACCAGGTGGGCTGTGAGCTCGTCCACTCACCTATGCAATAAATAAAAAATACAGTAACCGGCGCTAAATATTGTATAACGGCCTTTAAAATGTGAAAAAAAAAACATAACAGTCCCACAATACGCTACCGAATTTGAACTGACAAACGTAACAAAGATGTGCGACAGAGATAGCGCTCCACGAATTAACCGATTGTCTCTTTCAAAAGCTCGATGCGCAATATTTATCGCAGGGTACTGTAATCTGATTTTACGGAACATTTTTACCTTTTATTCGAAATAGGATTATAAAAAGACTATAACGATCTTACGGCCTATTCGATTCTGAGAGTATGTGGATAGTGTTAAAATTATACTGTACATAAATAGGAAAACAAATATATCGATAGAATTTTAGTAGTTGTTTTAAATGAATGTGTCACGTTCCTCAGATCAGATACGAAACCAGCCAACTAACGACCCGAGGCTGGTCCTTTTAAGGTGATTTTACGATAAGCCGTTAGGTGTTTGGTTCTTGACGCGTTTTGTTTTGTGAATAGGTAATGTTTTCTAGAAATAAGTACGTCGTAGCGACGGTAGTGTATCTTTGCGGTTAGTATTTGCTTAGGTTTTTGCGAGTCGTAGTCATTTAGATAATTAGAACTAATATTTATTGGTGGTAGGACCTCTTGTGAGTCCGCACGGGTAGGTAAGGTACCACCACCCTGCCTATTTCTGCCGTGAAGCAGTAATGCGTGTCGGTTTGAAGGGTGGAGCAGACTTTGTAACTAGACTTGAGACCTTAGAACTTATATTTCAAGGTGGGTGGCCCATTTACGTTGTAGATATCTATGGGTTCCAGTAACCACTTAACACGTTTTTTATTGCTTTTTTTTATTTATTTTGATTGCTTAGATAAGCAAAAAAATAAAAATAAAAAAACGTAATAATGCTCTACATTTATCTTTATAATATCTAGTTTATCATTTTAATGACATGTACACACTTTTATGTATGTTGCTTGAACGCTAATACGATCGCTTTTAACACCAAACAAATGTTTCATTGTTCAGCGTTCAGTTTTTCGCAACCCTACGTGCGTTCCAAAGACGTCGGTTTGTATTCGAAAAGATTAATGGCATCAATTATGTCCGCTCCGTGTGCCTGCCAAATTCCGTGTTTTCCAATTTACCCTGCTCCAAACGGTGATCATTTTACACCTGGCCATGTTTCGATAATGCCGTCGCCTGTGTAATTAATGAAATCGAACAAGTTGGTGTACACGATGTTTCGAAAGTATTGACTTTTGAAAATTATGACAGTATTGTTGCAATAAGTCTGGCAAAAAAAAAATTTCTTCATGGATGGGTTGACGAGCTCACGGTCCATCTGGTGTTAAATGGTTACCGGAGCCCGTAGATATCTATAACGTAATTGCTACCACCCACCTTGAGACATGAGTTCTAAGATCTCAGTATAGTTACAACGGCTGCCCCACCCTTCAAACCGAAACGCTTCACTGCTTCACGGCTGAAATAGATCTACCCGTGTGAACTCACGAGAGGTCCTACCACCAGTAAAATATATTATATGCTATAATATTATAATTAAACACGGCGCTATATTAAAAAAAAACATAAGCATCTTTGCGGGTGACTAAAATGCGTACGTAACGTTTAATTATTACGATTAAGAATTCCTCACTCCGGTGTAAGTAACCTATAATTAGTTTACTTTAAAACGAGCTTTAGATACTTTTACATAAAAACCAAGATCGCTTCGTACAGATCAGCTTAAACAACACACTTATTCACTAGTTCTCAAAATAGGTAGAATCAGGCAAGGAAATAAAGAGTACACTACTTCTTGGTCTCGAAAACAGCAGCAAGTATCTCGTAGAGGTTTCGTACCTGTCTTGTCTAATTAATAATTCGGAGAGCCTGTTACTTAATTTGTAATATCCTAGGGCCTGCTTATTAAACCACTTTAGTAAAACTTCGAACGATTAATCTTCACTGAACTGTGTGGTATTTCAATGATCCACGTATCGTGGATAATAAAGTTTTTATTTGTTTATTTTGAAGTGAAACTTCTTTAGAATCGTTATGATTTCAAACTCGATGAAACGAAAAAATAAGTCCATAGAGACACAAACACATAAATGTATAGGATTCAGCCGGCGAGAGAATGAGATAGAACGCATTAGACGTTCACATCTATATCTATATTTTATTTATAAGTTTCACTTCTACCGTGTGCAAGTCACACACACACAATTTTTTTTTATTGACCTAGTAGGCAGACGAGAGTACGCCCCCCCTGATGGTGAATAGTTACTGTCGCGCATGGACATCAGTAATGCCAGGGGCATAGCCAAGCTGCTGCCTACCATTATGTACTTTCCACAAGCCTTGTTTGAAGTCCTTCTATTTCAATTGAGGAGATACTTTGTATTAGAGATTACAAAAGAGCACAGTTTATTCGAAGGAGAAACAAGTTTGCCTCGACGGCTTGCAACTTTACAAGATTTATTATTTGTTCTAAAGTCGTCTTAGTCTAACGGATAAGACGCCCGGTGTACTCGCACGCGACTACGCCGGGCTCGAAGTCCCGCAGGTAAATACAAAATTTCCTAACGAAATACGAATCTTACACGTGTTCATGTATGATATCCACGATGAAAGAATAACATCGTTTAATAAAGGAAACCTGAAGATTTATAAATTTGCGATTTTTTTCCGACCTAGTAACCTCGAGGGGTTATAGTAGATTCACCGAGTGAGGAGGTGAGTTCACGGAGGCAGCCTGACGAATTTACAAACACTAGCCCTAGCAAGAGCAGTGCTTCACAGAATCTACCACCGGCACGAAAACGCAACCTACAGTGAAGATCCGAATTTGCGTAATTACTGATAGTAAGTGGGTAATGAACCCTTACTCTTAGGTACCACGGTCCGTGGTTATTGCGAGCAGTAATGCATTCGAATATGAAATGTAGGATAGTCTGTTTACAATATAACTGAAACTTCGATCGTATGCCCTAAAGAGGGTGGGGCATAACGTTGTGATGTGTGTGGTTTCAGGTAATCTCTTAGCACCAGGTGGGTGGCGAACTCGTTTTCCCATTTACGCAGCAAAAAAGGAAACTACATAGGAAACAAATAAAAATCCCAAAAAGAATCATAAGTCACACAACCCTTTGCCGTTCATGATCTAGTGTTTCAGTTGGCGCTTTGTGAAAAAGAAACTATCAAAAAGCACCTATTCTCCATTTCGTTGTTTCGGTAGATGTTTTTTTTCCACAAAACGTTTTGGCTACCGACCTAGTAAATTACTTGTAGTACTTTCTGTTTTATTTGGCTGTGAGTAAGAGAGTCCTTAAGCCTTTTGAATACTACAACATTGATATTGGGATTGACAAACGACATACTGTCTAAAGCTCCATATGTTACTACATTAGGAACAACATTTTTGTGTAAAGAAGCACAAGTGAAATGAATTGTTATTTATAAGATTTTTTGGAACGAAGTTCCTTATGGGACGATGTGGAGGGGTACCCTAACCTGGAAAAAACGTCCGTAACGTAAGATTTTTATAATTTATGTATAGTCTTAGTATGATAGCTATACAGTGTCTAATGTATAGTCTCCGTGATGACGGTTATTATTATTATTCATATAAATAGCTGTTTCTTTGTATATTATTATTATATATTTTTTATAAATCATTGTGAATAAAATAAAGTTGATAACTTTGTAAAGTACTTTTTTTTATCAATAAAAAAATCATAATAAAAAATGTATACCCCCAATAATTATTTTCTTTATAACTCGAACAGAACTTAAGCTTAATATTTTTATAATAAGAAACTTCGTTCCTATCCGGTGTCCTACGACACCACACACCTTTTTTTTAAATATATTATAAAAAATATAAATATGCAATAAATAAAAAATTATAACATTCAAATTTTAAATCAACAAGTGAATACTTAACGTTTGTAATAATCGAAAATTCATAGCCACTATAAAACCGTTTTTGACTTTCGAGCTGTTAGATAGAAGATAACATTAAATAACAAACTTATAAATTAACGTTTACAGATAACTAACTCTCTCTTCTATACCGGTCTAGTCTGTACATCAGAAATTCGGTGCTACCAATAAATTGGAGCCATTTGGAGCCACCGTAACGTTAATGGCACTATCAATTAAACGTGTCAGGAATCACCGATCCGGTTCCCATCCGGTGCCCTTCGACGGTCATTTCATTACGTTCTGTCAGCTTTGTACATATTAGCCGGTTTACTTAGTGGGGACTAAAATGTTCTGAATCGCTTTGAATTTATAAATGATAGAGTATTTGTAAAGGACTGGCAAATGGTTTATTTGAATATACTATTCGAATTGAAGATGTAAATGTTAATTTCAGCATACAACATTGTTGAAGTAATCAATTTGCGTAATATCATTTGTGTTATAGCTGTAATTGTATTTTAGACATTTCGTAGCCAAGTCGTATAAATAGAACCATTAAAATTACAGACACGTACGTAGTGTGTGATTAATGAACAACTATCATAATGACGAAATAAGATCACATAACTTGAACACATTGTTCAGGGGATGTCTTAATCATAGTTACGCCACAACGATTTCACGAGTATTTCCTGTACATCTTATATACGACAGTACAAATTATTAAGACGAACTTTTCATAGAGTTTCGTTCATGAAATAACGCGAGAATAACTTGGTCGTAAATATTATCACAGAAAGTTATTTAAGAGTCGTCGAAACGGGTTTTTACGAGTCTATAAAAGCGGTAGTAATAAACCTCAATCTTATTAGAGATAAACTTCTTACGGTGCGTACGCATATGTGTAAGACTTTCCGGCTACGTTAATAATGCCTTTAATTTTGAATGGCAAAATAGATGTTCTCTCAAACGTTAGAAATCAACAGTTGAAAAAGGCATCCAGTAAAACAGCTAATAAAGTTAAGAAGAATAATTGAATAAAAATTACCTTTTGTGCTAATTAGCTGATTTCTTTACATTTTCCTGCCACCGACCTGGAACAATACAAAAATTTTGATCAGTGCCAAAGTAAATTATGTTAAATTCTCATGGAAATTATAAAGTTGCCGGTGCGCGATTTACTTCGTAGCGTTACTCGCGGTTATTCGCAAAGAAAATCATCGGAAAATTTAAACAAAGGCCGCGGTAATTTTGACAAATGAGCCCAAGCTTGAAGTCTTCAGCGCAACGTTTTGTTGAATCGGCACACTGCTCTTTTGTTTCGTGTGATTAATTTGGTCTGTGAGGTATTTTTTTTCTGTTGCGTAAATTTCAAAATTAACGGATACAAAAATTAATGTTGGGGTAGCCAAAACTATCTTTTACGATTTTTATTTACGATATATTTCCTATTGAATGCCGACGACACCTTAGTCGTCCGTGACTACAAACACAGTAATATATTCGAAACGTTTTTTTTTGTAATAATAAAATGAAAATGCGAGGCTGCGCCGTAAAAGTAATTTTAATTACCTCTACGATTCACTAGAACCGCAGAAAGTGCTAAATGTTGGCACTCAAGTCATTCGTTAGTCAATGAAGTAATGAATAGTAATAATAAATCTTTGGGATATAAAAAGATTAATGACAACAATCCCATTGATGTACGATTTACGCTCAATCTCATCGCGTTATTTCATTCGCAGAAATTTACGGTTTTGCAATACGAATATGATTGACAAAACAAAACATTGAAGTTATTGGTGGTAGGACGTCTTGTGAGTCCGTACGGGTAGGTACTACCACCCTGCCTATTTCAGCGGTGAAGCAGTAATGTGTTTCGGTTTGAAGGGTGGGAGCAGCCGTTGTAACTATACTTGAGACCTTAGAACTTGTATCTCGAGGTGGGTGGCGCATTTACTTTGTAGATGTCTATGGGCTTCAGTAACCACTTAACACCAGGTGGGCTGTGAGATCGTCTACCCTACTAAGCGATAAAAAAAAAGTTAATGTAAAGCTAAAGTTAAAAGTAATGTAGTAAGAATAAATCTTTGGGATTTAAGGAGATTAATGACAGCAAACCCATTGATCTCCAATTAAGTTCAATCACATCTCGTTATTTCATTCGAAAAAATTGACAGTTTTGCAATACGAGTAGTTATAAGAGAAGTAAGACTAAGTAAGACTAAACAATACACTGAAGCTACTGTAAAGGTAAAGATAAAAGTAATGGACAGTTTCAAATCCTTTTTTTTTTCATTGTTTTTAAGAAGTGTACATGGTCAAATCTTACGTCTATTAATGTTTTTTTTAAAAATCAATATGACATTTCTTTACTAATCCTGTTTTTATCGACTATGATAAATAAGGGGAAACTAACTTAATTGATGATTTCGAAAACAGTCAGCTTTGTTGAAAAGCTCTGAACGTAAAAAAAATGTTTAACGTAATACTCGTAAGTTCTTCACAAGTGAGAGTACGTCGAGTGGCCACTTGAGTGCGTGGAAGCTCGAGGATCTGCCTTTGACACATTATTGTACTACCACGTCTACCTTAATTTTAAAGTTACTATATAGCTCCTTATTCTTAATAATAAATTTATTCAAAACAATATTTAGGTAAATAATGGAAATTTATGTATTTATCTCTGTTGAACTGTCTGACTGAGTCTCTAAACGACAAAATAAATAAACGGTAGAAAAACGATGTTACCATTTTAATGAAAAGGTTATTCTATAATACTTGTTTTGTCTGTGATATGATATCAAACTTGGTTGTTGAGCAAATACATGGATTAGTTATCGGCATGCCTGCCATCAAACTCCAGGATTGATTAGATTAGGAGAAAAAATTATCCAGGAATTTCCTAGAACTATGAATGTCAGAGATAAAATTAGGCAGCTCAAATGGGAGTGGTGGAGACATATAGCGAGAGCCGTTACAGACAAACATACTGAAATTTGACCGTGTTATATCCAAGTCTAGTGTGAGTAGTGTGACGTACTCGTATGTAAAGATGAACTCTAAATATTTTTTTATTGCTTATATGGATGGATGAGCTCACAGCCCACCTGGTGTTAAGTGGTTACTGGAAGCCATAGAGATCTACAACGTAAATGCGCCAGATATAAGTTCTAAGGTCTCAAGTATAGTTACAACGGCTGCCCCACCCTTCAAACCGAAACGCATTACTGCTTCACGACAGAAATAGGCAGGGTGGTGGTACCGACCCGTGCGGACTCACAAGAGGTCCTACCACCAGTAATAGTAGTTATGAGTCATATGAAAAACAATTGCTTCAATAATTCTGAAAGTTGAAGTAGATGCATGTAAAAATCAGCGAATACAACCTATAGTTTATTTTTCTGATTTTTTAAACACGACCGCCTAAATAAGCAGTGCGCTGTTTACCAAGTTCATGTACACGTGTGTATGTGAATTCTTTAATTCCATTATAACTTTTAAATAAAAAGGCAGAGGAGCCAATGTTTTTTTTTAATATAACAATTTCAATGTATTAACTTTTGTAAAGGATTTACTTGGTTGAACGGAGCCAAGATAATGATTAACAATGAAACTTCTTGCGATCACAAAAGCCTTTTTTATAGACGTTTCTCACATGTCGCAGACACTGTTTTTATACAGAATATAGGACAAATAAAAAGGGGATTGAGCTAATCTGCATGCGGATTGCGATGCGTCGCCCTTTTTGTGACCGTTTCATTTATATTTTTGAACTCTTCTGTTAGCTTCTGTTCTGTCGAGAGCATATTTCTTATGTCGGTTTTACGATATACTTTATCATTCAAAGCTCTCTTGTTGTTGTGAATACGCACTTAAAAAGACACGTGTTTCGTCGAAAGTAATATAAAATTTATAAGTTTTATTAGTCGTTTTCCATTCCCTATCTGTCTACATGTTTGTATGAAGAAGGGAGAATCGTTGAAACAAATTTTTCAGCCATAATTATTCATCTAAATCAATGGTCAAATGATCAATAAGTCAGACTGAAAATAGAACTGTTAAATCTTATGTAGTTTGGGTATTTAGTCTTCTAAAGTCTAATAATTATTCTTTATTTGAGTTACATTAAGTTACATTAAAATAAGACCTGAATTTGAAAACACTAGACCTAGCAAGAGCTGTGCTTCGCAGAATCTACTACCGGATTCACTACCTAGGTTCAAATCACGGAATATATTATTTATCTATTCCGTGGTTCAAATAGAGGTAGGATAGGTTGTAAACAGTTACAAAAAACGGTGGTAAATCACCTAATTGATAAAAATAGGTAAAATTCAATGGCAGAAAACGCACAAAGTCTGTTGAAATTGAAAGTCACTGAATGATTTCTTTACTAGGCCTTACAATATATATTCGATACTTTATTTTCTCAAAAGGTCGCCGAAATAACTTGTGTTGGGAAGTCTCGTCACGATCGCAGCCCGTGTGGCGAGCCGACCCGCGGTCCTGAATCGAGATTCCAGTCAACTCACGTGGAGCCCTGATGAAAAGCAACAATCTTGGTTTTCTTCTATAAAAGCCGTTGATGAATGGAAAAGTCTTCGAATTTGATTTTTATTGCTTATTCATATTTAAAGATACATCTTACTTAAACTTCGGCCCACTCTAAATTAGTCTTTTCGCAGCAGGCTCGCGCAGATCCCCGGAAGCGCCTGTATGCGAAACCCATGGAACGCCCCCTATTGCTGACCACTGACTTATTGTTTTGACGTAAATTTTGGGAAGCTTGTACTTATATGTTTTGTTATATACAAGGCATATGTTACACCTAATGTAACTCTCTACATAACGATACTTCACTACAAAGAATATTTTGTTGTGTAAGTGTAACATAAATAATTTCGGTGGCGGCGCCCTTATTGTCTTGGCGCCTGCACCGCATCCTCCGCACACTGGGACGGAGCGGTCACGTTTCGTAGTTAAGCACAAGTAAAACAGAAATTGAGTTGTTTGATATTTTGTAATATGGATAGAACGAGCTCATTTCGGACTATCTGGTGCTATGCGATTACCGGTATCTGTAGAGCACAGCCTGACTCACATTTAACCTACAGATCCCATCTCAATTGTTTAGACTATGGAATGGTCCGGCTATGGAATGAGCTCCCCTCCACGGTGTTTCCCGAGCGCTATGACATGTCCTTCTTCAAACGAGGCTTGTGGAGAGTATTAAGCGGTAGGCAGCGGCTTGGCTCTGCCCCTGGCATTGCTGAAGTCCATGGGCGACGGTAACCCCTCACCATCTGGTGGGCCGTATGATCGTCTGCCTACAAAGGCAATAATAAAAAAAAAGACGAGAGAGGTTCCTTCAAAACACTTATTCGCGGCAGAAACGAGTGGGGTGACCCTACCCCGTACGGGCCCTCAATATGCCCTAGCTTGGCTCGATACTGAGTCATTATAGGTAATCAGTTGAATGGAAAATTGATTGTAAACGTCGCCGATGTCCTGCAATCATAGGCTGACGACCTGAGGCCGATCGATACTAACTTATACTAACTTTCTGATACCTAACTCACTACGAACATTCAACTACTAAAGTCGAGTTCATTTTGAAACACGGTCTCTTGAATACAATAAAATTGATTGGAAATTTGGAGTTTAAATACGTCAGAACGAGATAATTTTTTTTAGTAAGCGAAATAATGTTTTATTGTCTTAAGCAATAACTTTGAATTGGCATATTATTATACCGAAAACTACTTTAATGTACTCCATTGATTAGCAAATTCCAGATAATCTTCTCGTAAGTAACGATGATCTTTTTATCGTAAAACTTCATCGACATTAGCAATAAATAACGCAAAGTATGTATAATAAAACTTTTTTTTTATGTTTGGCATAACGGTACTATTCGTATTCAACTCGTAAGACCAGTTCCGACGTGCGAATTGTGTACAAAAACAAGTTTCCCTATTTTTATCACATTAGCGATGCGACAGTGTTGCATATGTGTGTTGTATTGTAGGATTTTCACGCTTGCCGGGCAATGGGTCTAAAAATTAGTATTTTTTATTACTAACGTGTGAGAATAATCAAATGTACTTTATTATTACTATATTTATGACATGTCCTTCTTCAAACGAGGCTTGTGGAGATTACTTAACGGTAAGCAGCGGCTTGGCTCTGCCTCCAGCATTGCTGTCGTCCATGGGCGACGGTAGCCACTCACCATCAGGCGGGCCGTATGCTCGACGGCTGACAAAGGCAAAAAAAAAAATTTACGCCATTATTATACTGGCGACATATTATTATATGACCTCGGGATCAATGGCACGGGTCTAGGTTAAATAATCATCGATAGGAATATATACTTGGTGTTGGTATTTGTTGCGTGTTTGTTACGGAAATGGACCTATTGTGGGCACCCATAGACACAGTCCACTGAGTTTCCCGCGGGATCTTCTCAATGAGTCGCGACTCCGATCCGGTAGTAGATTCTGCGAAGCACAGCTCTTGCTAGGGCTAGTGTTTTCAAAATCATATTGAGCCCGTGAACTCACCTACCCGTCCGGGTGTAGCTGGCAGTCTAGGTTACCAGCGAATAAGTACGGAAAAAAATGTAGTGGGACTTAAACTATGAATGTATACGTTTGTTGTTCATTTTGAAGAAAAAAACTAACTAATCTGCGAGTATTTAAGATTGATTTATTATTATTATTTTACGTTTTTTTTATTGCATAGATCGGCGGAGTGAGGCGGACGAGCTCACAGCCCACTTGGTGTTAAGTGGTTACTGAAGCTCATAGACATCTACAACATAAATGCCGCCACCTAAGCCGCCACCCACCTTGAAATATAAGTTCTAAAGTCCCAGTAATTTACAACGGGTGCCTTCAAAGCGAAACGCATTACTGCTTCACGGCAGAAACAGGCAAGGTGGTCCGTGTGGACTCACAAGAGGTGCTACCAACAGTGGATTTCAATTTATATTATTATTAATTATAACATGTAATTTATATTGTAAGCAAATTTTCCCAACGATATCCATATAGCTATAGCTACTTTTAAGGTACGTTCGAATAAATTGCCATCATATATCCCTTTGAAAACGATTGCATTTATTGAAATTTCAATACAGTTCCTTTCATTTCAATTTATATTTACGACATTCTTATCAAAATTGGATTTTAATAACGTTTCGATCGTTTGAATTTGAAAATCTAAATGAAACAATTAACATTCGAGGCTTTATGACAACTTCCGCAGTTCGTATTGTTGGTGCATATGTAGCCTACGGTTCAACGAACTCTTCGTTCTGTAGCATGGCTGGTCACGGCACCAATGGCCGCGGCCATAACTCCTGGAAGTGTTAAGCGAGAGACGTTTACGTGTTGTAAAGGTGGCAAGTTTTTCTAGAGCTGTCGCTTCGAAAGGTACTACTAGGAATGTGGACCTTATCGATTTTGTTGCATAGTTACAGTTGATAGTTCCGTGAAGTCGCGGGACTCCGCAAACAAATCCGGAGGAGGAAACGAGTGAAGTTATGTAGCACATTTTTAACAAAACGATAGTTCCCTTTTCTTTGACGAATAATTAATTGTCTTATCCTAAAAGCCAGAACAAAAAAATCGGTTGTCTGTAAAGTCGGTTTACTGACGATAGTTGAACGTGACAACGTCATAAGAAAATACTGATGGAATGGTTTCATTGTTCAATTATCCCAATTATCAATGCTTTAAACCACATTCACTTTTAACTGAACTTCATACTTGACGAAAACATGTACGCCTCAGAGCGAGGTAACGCCGCATGAGTCATGTTTTTTTGTGCGTGCAGCCGGCTCCATCGAATTATAAGACGTTGTCACGTCAAAAATATGCACTTATTGGTTTTTAGAACACAAACAATATTTATTGTTATTTATTTATTTTATTTAATATATTTTGTACACACAGCTGTTAGAAAAAAACACGACAATAAGGATACAGAGTACAAGGGCACTACTTATTTTTATGTTTATATTACTTATTTTTATTTAATTAAAAATTGGTATAGTATTTCTATCGGTCTTCGCGAGTCGTAGTCGTCGTATCGCGTATTTCGGTTTTGAAGCAGTAAATAATAATAAAAATATCTAAGAAATAGTGATCGTAAAGGAATTACGTTCGTCAACTGCGTACGTACGCCTTCTTATACGAGCGAATATAATAATATGATTATGCTAATCCTATCACGTTACACCTTTGTTTAATAAAGATAGGTAGGTACCGTAAAATATCGCATAATGAAACCTTATTATACAACGTTGGAACATTAATATTTGAACATGACACGCCTCTCGGATTATGTATGAGTTGCATTGTTTAGAACGAGTTATTAAAATAATTTGGTTATTTTTCTATATTTAAAATAAAACACTGAAATTTCATTTAATAAAAGTAAAGAGAAGCCGTCTTAAGTGATCTGAAAATTACGTTCTCTAACTTTACATTACATGCGCGGACAGACAAGGTCAAATCAAATCAAATCAAAATCAAAATCAAAAAATTTTTATTCAACATAAATGAAAGTACATACTTGTTGAACGTCAAAAGAACTACAGCCAATTCACAAAAAGTAGCCTCCGTCCTGTGAAAAACTCAGCGGTCATGTCTTTTTTTTTAATATTTTTTTTTTTTTAACATTGTTTTTTTTTTTATATTCATTTTTACAATGAGTATTATAACGTAACAACGTGTATTTTAAGCTGGAAGGTGCCACTATTGCCCTAATACTTTTTTTTATGATTGAGGGTTTATTGGTGGAAAGTCCTCCTTCCAGTTTCACAAGCAAGGGCTCAGCCAGGAGTGGTGCGATTTGCTAACAGCTACCCGAGCGCCTTCAAGGAAGACCTAACAGTAGTCAAGAGTAGCTGCTTCGCGCACAACCGGTTGAGAAGATCCGGCGAGAAACTCAGCGGGCTGATGTTTAGCTTAGGTTGCATGTCGAACTCGGCAACCGGGGTTCCTACTCCTAGTGTTAGAGCTGAAGGCGTCTAATGCTAGGGTTGTTAGAGCTGATGGATTCGTAAGGACGTGTCTAGGGCGACGACGGTGATTGGCACTTGCGTGATCAGGATTCGAGGAGCCCTAATAGTGCCGCGTGGCATGTACGAAAAGACGGGACAGCCGTAATAGTACAATAGAGATTGTTACAATTCGAGTTCGTGTCTTAAGTGCACTCACAATGCGAAGTCTGTCTACTGATTACCACTTAAAATCAGGTGGGCTGTGATTTCGTTTACTTATCTAGGCAAAAAAATCAGCAATAACGGAACGATAGCTCACGCGACGACTCAACAGACGTTGAGTGGTAAGCGAAACCCCTAGACCTAACAACGACAATGCCAAATTAAGACAATTGTTCGAAGATTAAATAATTAAATCTAGCTTTATATTTTAGGGTATATCGACCTGAATGTATGTTCAATACATCCATACTGTTTTATTTAGTATTATAAAGGTGAAAGTGTATTGGTTTGTTTGTTTGTGTGTTTGTTTATCGTTATTTTACGTCGGAAGCAACGGATTTATGTTATTTCCACGAGAAACTATAATACATTGAGACTTGCTTAATTAAGCACGCAGGCGAAGCCACGGCTAACAGCTAGTTATCTACACATACTGTACTAAATAAAACCAAATGAACCTTAAAACAGTCCATAAAATTCATCTACTCTTACCAACCAAGCAACATTTTTAAGAACTAATTTATCAAGACTTCCAACGTCTAGTTTTCAGGATCCTGTTTTTTATTATTATTTCATAGCAATTTAACGCTTATTGCTTATCCTCTGAAGTTTACTTTCGCAGGATTAAGAGATAAATTCTGGACTGTGTACGGAATACCGGTTTTAGAACCGTTAACTCAGCCTAGATTATTAGCCTTGAAGTCACGGCGTCTTCAAAGCACGATCGCTTTGTATAGCGTAATTTGTTTGTTTAATTAACTTTCAACGCTCAAGTACTAGCCAGTTTTATACTTGAATGTATAATAATGCTATGCATTCTTAATTACTTTAAAATTTCGCGGCTATGTACACTACATTAAATTGTGATTAAATTTCAAAATCGTGACAAAAACACGTTATGTAGTTATAGTCTGCGGACTGTTTGTTCTATTTGAAACACGAAATGAAAGTAACACTGAGGTTTCTTAAGGATATATCGTGCGTTCACTGTCGCATTTTATAATCATCTGATTATTGCCGTATCATTTGACACGTAACACTTCAATCAATTTTAAGTTTGAAGTTAAAGTCTAGTTTAGTTTACACGTCTAAATGATGGCAGTTTAAAGAAAGATACGCAGAATGAAACACCAGCGATAATAACCCGGAGAGCTTCGTTATCTCGTCCCAGACACATGTCTGAATGGCCCCCTTTCAACTTTCAGCATTCGAGTATTGCCCCCCTTAATTAAGAGAGACGTCGAGTGGTTTGAAAGCGTCGGCGCGCACAATACCTAGACGCCCTGGGTTGTTTTGAACCGAGTCATTGTTCTAGGATCGTTTTCGCGTTTCCACCTGAAAAAAAAAAACGTGAGAGCTTCCGGTTGTCTGCGACGTTCTTCTATCATCACGCACTGCGACGTGTTCGTCGACACGTCTATAGTATACTCCGTTTTTTTTTTTCTTTTAAACTCAGTTGTTATTTTTAACGAGACCGCAGATGTTGTGGCTCCGAAGTTTTAATTAAAATGAAAAATATGCAAGTTTTGTTTTATATTTATTCTTCTTAAATAATAATACCCTTCAAAAGTTGGTAACAACAATGAAAAATTGCTTATTGCACTGATAGGTATACGGGCAAATCATGACCCATCTTGTGCAAAGAGGAGCCCATAGGCATTACAACGTAAATACCTATTTTAAGACTTGAGTTTTAAGTCTTAATTGAATTCAGTGAAGGCTCTTTCACCCTTTTAATAAGAACGCACGTCTGCTTCATAGGAAAATAGGCAAGGCAGTAGTATTTTCACGCGCAGGCTTACAATACACTCTGCGTGCGGTATGTTTTGAACATCATAAGACTGTATTAGAAATGCGACAGATATTAGAAATGCATTGCAGGCATTTACTTGCTTAATAGTTGATGCTAACAAGTCGTCTATCTTGAGTTCTGTATGTTCGAAATTTATCACCGACATTTTATGATTTTGCTCGGAAAGATTCATGTTCAGTTCAGTTGTGGTTCTCATTATGGGGTCTGGTAAATAATCATCAATAACTACTTCCTTGATTGGATAGTAGAGTAGGTGGTTGAACGCTTCGTAATCTAAGTTACATTTAAGTAATTATACTGAGAGCTTAGAACTTATCTCAAAGTAGGGTGGCGCATTTACGTTGTAGATGTCTATGGGCTCCAGTAAACACTTAATACCAGGTGGGCTGTGAGCTCGTCCACCCAAATAAGCAATATAAAAAAAAAAAAACATTTAGGTAAATTTTGAGTTAGCCCTGACGAGATCGACCTTTAGAATACCGAACAACTCAGGCTTTGATGATAACGTAAGAAAAATAGAAAAGAAATAAAAGGATTTTTTTATTCAAATTAATGCATTGTAAAAATTTGGATACGGAACAGTTATATTCAAATAGCAGATCATTTTCTTTTGTTCTATTTAGACTAAATAATAACATATATATATATATATATAAAATAAAATAATAAAAGAAACCGACAAAAGAAAACCTCTCAAAGACAGCGTTATTGTGTGAGAGGGTTAGAAAGTGCTCATTGATCACACTTTCGCTATGACAATGGAAGGAGTATCTTAGCAACAGTTGTAGGGTAACAGTATGTTGAACTCCAAGAGGAAAGAAAAAAACAAAAATAACGATATAAAATTATCCCGCTGATAACGAAAATACCTTCTGTTCATTAGTGAGATACAGTGCCATTTTATGGCTCATATAATCAAAGCCACGCGTAGTGTTTAAAATGCACGTGGTCTTTCTGTCTGAGTGGTCGAACACTAAGCTTCGCTTACTTAAATTTAAGATAAATTTTAAAAAAACTATTAAATCTATCTGGACAAAGGACATCACACGAACCAATATACGAACGATATATATATTTTTTCGCAACCAATAAATTAAAAATGAAAAAAGAATTAAAAAACGCTATAGAAAATAAATTCATAGTAAAAAACGTGGGGCACGTGGTATCAATAGTTATAAATATTTTACTTTGATAATCTATATATTAATGCGTGAAGCAAAAATTTTGTTTCATTTTTACGAAAATTGCGCGGACGGAGGAGTATGAAATTTTCTACACTTATAGAGAAGAAGTGCACAATGCTATTTTCTTTTAAATAATGCATAAACGATACATTAAATCAATAAAGAAAACATTACACACACTACATAGGTACCATGTATTTGACGCACACACGCACGCATACTATTTATTGTCAAACTTTTGTTCTTGACGTCTGTGGTCAAATTGAAAATAGATTAAATATTGTTTGTCTTTATTAATATTTTTTATAGTGTAGCCTTGGCGAAATTTGTGATTATAGATGTATAAAATACAATCATAATAGTGTACAAGCTTACAATTCCAATTAATTATAGTCGAATTTCGACTACTGCGGGACCTCTAGTACCATAAGAAACACCCTTATTCCAAAGTTCAAGTTAATCCGACGTTTTCAAGGGGGTCAAAATCATGTTCAAAGTTTCCATTACATACCTATTAACATACGTATGAAGCTAACAAGCGTGTTAATGATTGTAGTTTTAAGATCGCTGTTATCCGATTATTTTTCTATGGTTTACTATACGTCCGTACAGCGACGGACCAAGGGATCGATATTACCAAGACATGTCATGTAAACACTGGTTTTACTCAACGAAAATGACGACGAATTTGAATAATTAATTGACATTAATAATTAAACGCTGGTGAAACAACGAGACTGTTATTTTCTCTGTTATACTCGTAATATCTATCACTTACCATTGCACTTCAAAATAAAAGTGACAAACTGTACTAATATCAGACCTAAGCGAATCTATAAAACTAGGATTCGCCCGGTGGTCAAAATTCGATTATATCCACTGTTATTTTAATTAAATTAATTTTATTTCGTTTATGACATATTACTGAATGTGGGGGGATAATCAGAACTGTATCCTTTTTTTTATTGATAACACTAAAAGCGTCTCTAATTATAATTAATTTTTTTTAAATTTGTTGACAAACATTGATGTGGGTATTAGTAATTGATGTTATTGTATTGAAGCAATCTTATTAACAAGAAAGACTGAAGGATTTTAAATTTACATAATTATTATAAAGTATTATAGGCAGCAAATGTACATCTGAAGTAAATAGATGATTTTAATTTAATCTGCAAATAACAAAGTGTGAACATAATATATAAACTTAATACATAAGCTAAGGAAATAGGTATTTTTATAAAAAAATTGAAAAATAAGATTAATAGTGATATAGAGAAGAGATAAGAGTAGATTGATGGGCATATTCATTTTTTTTCGAACACACACAAGAAGGAAACTTATTTTCTGTCTAAATAAACAAACAGTTCACATTACGTTCAACCAAACAATACTACCCTAATAAATCTTTTGCACTTCGATCCGCAATGAATGGACAAATTACATGGCCGTACCACTAGTCCATTTAATCCTGAACTCTGAAACATCAACCTTAAACCTTAATTGGAATCTGTACCGTGTGTCAAAAGGGTGCGAGGCGGGTCAAAGAGGAATGGTGTTAATACGGATTGCTCGCTTTCAGGATCAGACAATGTGCTCAATAGGATACCGTTCACAATAGGTGAAATCTACAAAGTGCCTTATCCGATAGATTTTCATTGGAATTTTGAAATAGCGTGAAGCATGTCTACGTGCAGATACAGTCCCTAATTTTGTTGGACAACGCTTTTATAATTTACTGGAACGTGAATCTTTGGATTTGCTCTTCGATAACCTCTTCATGACTACTTTTTTATCGCGTATTGTGTACGTATCAAAACTACTTTAGAGATTCGCGGGGACAACTTATTTTAAATAGTCATTCGCAAACAGTAAATCTTTTTTATATTTAAGACTAGCGACCCGCCCTCGCTTCGCTTCGGAAACATTTAATTTTATCATTGCTAGCTGAGTCCCGCGATGTTACCCGCGGTTATTGTCGTACCGCGGGTGAAGCCGCGGGGCGAAGCTTGTTTAAAAAAGCTAGCCTAAGTTACTCCTTATATCATCAGCTACCTATCAGTGAAAGTCCCGTCAAAATCGGTCCAGCTGTTCCAGAGATTAGTCGGAACAAACAGACAGACAGACAAAAATTGTAAAAAATGTTATTTTGGTGTATGTACCGTATTTATATTCATATGCACGTTGTAAAAAGCGGTTATTTCAATGTTACAAATTACTCCAATTTTATTGTTTGATACTCCAATTTTATTTATATGTATAGATGTGAAAAGTGGTAGGGTTAGAACAAAAAGAGCTTACATAGATGTCTATCGCTTAAGATAGAAAGAAGTCCAGAAAAATGACTCCGGCTCGAAAAAGACGAAGCCTCGTGGTGAGCGCCAACAGTGAGAATCGACATTTTGAATTTGAAGGGCTTCAGCCCAGTCGCTTTAGGGCTTAAGCGCAAAAGCCCCCTTTCTATGAACATTGTTAACCTGAACACATTTTATTACATGATGACACTACAAACAAATCGGTCGCAAAAAGATACTGCCCATTCTCCAGTGAATCGCTTATTGGAATGTGTAGAATGAGTAAAACAATAACCAGCCTCGTGTAAATTTGAATGGAGTTTTAGTTATTCTCTATATATATTTTTTCGAAGAGCAAACCCCAACGTTCCGTGTCGAACTTCACGAATAACTTAAAATAAACCTTATTATCGCGTAATTTAAGATTGAAATGCTTTCCACCTAAAATTAGCTCTGACTGTAAATGGTTATGAAGAAAAGAATGAACATTTTTGATGACGTCGCTTGATATCATTATGGGGAAAACATTTTGAATAAAGTTGACAAAGAATGAAATTATCTTTCATTCGTATTGTTGTTGGGTACAACGAAACGTTTTCTGAGAAACAAATCTGTGTTGTCGTTTTGTTTAATTATCAAAACTTTATGAACCCAAAATTCGATGGTTCCATCGAGACAGCGCATCATGATATCATTAACTTTAAGTATTTTTTATGGTAATTTTGCATTCGTGATAAAGTGCGTTGGTCTATTCCATGAGTCATCCATGGCAGGACTATCTATACCTTATATTTTTATCAAACTGTTCCCCTAATTCACATCTCCGGTACTGATGGCAGGTCGAGTTGTAAGCCCATCCAGTTTCAGCCGTTGTTCTACATATTTCTGCGACAATCATACGTCCAAGTTGGAATGGTAAGATATTCCTTATTACAATATATTTATTTTAATAAATATTTCTTTCTGAGAGAATGGTTTTCTATTTCACCAAGCTGACTGAGTTAAAGATAAAAATTGGGAACAGTGGATCGTCCTTGTTGAGTCAAGTGTGGGTTCAGATCGTGCTAAGAGCGTGAAACCATAACATACAACTATAGAACAAAAAACCTGCTGGAGAGTGGTCATCAGCGCCAGCGGTGGACATCAGCAATGGCAGGAGTACAACCAAACCGCTGCCTACCGTAGCATCTACCGTTGTCTAGGTAATTGTCTACTTGTAATTTAAAAGTTTATTATTTAACTACAGTTGAGCTGCAGATTTGGAACAGAAACGATGCAGTTTGACGTAGATGCAGATGTGGTTATGGTCACATGAGAAGACAAAAATAGAAATTACGTATAAATTTGTACTTGAAGCGTATAAACCTTTCGCCAGTATGAGTATTTTATATCTTTAAACGAGCAATTCTTGTATATAAATATATAATTTGAATCTCGGTAACGGCTTCAACGATTTTCATAAAATTTAGTATACAGGGTATTTCGGGGGCGATAAATGGATCTAGCTATGATTTATTTTCAGAAAATGTTGTTTTATTCGTGTTTTCAATCATTAACTTTATCGATAATCAACTTAAACATAAACTTTTTTTTATTGAAAGAAAATAACAAATAATATAATATCAATGTGTAATTCGTGTTTAAATATAATTTCTAAAAAACACAATTTATAAAAAAAATTACCGGTCATCCTCTAGTACACTTCTTAACTATGCTTATTAATTATCATCAAATGCTATTGGTGGTCAAGTACTGCCAAATAATCACGGCGAAAATGAAGCTTCCATAAATTATTAAATCCCCATCTAAATCCGCCTTCATAGTATCACAACGTAAGGAGCTGACTACGGGGTTTCTGAAGTCGCAGTTAGAGTGTCCTCGAACAGTCAAGGATAGGTTCACGTCGTCAGAACAGCTAGGGACGGCAATTCCCTTGCTTTAACAAGGGGTTGGAACGAGTGTTTATTGGAAAAGTTAACATTTGTACCCCCTCGAGTGTGCTACTGTTCCGAATCGCTTCTGGATACGTTTCAAGTGTTTGAGGATGATTTGAATTTTGTAAATATCTAATTCGGACTTTATTTTGTTGATTTCCTCGGAGTTTACTTGATTGTTCAAAAACGAATTGAAAATTTACTCTCGACTTCGCGCTTGACTTTATAATCATCATCATCATCATCAACAGCCCACAGTCGTCCACTGCTGGACATAGGCCTCTCCCAGTCCACGACTGACGATCGCTGGAGCAGACGGGTTCTCGAGTGGAGACCGCGCAGCGGAAGACGTAACGTGGGACGCCCCTTGGCTAGGTGGTGCGATGACCTCCGCACGGTGGCCGGCAAGAAGTGGATGAGGAGAGCCGCAGACCGGGCTCAGTGGTGTGGATTGACTTTATAAAGCTTTTTACAAATTCGTATTAATGGGATTTTTTTTGTTGTTTTTTTTTGGAATGAATCATGTACTTGTTTTAAGTTCTTTACAATGTCACAACATGTCCTCAAAATTTCACCTAATAGTAATATTTTGGAATTATTGGCAGCCTAATTTTGCGTTTCAGAGCTTGTTAATCTTCTATCTATATCTATTTATAGTATCAGTATAGGGTGCATTAATCTGTAATATAGTGGGAATATGTCCACCGTGAGCATCGAATTTCGCTAAGCGTCGCCGAAATAATCGTGTTGTCCATATTACCTCTCCTCACTGGGTACTCGTATAGCGTGTCTGTGTCTGAGAGTGCCTCTGGTATGCCGATGTTACATGAGGCCCAGCCGCGTCACTCCCCAAAAGGTGGTCTATGGTTCGAGAGACACGGGGCCGAGTCGCACCACTTCTAGACACGTCACTGCCGGTAGACAACCGGTGAACAGGAGACTCTGTGAGGAGGATCTCAGGGCGCCACCACTTACCGCTCTGGGAGACTTACACCAATAAAAAAATATTTCAAAATAACAATATTGTGTTTATTACACACAAATATAAAAGGATAAAATGAGTTACAATAACTTACAAAGTACTAGTGAGAGGTTAAGTTACAAAGTTGAAGGTGTGTCGGTAGATACACCGAACACTCGAGAAAGTTACACAGAAAGAAAATTAATATAAATTAGTTAAAAGAAACAATAAGGTTCACCGGATCACTTCCCAGCAACCGGGGTTGCTGTCTGCGAGCGAGCCTGGGAATGCGGGTGTGTTCTATGTCTACCGCAGTCAAGCAGCCTTTCTTGGACCAACTTGCTAGTGCCCCGCTTCTGACAGCGTCCATATAGAAAGGTGCTGTGGGATCCCGAAGGTGAACAGAAGGTCACGCTCCGCACCTTAACTGTAGTACATATTTTGTACCAGTTACAAGGACCCTGGCTTAACACACGACACCAAGGATTAATGTAACTGACTTTGGTAAATCAAAGAATATAATCACCTCGCAGATCAAGAAATGTTATACGAAAGAGACTTGGACAAAGTGAACTTGTCCTTTTATATTATTAATGTGCCATTTCTCCAAGACTCTGCATGCCAGTGATGTGCAAACCTTGTCTTCGAACAATAGACAAGATCGCACAGTCACGACATGCAGTGTCGAGTGAGCGAACTTATTTGTGTATTAAAATAATTATTGATTTCTCCACACTGCGCCACGTATACACGCTAGATGGCGTTAATTAAAAAAAATGGAAATTAAATTTTCTGGTGTTACACTCGGTCCCTATTAATACTATACCTATCCACACAGCTTACTATAGTGTACATATAGCAAATTCATGTACTGATTTTTTATTCGTGTTAATATTTTTGGCGATTTACTCTGATGAGTTATGTGAGATTTATAAAATGTTTAAAATTTTTCATTGTTTTTATTATTACAGTAGGCAGATGAGCATAGAGCCGTGATGGTGAAAGGTCACTAATGCTCATCCACATCAGCAATGCCAGGCACACAGCCAAGAAGCTAGCTGCCTACTGAAATAATAATCTGGTAATATATTGTTGGAATAATACTTAGTAGGCTGAATAGATGCTCTGTGTGCATATAATTTTTGGAGTTTACTCCTTTAGAATCGATTTACATATATAGGCCCGCGGTATGAAAATTATGGGGACCAAAATCGTACTAGCATGTCACACGAAATGCGTTATGCGCCTGATTGGCTCCTGATTGCGTGATGCGTGCGCGCGCCAATCAGGAGCCAACGCGCGGCCGCGTTATCGCAGGTGACGCCGGGCTGCTGCGCCGGCAGTCCGCCACAAAGCCTCGTACTGATCGCGCGTTTCTCTCATTATT